>OY856188.1:32144220-32434136 GCA_963693315.1 Diogma glabrata
TATGAGAAATGCTAGCATATAATTTTTAATTTTTCTTTTTAAATATATGAATGAAAAAGAATCAGAACTCTAGCTGATCAGTTCGGATATATGAAAAGTTAGCGATCACATAAGTTAGAGATCAAATAAGCTTACCTGAAAACTTATTTGATCGCTAATTTTTCATATATCCGAACTGATCAGCTTGACTAGAGTTCTGATTATTTTTCAATCATATATGTAAAAAGAAAAATTAAAAATTATATGCTAATTATATAAAACGGAACTGTATCCAGTTCTTGAAAATGAATCGGATGATGAAGATTTCTAAAATAATATTTCTTATATTTTACTATAATTTTTTTTTATATCTAGTTATTAAATAAAGTATTATTTTTATTTAAAAAAAAAATGTATACAGTTTCGTTTTATCTTTATTTTCTTAAATAATATATTTAAAATTTATTACTTGCAAAATATTACAATAAAAAAAATTATAAATTTCATTTTTTTTTCTTAATTAAAATTATTCAATATTTATAACAAAAAATGTGTTTTCAGGGACATTAAAAAAATATATAAAATTTTGTATGCTACGCAGTAAAATTTAATTATTTTATTAATATTTTTAGAAATTTCTGAGGATAAATTTTTATTATAATTTGATAACTCACAATCATTATTGAAAAAAAACAGTTAAAAACAATAAAAAAATATTAATTTACAGCTTAAAACCAAATAATATTACTTACAGGAGTTTTTCACAATTTTCCGACTAAACAAAATTTATTTTATTATTTTGAATATCAAATTTGACATTTGAGTCACCAAAAAAATTAAAACATGTATTATTTATTAATTTTGTACTTAAATTTTTCAAATTTTTTTTACAGACCGATTTTCTAGACCAGATTTTCCGAGAAAATAGAAATTTCTTCTTAAATATAAATATCAAATTTGAGGTCAGTCACCAAAAAAAACACGACAAAATTACCTGTACTTACTGAAGCGCAGTAAACCCGCATTAAAAATTTATACATTCATCTATACAACATTTAAATTTAAATAAAAAAATTTTTAAATAAAAAATTTAAATTTTTTAATCGTAAAATTTTTTTTTGCGATTTTCCGGGAAAATAGAAAATATTTCTTCATTATAAATATTAAATTTGAGATCAGAGACCAAAAAAAAACACTAAAACGATATATTGCACGGTTTTGCAATCGCAATTTTCCAAATTTTCCAGATAATTTTCACAGTTTTCCAATACTTTTTAAAGATTTTTACTTTTTGAGTAAAAACTCGTTGCCAGCGTACTTAAAAACATTGATAATGATATGCAACTCGTAATAATACTCTAAAATTGGAAATTCTGTGAAATTTTCTCGATTTTCCGCTTTTCACGTTATTATTTTGGAAAACTGACGTCGGATTCGAAATCAGCGACCAAAAAAACATATAAGAACCTATTTTCAGGCTAAAAAACGTATTATTTAAAAAATTATAAATCAACAAAAATATTTTATTTTGATAAAAGGCATATCAAGGGGTAGTAAAATAAGGGAGGTTGACCACCAACTTTTTATGACCAACGAATGATCCTGAGGGTATAAATAACACGTTACAAAAGAAAATTTTCGATTTAAAAATGTAGTTTTCATTATAATTTATTGTATGTTGATTCCCCCGTTACAGACCGTACTAATTCTAAAGGCTCATACTTTTGACTGTCATTATTTGTCTATTAACCGAATCGTTGAAATGTTTAAAAAAAATTAATTTTTAAATTTTTAATTAATCATATACTGGACCGAAATTTTTTAGTCAAGCCACTTGCAATATATTTATTAACATATTTGAAAAATGCTTTTCATCCATTAACCAGTTCGGTGAAGGTCGTTCTATACATGTATCTTAGACTTTTAATTTCTTCTTAAAATTTAAAGTAACCGTTTGGATAGCGAACAGTACAAACGATCGAAAGGACCCGAGTTCGAATCTTGATGCGAGCGTAAGCAAAATCTTAAATTAAAACGCTATATTTTTAATTTAAGCTGACTCTCCATTAATCTTTTTTTTCTAGACAAAATAGAATGAGAAACCATGATTAATTTTCTAAAGAGAGAGTAAGACGAATATCACAATTTTTCATGGAAAAAATATTGTATAGGATTGTGACATTTTACCATTATTTTTAATAAACATCTAATTTTATTATATATTTTTAACAGTATCGTATCCTATCTTGGATAGATTATTACTGTATATAGGCGAGGAAATAAAGCACAAAAATAGGCCAAACCTAAGCAAATTGGCAGAGTAAGATGGATCGAGATGCGGTTTTTTGCATTCGATTCAAGAAGCCGTCAGGAAAGTTTGTGAACGTAGCCACTTTTCGGCAAAAAACTTCTGGAGTACCTGGGGGCCAGGGCGGGTTATAGACACCTCATCTCCTTGAACTTTCCATTAATTCAGCTCGAAATTGATCGAAGCTCATTACTTGGGGGTTTTTGGGGTCGCTGAACACGAATATGATGTCGGCGATGACCCTCGGAGTTCCTAGGGCCCGGGGCGGGTATGTCTAACTCATCTCCTGGAGTTTTACATTAATTGAGCTAGAAATTGATCGAATATCGTTACTGGGTGGTTTTGGGGCCGCTGAACACGAATATGATGTCTGCGATGACCTTCGGAGTACCTAGGGGCCAGGACGAGTTATAGACCCCTCATCTCCTGGAACTTTCCATAAATACAGCTCGAAATTGATCAAAGCTCGTTACTCGGTCGTTTTTGGGGTCGCTGAACACGAATGTGATGTTGTCGATGACCCTCGGAGTACCTACTGCCCAGGGCAGGTATGTCTTACTCATCTCCTGGAACTTTCCATTAGTCCAACTCGAAATTGATCGAAGCTCGTTACTCGGGGGTTTTTGGGGTCGCTTTACACGAATATGATATCGGCAATGACCCTCGGAGTATCTAGGGTCTAGAGCGGGTATGTCTAACTCATCTTCTGGAACTTTCCAAAAATTCAGCTCGAACTTTATCGAAGCTCGTTACTGGGGGGATTTGGGGCCGCTGAACACGAATATGATGTCTGCGATGACCCTCGGAGTACCTAGGGGCTAGGGTGGGCTATATACACCTCATCTTCTGGAACTTTCCATAAATACAGCTCGAAATTGATCAAAGCTCGTTAATCGGCGGTTTTTGGGGTCGGTGAATATCATGTCGGCGTTGATCCTCGGATTACCTGGATCGCAGGACGGGTATATTCAACTCATATCTTAAAAATTTCCACAATTAAAACTCGATTATTTTATTTAATCGATTATTTTATATTTTTATTATATTATTTTATTTTATTAATGGAAAGTTCCAGGTGATGAGTTAGACATACCCGCCCTGGACCCTAGGTACTCCGAGAGTCATCGCCGACATCATGTTCGTCTTCAGCGCGACCTCAAAAACCCTCGAGTAACGAGCGTCGATCAATTTCGAGCTGTATTTATGGAAAGTTCCAGGAGATGAGGTGTATTTAACCCGCCCTGGTCCCTAGGTACTCCGAAGGTTATCGCAGACATCATATTCGTGTTCAGCGGCCCCAAAACCCCCGAGTAACGAGCTTCGATCAATTTCGATCTGCATTTTTGGAAAGTTCCAGGAGATGAGTGAGAGATACCCGCCCTGAGAGTCAACACCGATGTCATATTCGTGTTCAGCGACCCCAAAAACCCCCGAGTAACGAGCTTCGATCAATTTTGAGCTGAATTAATGGAAAGTTCCAGAAGATGAGTTAGAAATACCCGCCTTGGGCCATAGGTACTCCGAGGGTTATCGCTGACATCACATTCGTGTTCAGCGACCCCATAAACGACCGCGTAACGAGCTTCGATCAATTTCGAGCTGTATTTATGGAAAGTTCCAGGAGATGAGGTGTATATAATTCACCCTGACCCCTAGGTACTCCGAAGGACATCGCAGACATCATATTCGTGTTCAGAGGCCCCAAAAACCCCCAGTAACGATCTTCGATCAATTTCTAGCTCAATTAATGTAAAACTCCAGGAAGATGAGTTAGACATACCCGCCCTGGGCCCTAGGAAATCCGAGGGTCATCGCCTTTATCATATTCGTGTTCAGCGACCCCAAAAACCCCCAAGTAGCGAGCTTCCATCAATTTCGAGCTGAATTTATGCAAAGTTCAAGGAGATGAGGTGTATATAAACAGCATTGGCTCCTAGGTACTCTAGAGGTTTTTTGCCGAAAAGTGGCTATGTTCACAAACTTTCCTGACGGCTTCCTGAATCGAATGCAAAAAACCGCATCTCGATCCATCTTACTCTGCCAATTTGCTTAGGTTTAGTGCTTTATTTCCTCGTCTAATAGTAATTTTAAATATATTTTTTCAGTATAAAAGTCATCTTTTTCCATAAAAAAAGCCTTGCTCTATAGACTTTTTTTATAGTAGCATTCTTTTTTATAGTATATCACTTTGTTTTTAAAAAAAAAAAGTAATGGAAAGTAAAAAAAAGACATGGAATAAATAAAAAGTCTTCCTCTTTTTTCCTTTCGCACTTATATGATTTTCTGAATCTTCTATTTCACAAAATAAAAACGACGAGAAAAAAGACTAATGGAGAACGACCTTTAGCAATAACAATAATTACGTTAAAAAAGTGTAGAAATGTAAAAAATATTGTAATAGTTTTTTCAGATTTTTAAAAGCTTCTAAAAGATTTCCAAAGATTGCTTAAAACGATCTTTTAGAAGCACGTTACCGAAACCATAGCTTGTAAAAACCAGAATTTCTAGTCAGCTTGCATAACTGCTTACAAAATTCCATACCGAAGTTATTTTCGAAGTTTCATAAAATCATAGCTTCGTTAAGGGCGGGGAAAGTTTTCCAAATGGCCTTTATCAAAACCACTTAGAAACATAAAATAAACTTAAGAAATTAAGGAAGCAAAATTGAGATTTATGTACAATTCGTGCAAAAACATATTTCTATTGATAACTTTAAAATTAAAATTATAACCAATGAGATGCTATAAAAAGACAGAAGAAAAGAATGAGAGAATGAAAGAGAAAGAAAGTGATATATGTTTCAATTTAAGTCGTAGCTCACTATATTCGTTTGAAAGTTAAACTAATTTTGAATTTTCGTCTTTGTTTTTCCTTTTGCTTTGTGAGATTTTTTGCTATTGGAATTTAGTGAAGTCTTCCTAATGTATTTATTGTTTGGGGACCTTAAAAATAGGGGGCCTAGTGCGGTTGCACTTGCTGCACTTTCAAAATAGTACAGCGCTGCACTGTTGCACAATACAAAATGGCTTTTAACCATTGCAATAGCTGAAATAGGATACTTTTACCAGTTTTTCGTTCCTTTTAGAGCTTCCAGGAAAATCTTTAAAAATGTCTTGGTCAATAGCAGCGTGTGGAATGGAACGACGATGAAAGTTTATACTGCCAAGAAAACGATGGAGTTTAAGACCATTTAAGGAGTGAACAGCTTTGCAATAACATCGACTCGTTCCCCTTTTGACCTAATTCTGTTCAAGTAAATAGTGCGACTTGAAAAATTATCACAGTTTGTTCGAAATTGTATATTGCAAAATATTTATATATATATCGATATCTCACCTGTTGTGATATTCTTTTATTTCGCACATTATTGTTATTGCCAAAATGTTTTGAATCACCTTTCAACATTTTGAGTGCTTTGGTTTCGATATCAGGTTGATGGTTGCTTTTTAATTGGGAAATGGTGCTTGACTTATCAACTAAATATTATACTCACCTTTATATTTGAACTTGAAACCGTCTCGAGTATAGATGGAATCATGAAATACGCCGTCGTATCTCATATGAATTTTATCTTTAAAAATAAGAAAATGATCAGTTTTTTTTAAATAAACAACGAAAAACGAAATCAAATTAAATAATTCTCAGCAAAAAGGTAGTCTATCACCTACGATGGTTTTAATTATGTAGTTTATACGATGACCAGAATTGGAAGCTCAAACCAAACAGTGTTAATTGAGATAGTATGAGGATCACACCCAGTCGATACATGAACTCAGTATTAAGGCTTACACAAAACCAAATCTCAACTCAAAGAAATTAAACGATATAATTAGATATATGTACTTCATACCTATTTATACCTACCTCTTCGTTTACCAAAACTTTTGTAAGTAATATAAGGCAAAAACATAATTTTGAACATAATTGGTGATAAATGTAATAAATCACAATCATATGTTTGTTGTAGCATACATTTGTTCACTACGATTGTTACAAGTAAATTGGTCCATTAAAAACGAACGACCATAAATCATTCCACTTGATGATATGATTAATTGTGACAAGTTTTATGATTTAAAATTTTTTATGATTGTAAAATTTATGTGTGTACCCACAAAAAAACTTCTCTTTTTACGCGTTCCTAAGAAAGTAAAAATACAAAATTTGGATCTTCCTTTTCTTTCTTCAGAAATCATATGTTGTATTTTTATTTGGCCCATGCGCAAAGGTATCCTATTTTATAACAGTTGAATGAGTTTCAATTTCAATGTCTTGAATCAACGAAGGGGAGTTGTTTTTGAGAAAAGCACTTGTTGAACAATTTTTAGTAAATCGTGCTGTAAATGTTTACGAATTTGAAGTCTTTGAAAGCATGTTTTAGTCAATGCAGTACAATTTTTAATTTTATTGATGAAACAACAAATCGATGTCATCAAATGTATACAGTTGATTTGTTCAATTACATGCTCATCCTTAATTTTCTTTTTACTTTATGATTTATTTTAATCGTTTGTAAGGGTTTGGTGCACTAATTTTGTTTTATCTGATAGAAATAGTTAAAACCTCAAGACATAGGTGGACAATATCCTTGGATACAATATTCGTGGACGATAACAGAAATGTATCCGTCTGTCCTTCGTGCCACGGTTGTTGCATCCAAAGGAACACCCGTTATAACAACTTTCTTTCTCAATACAGGTTGTTTGAGTGTTGTCATTGAGCATTCAAGGGAATAAATGAAAGAAAAATGCTGGCCCTTGGCTTTCCAAGCCATAGTTAGACCACATGTGTTGTCTTGCTGGTCTGGTGTCATTGTTGGAACAGCCTAGTAAAGTCCTTTAGTTTAATTTAATTTTTGTAACCACCTAGTTTATTGGACTGGTTGAGCTGTCACCCACAACTCTAACATTATTTTTTTGAAAATCTTAATTTCGAAGTTTTGTTATAATTTTTGAATTTTGTTAGAGTATTTTAGAAATTTTTTTTGAGTATATTTAATTTTTTTGAATATCTCTATCTATTGTTTCTTGATTACATTTGAATGTTTATTTCTGTATATGGGTATGTACATTAACGGATTTTAGAATTATAATTTATTAGACTATAAATAACCCCCTCCGAAAACAAATTGTTACAGTGCTTGCGGAACATAAGTCTTCGTAAACTCTTAAAAAGTTATCAACATTGATAAAGATGCAATAGGCGTCAGATTACTTTTGACTGAATGAATTTGGGCCAGAATTTTGCAGATACATCCTTTTTGGTAATTCTCAACAGAAAATTACGTGAATTACAGTATACAGAGTTGTAAAGATGCAATCATTAGCATGAATATATTATTGGTTTTGTGCCCAAATTTGTATAATCTAATACAAATTATGACAAATCCTGTCAGGTTTGATTAATTTTATAGCCTACACTTGAGGAACAAAAACCACAGACCCCTTAGGTTGAATCAGTTTAACGAGTTGTAGACCAATCAGAGGTGAATACTTGTGATTTTTTCTATTCAGAGAGCTATGAAGAAACCACTAAAAGTTAACAAGAGTTATAAGAATATTGTTAACGAATTGGAATTCTTCAAATGTCATTCGTACCATATTTAACCGCATCTGGTACTGTTGCAAATACTTAAAATATTTTTATAAACTTTGATTTTTCTTACATCGCAGAACCCATGAAAATTTTTCAAAGTGAATAATAAACGAGCATCTGTCTTGAAACGCATCAGTAGGAAATATCCTTAATACTACTTTTTTGTGGTAACAATCCTGCGTTTCTCAGCTGGGTAGAAATTGCTATCTACAGAGGAAGTATTTGGAGTAGTGAACTGGGGCTTATTCTTCCCTGTTGATTTACCATTTGTTCAAATTGCCATGATTCTTACATTTTTTCATAGGATCTCAAAGTAGTCTGGAGAGTTATCAATTACGCTCTTTAAATCTAATTCCCATTGTCCTTGAAACTTTTTCTCGTTACAACGTAATAGCCTTGAACGTTGAAAGCACCCAAACCCTGTAGACGATTGCGATTATTGATTGTATGTCCTTTTTGCCATTATGACTATCGTTTTCTCAATATCAATTCCAACTATTTTAGTCTCAATACAGACAAATCTAGTGACTCCGATGACAACAAAAATTTGACAACAAATTAGCATCAAACAGTGCAACGAAGCGGTCGGCATTCAAGTGCCATCAAGTTTTAAATGAATAACTATTTGATATTAAATAGTGTAAGGTTTTTCCGCCACCTTGACATCTTCCATTGTAAAACATCTGAAGAATTTTTGGTAGCTTTGCTACCCTAATTCAAATTTCTACAGTGACGTATCTAACTATTTAAAAGGTTGTTCGGTTATAAATAAGATGTATTAATATTAGATTAGCTAAAAAATTGATTGGAGATGCAACCAAAATATAATCAGTGATCATATATAGCAAGGGAATGACACTGAAAAAAAATTAATATAAATCAATGAAATTGTTCGTTAAAAAATGAAACAGCGAGTAGTTTCGATGAATAAATTATCAATAATACGAAAACATTTGCAACATTAATAAATTGTTTATTAACCTTACAAAATGGTTGATAACCCAACGAAAGTTGTTCAATAATTGGTTTTTGTAATATTTTTGGATTTCTGTTTCTCATTACTATGGTCTGACAAGGTATCTCTGTTTGTGGGAGAAAATTTGACTTTGTGTAAGCATCAGAAAATAAATCCTGTTAATTATGTGTTTTCGAAACCAGCATTATCCCGGCTTCATATATCTCCAGATTTCCGTTTGGGCTAAATTTCTTTGATGTTGGTAATAGTATTCAGCATTCATAACGTAAAAAATATTCTGTTTAGTTGAAGTGTGGATAAAATATGGTGGATTGACAATATAATGTATCATCTGACATTAACGTCGCAGTCTGAAGTTACTAACAACATCAAGCCGTTCAGCGTTCAAAACGTTCTCAACACAGGCGTTTTAGGTATTTATTACAACTATTCAGGGAGAGAGGAGTAGAAAATGCTAGCACTTCTTTTCCTGAGATAAAGTGAAACTGGCCCCATTTTCTTGACAGCAAGAAGACGGGGCCAGTTTGGGGGGCCAAGACTCAAATCTTTCTATTAAATAAAGTTAACTTCATTTTATTTTGTTCCTTAATTTTGAAGTTCGAATTTTTTTTCTCGATATTTTAGGTAGATTTCATATAAAATCTACCTATTTGTACTTCTTTTCGGTTTCGATACCAAAAAGTTGTGTTTGTTTCCTTACTGCTTGCTTCTAGTGGACTGATTGGAAACTCGATTTAACTTAAATCAACGAATCAACCTTGTTTTTTTCTTCCATTTTTGAACTGATATTTCAGGTCCAAGTTTTTGCTTTTTTCTTATAAAGTATGAGGTGTAGCATATCTGCATATTTTTGTAATTTCCAAAACCCAGTCTGTCCAAAGAAGTAATCCGGAGTGGTTTTGCTACAATACAATATGCGAAATTGTAGATCATAGTCCAGTGTAGGGTGCGTTTGATGGCATGGGTTGTGAATTTTGATTCCTTAAGTATTTTATTGTTTCGTTTCGTTGAAATCTTAAACTTTACTTTACTTTTCTTTGTTATGACATCCTGCGTCTTATTTATTGTCCGGGTAGGTCAGTTAGTAAAACATGAGATTTTTAGTCTCTAGATTTGGGTTGAAAGCTTTTTTTAACAACAGACTTAACAGCGCTTGCTCACACTTCCAGCTCTAATTATGTCATATTTAATTACATCATAAGAGCCTATCAACCATATAAATATCCATGTATAAATACACAACGTGTAAAAATACATACATATATACATGATTGGAATAATTTCATATCGCTACTATGAATTCACCTTGTCACAGACAAGGCTCGGTTGTAGTGAAGTAGGACGGAAGCGAACAACATGCAAAGAAGCCACAATACTTTATACAAGTAGAAAGGATAAAATAAAATACGCACACGTGTAAAGAGAAAAAAAACCCGTTTATAAACACAAAGGCACAAAGGCACTTAAAAAAAAATACAAAAATCATGCCAAAAAAAAAAAAAACAATAGTCAAAAACAAAAAAGGGAAGTATTTTATTTAGCGTATAGCTCTTGCTGTTAACTTTAAGAATAAAAATAAAACTTAAAAATAGGTAGATTTTCCTATGAAGTCCACATAAGACAAAACATGAATACACATTAAAATGAGCTTACAATCGATTTGATTGCGCGTCATTAGTTAAAAATTAAAAAGTAAAATATTTAAATTATAAAAAGATATCATGCAGAGAGCACTTGTCGAGTTATCAGTTATCATTGATTCGAATAAAGTAACTGTTTTAACTTATATTTACTGTGATGGAAATCGAAGCTTTGAGCATTTTTATTCGCGTTCTGTAGCATTCTTGTAGGCTCATTTCTGTAGGCTCATTTCTACCATAATCTGTGCGAGGGAAATCAATTCTGAATAAAGAAACATACCTAGTTGCGCGATAATTAATATTAATGTTTATGGATTCTAAAATTTAAGAATTAACTACACCAGCCAAAATTTGATGGACAAAAATAACGTCAGCTATTTCACGACGTTTCTGCAGACTGTGCATACCAAGAAGACTAAGTCGATCTAGATATGGAGGCAAGTTGTATGGATCAGCCCAAGGAAGACCTCTAAGTGCAAAACGCACAAATCTGCGTTGGACAGCTTCTATTTTATTGATATGTACGTGGTGATAAGGTGACCAGACTTGAGAAGCATATTCAAGCAGTGGTCTAATGATGGTTAAATAGAGAGCCCTGGTGACATAAGGGTCAGAAAATTCTTTGGACCATCGTTTAATGAAACCAAGTGCTGAGTTGGCCCGACTAACAATGTTGTCGATATGGGATCTAAAATTAAGCTCACTATCACATAAAACGCCTAAGTCTCTAATTAAATGCACTCTTGATATTATTATATCGCCATTGATAGTGTAACTGCGAGTAGGTAGTTTATATTTTTTTCTGGAAAATGTAATCGTCTGGCATTTAGAAACGTTTAATTTTAAGAAATTTTTGGTGCACCATGTAAAGAAATTATTTAAATCGCTCTGTAGAATATTTGAGTCCAAGGTTGACGAAATATTACGGAAAATTTTCATATCATCAGCATATACTAAAATTTTAGAGTTTTTAATAACAAATGAAACATCATTAATAGCTAAAATGAAAATCAGTGGTCCTAAGTGACTACCTTGAGGTACCCCTGATTTAGCCATAAAAGGCTCAGAGAAGGCAGATCTGAAGCGGACAAGATAATGTCGGTCTTTTAGATATGAACTAAACCAATTTACAATATGAGTTGGGAAACCTAAAGCGCGAAGCTTAAATAATATTAATTCATGTGACAATTTGTCAAAAGCTTGACTAAAGTCAGTAGCAATAGTATCTACTTCAAGACCTAATTCCATGGACTTTATGGTGCTAGAGGTAAACTCGGTGAGGTTAGTGGTTGTAGATTTCCCTCGAAGAAATCCGTGCTGATGCAATGAAAAAATCGGTTTACAACAAGAATAAAGATAATCAAAAGTTACACTTTCAAATAATTTTGGAATAGACGATAGTTTGGCAATGGGCCTATAGTTTACAATGTCAGCTTTGCTACCCTTTTTATGAACGGGTACTATAAAAGAACTCTTCCACAAAGAAGGAAAAATGCCAGAAGAAATGGATCTTTGAAAAAGCAAGGTTAAAGGCTGTGCCAAACGATCAATGCATTTTTTTAAAACTATTGTAGGTTGCCCATCGGGACCTGAAGAAAAGTCGTCCCTTAAATTATTGATTTTATCTCGAACTGATTCGCAGTCGATATTAATTGCCATTAAAGAAGTTTGAGGAGAGTTGCTTAAATAACTGAAGTAGTCTTCATCAGGTTCAGAGGTATTTTCTGAAAATGCTAAACTGAAAAAATTTGCAAACAAATTGGAAATGATTTTGGGATCATTAGAGGAATTATTTAAATATGTTAACGTAGGAGGATACCCATCTGTTTTTTTTTACTATTAACGAAATGCCAAAACCGTTTAGGGTCACATATTAAGTCGAATTGCATTTGATGAATATAATCAGAATATAGACCCTCACAAAGTATAGAAAATTCATTGTAGGCATCTAGATATTGATAATAATCAGACTGGGATCCAGAAACCAAATACCTGTTCCACAGCTTATTTCTCCGATTGCGCAGAACCCGAAGAGTCCTGTTATACCAAGGAGGTGATGAAGAAAAGTTTTTATGTGCCGTAGATGGGACACATTGCAGAAGGCATTCGAAAATTTTGTTGTAAAAATTAGAGCAAATTTCGTTAACGCTACTATCAGTTTCTGATATAAAATTAAAGTTAATGTTGCTAATCAAATGATTAAGTTTAATGAAATCTGCTTTTCGAAAATTAAATTTATAAGAGTTTTCTGACTCTACGTTAGTATTACCATTCTCAAAAGAAAAAACAAGTGAAAGTGGAGGATGGTAATTATCAATAATGGATAGGGTGTGAGTACTTTCTGAAACAAAACAATTATTTACGTTACTAGTGAAAATTAAATCTAGCTGTCTATTTAAATTATTTTTAACATCACTGATCTGCAGGAGACTACAAGCCAAAAGGGTGTCAACAAATAATGTTTCCTTTGCAGACGAAGCATTACATGCAACAAAATCTGTTTCACCCTCCGACGGAATCCACCGCAAACCAGGGAGATTAAAATCACCATAGATAACCAAATCATCTGTGGTATTCAGTAAATTATTTACGAATTCCACCGCGTTTAAAAACTCTTGGTATTTCTCGATAGGACTACACGGACGGATATAGCAATTAACAATGTATATGTTCCCCCGTCCCGCATCTATTTTGACACATAATAATTCCAAGTGTTCAGTGCCAGGAATACGAAACAAAGAACTGTCATACACACTACGAACCGCCAAAAGAACACCCCGACCCAACGATTTTGAGCCATCAGAGTCACCATCGCGTCTAAAAACATTAAATTCAGATGAGAAAAGTTCGTTGTTATTAAAAGTATTATTTAAATTAGTCTCGGTTAATGCGAAAACATCAAACGGTAGCATCTGAGACTTCAAATAAATACCTGAAACCTTAGACCTAAGTCCCCTTACGTTCTGATAGTAAAGGGACAGGCACTTTAGTTTTTTGGCATCTCGTTAGATGGTAATACTACTGTATTTGCTCTGTGCCTACAAACGAATTCCTGAACGAAAGTATTACTAGGCCAGGTTATTGGAGACAAAAGACAATCGAACATGACTTCTGGAACACCGATCTTAAAGGACGCAACACTACTACCAGAGCTTGTTATTTTTTTACATTTAATCAATTTAAAATCCGTATCGTTGAAGTTATTATCTCGTAGTTTAGATTTGATATAATCAACGACTTGATCGTTTGTAGACGAAAGGTGAAGCAGGGAAACAAATATTTGCTTAAGAGGGGGTACAACGTTAAGAGTAGGAGAGGAAGAAATGTTAATGGGGTCGGAATTGGTGGGACCAGGGTTGAGAACAATATTATTAATTAAAGGGTCATTAATAGGGACAGAAACACATTTGGATTTTTTGCGAAGAGTTATATTTTTGAGAGGGTCAACAATGGGCTCAACATTAGTAGGCAAGATGTCAGATGGGGTACAAGCTTTTGTCGTTGATTGGATGGGAATTTCTATAGGTGCAACCGAAGTCGTATCAAAGTCAATTATTGTGACATTAGATTGAGGAAAAACGGAAAACTTGTTAAAGAGATCATTCGTGGAAGAAAAATGTTCAGATACATTAAAAAAATTCTTAATGACTTTTTCGAATTCTTGACCTATACGGTTCATATTCCGAGCTAAAACACCTAAATTTACTTTCCTACAATCAATACAGTACCAACAAACCCCAGAATCAGCTTTATTAACAAGCTCAAATGTGGAAGCTAGAACACCGACACATTTAGGATGATAGAGCCTTTCACAAGTTCCCGAGCACATATAAAGTACATCGGATTTAACTGAGTTACATACCTTGAAATCACAGGATGGCATAATGAATGGTAAAAGACAAACTTTTTTTATTAAACACAAAAAAAAATAAAAATAAAAAACTGTAAGCACCCTATAATTATAATTAATATTTAAAACGCAAAACAATGGGCCTTTCTTCAGTTTATTGCGATTTGTTTGCAATAAAAAAACACAAATCACAATGAAATAACAACAACAAAAACTAATTGAACTTGTTGGTTAGGTTAGGCATAAAGCACAAAGAATTACTGCTATTTGCTTATATGTATATAAGGACTATATGTAATTTTTTTTTTATTTGTTTTGAAAATATGAATTAATAGATTTAGATTATAAATAAATTAAAAATTGCACAAAACTTCGATCACCATTAGTTATAAACTTATTTAAGAAAAACAAGAAAAAATTAAATTCAAATACTTTAATAAAATTAAAATTAAAAAATTAAACAAAAACAATCACGACAGAATAAACACACTTCTACTCAACTTCGTTGATAAAACTGATAACTGAGAATTTCATATTCTTTATGCTCAGAAAACGATACAGCCGGTTGATCCTCTCTTTGCCCTGTTCTGTATTGAATAAAACCGCATCCTTAACGTTCATTAGTTTTTGATTCTTATTTTACACAATCATGCAACGTTATAATTTTCAAATGTAGAAATGTAATCTCAAATACTTTCAAAACCGTTATAAATAATACAAAAAATTTTAGTGATAAATTACTTAAACTTTGAAAGTTTTTGATGCAAAGGTTGTGCTAATAAAATAGCACCAGGTTTTTTTCATATAAAACAAAAATTTTAAAAATAAAATGCATAAATCTTTAATTTTTTTTTTGTTGTAATTAAGCTTACGTGATCAGTGTGTGAGAGCAGGATCATTAAAGCGTCAGATTTGTACTTTATTGCATCCAACAAGAGAAAGATTTGATTCCTACTACCAAAAAGACTACCAAGATAGCTAGACGCTTATTAAGAGGTGAACTCAATATGTAAATTGAGGCAAAAAATTTTCAGATAATTTAATTTTATAACTGTAAATGTTGATTGTAGTTTATAATATCCTTTTTCCATTTGATCAAATTCCTTCCTTTCTAATGGCATGTTATCGTAAAAATCAAAATCGTCTCAGATATGAATACTTAATATTTAATATGCTAAACATACCAACTTTTTCATAAAAAAAAACTTTTCTGTTTCAGTGAAAATGTTGGAAAGATAACACAAATTCACTGGTTTTTTTCCTCTAAATTATTTTCGATTATTTTAACAATTCCAACAATATCGAAATACCCCAAAAAAATTACATTGAAACTAGAAACCTACATCATTAATATCTAAAGTTTAAATCCTAAAAAAAATTACTATATTTAAAAGATTAGACAAACCATTAGGTTCCAATCCATGATAACTTTTTCAAATACATATTTCTCTTTTTGTATATTCCAAGCCAAGATACAAACCTATTTTCCAAACTGAAAGCTTTCACCTCGCCGTAAATATTTTTTTTTCACATTCTCTACTCAATTGTTTTTATTCACAACTGTAATGGTTATTATTTTATAACCAGAAATACTAATTTTATGACTAATAAAACAATAAACATTAAATTTTCTTTAATTATCTGTTTATTTTTAATTTAATCCGAAATAGTTTATGTCTTTGGTGAAAATTACGTCACCTATTTTTAGAAAACGAACACAAATATCTTAAGTATGATAATCAATTAGATTGCAGATTTGTTAAGGTTGAGATATTGACAATGTCAAAGCTCCATACAAAAATCTAATAGAAAAACTTATTTTTCCCAAGTAAGCATTTCCACAAGTTAATTGAATAGTGAGAACAGAAAATCGAAAAAAAATGTAATTATTTCTCGTAACATCATCAAAAAAAAATTCATAATTTACATTCGTGACATGACCAATTTATGTTTAATTACAATAATTGGCAGAATAAACTTGAAACAAAATGCATGTATATTCGTTCATTAAATACTAAATAATTGGAAAGTTTTGATTTGTTTTTTTTGTTCCTCGGGGGGTAAGAGATCGTATTTCTAAATGGGAAAATAGTGTAATGGAAAGAGCATTGAATGTTGGAATGAAATCTGAGAAAATTATGGTTTTGTCATTTATTCAACAAGTATTTGAACTGTTGAGTTATTCAGTTTGACTCCAGTTTTTTTTAAAGAATATTTTGACAATATTTTTTTTTTTATAATACGAATGTTGATATGAAGAAAAACGTGTTCTAAACCGAGTTTTGAAAACATGACCATTTTTGATTTCTCCAAAAATTTGCATATATATGCCGACAAAATGAAAATTTTACAATTAAAATTTATAAGTGAAAAAAGATTTGCATAGTATTAGGATGGCATTGGTGTAGTTGGATTTTGCAGAAAAATATTCTTTTTTCATGATGCAGTTAAAGGTTGCCATTGGAGAAATAGTCAGTCTACAATTCATCTATTTGCTATTAATTATAATTCTGAAGATTATCTACGCCAAATTAGCTATGTTATAATTTTTGACTACAGTATCTATGGTAGTATAGCTGTACACATATTTCAATAATTATTTTTATGTACTTGCTAGTTTATTGTTTTATAATATAGACCGAACGATTTTAATCAAATTTTAGTAATTCTTGAATAGAAATTGTACGAAAAAATGATGAAAAATTAGAATTTTAGTCGGACTGCAAATCTTTAAAATTAAATATTTCGAGAAAACAAAATAACCCGAATTTGTAAATTTGACATATTTTGGAGCAGGATTGCTCAAGCGACGGTCAGCGGACCATTTGTGGTCAGCAAATATAGTGGTCCACAACCACTAGTTACTAGTTACAATTTTATTTTATTCGAGCGCTGTTTTTACTCCTTAAACTAAATTGTTTGTTTAATATAAAACGTCTATTTTCATGTAGGCTTAATCCTTTGTGAAAAGGCTTTTTTCCAATATAGTGAAAAATCATATTCGCTAAATATCAAATTGTCGATTTTGTTATTTAATGAAATGAATTTCATTCTTTTTATTTATTTTAATAACAATACGTGCATAATGGACAAACCATTAATTTTCAATACGAAGAAAAGCACCAAATTTTAAGCGTGTGAGTGTGAGTTTTGAACAAAAAAATTTATTTTATACATATTTGATATTTTATTGGGTCAGTGTTTAATGATATATTTTATTTTTGGAGCAAAATTTTG
This sequence comes from Diogma glabrata, assembly GCA_963693315.1. Classification (NCBI taxonomy): domain Eukaryota; kingdom Metazoa; phylum Arthropoda; class Insecta; order Diptera; family Cylindrotomidae; genus Diogma; species Diogma glabrata. The sequence continues at coordinate 32,161,806 of OY856188.1, forward strand.
CAAATTTGCGAGAGAATAAAACTCTTTAAACACGAACCCTATACAACGTTTTATCCTTCCGATAGAATAACATATATTAATTTAAATTAAATTATTATAAAATTCATTAGGTAAACAAGTAAAATGAATAAAAAGATCAAAACAGTGAATTTTATTTTATTTGTTTTTATGCCAATTAATTAAAATCAATTAAACGAATTTTATTCAATTTCGATACGTTTTTCACTTTTTGATATATTGAAAATGAAATTACCTTTATTGAAAGACTGCAAATTTTATACTAATGAGAATTGAGATACCAAAAAAAAATTTAAAAAATCACTACGGAAATGAAATTCAATGTAATAGTAGTAGTCTGCCGTTTTCAATATTCAAGAGAGGGACATGCACATTAGTTTGAATTTATTGTTTTTTGTATATGTAGTCCGAAAATGTTTTTGTTGATTTTTTATGAAATACAATCAAATAATTTATAAAAATATAATCAAAAAAATTTTTATTCCAGAGTTTAATTAAATCAAAAAAATTATTGTATTCTCCAAGATTCGCGCAACAAGATAAAATTAAAAGCTGTTATTTCAAAAGAAACAAAAGTGCACATTTATTTATAGTTGCTGGAAAGATAAAACAATTTATTTAATTGTATTGAAATAAATTTGTTTGATTGTATATATGTAACTAATTTGACAATCTGATTATATAAAAAACAATAAATTCAAACTATTGCGCATGTCCCTCTCTCGAATATTGTAAAAGGCAAAGGTTACTGTGATTAAATTGAATTGACTTTCCATTATGAAAAAAAATAATTTTTTTATGATTATTTTTTGGGGTTTCATTTCTCATTAATGTTAGTTAATAGAACTTTGATGTTTTTTATTGTAGATAATTTCATTTTTAAAATACAGAACATTTAAATAGCTATCGAAATTGAATTATTTTTATTTAATTGTTTGTAATTAAAAGTACAAAAAAGTAAATCGAAATTTAATATTTTTATATTCATTTTGCTTGTTTTAATCAAAGTAAATCAATTTAAATTAATACATGTTCTTGTATATCAGAGGGATAAAAAGTTATATTTGGTTTATGTTTAATGCATTTTATTCTCTTGCAAATTTGAAATGCTTGCTCGGGTCTCGCCTCGCTCGCATTGTATACTTTTGCTAGACAAATAAAATGTAGCATTAAATACCTACACAATAAACTACTATTATTTCGAATTAGGAATAAGAATGATATTTTTTATTTTTGCTCCCGTAGTTGGGAATGTTATATTTTTTTATCTTATTCGCTATGACAGACAGAACCAAGTAAATTAGTGATATAAGAGGTGTTTTAAGCTCTATTTATTATACATCAAAATTCGTTCTTTTATTGTTTTGTTTAAACTCTATGACGTTTATCCATGTTGTTTCATTATGTATGCAAGTATGAGCAAGATATAGCCTGTACTTTTACCCTTTTTACCCACCCTTGCTACATGAAATATATTACAAGCTCGACAATAGCGTTTTAAAATAAACAGTGGTCCGTAGCATTTAATCGTTGCAAAACACTGTTTAAGAGTAAGGATTTTATAAAAAAGAGTAAGATCTAAATTTTAGTTTGCCCCGAACGCTATTTTTAAAAAACGTTTTCTTATATTTTAATTTTAAAATTAATTATTGTTGACATACGAGTCAACGTGAGATATCACATGTCACTGGCAATAGCAGTGAGATATCACTAGCCAAGGTGACATCTTAGGGGTGGTGGCGGATGAACTGTATTCAGTCAACGGTAGCATTCTCAATCTTAGCTGTTAAATAGTCCTTGATGATGAGACGCTATTGCTTTCTTAAGGAAACGAGCCTTCATATAACTATGTGTGGGCTTTAATCTTTAAGAAAGACAGTGCGTCTCCGGATCAAGGAATATGCAACCGGCTGGATTATTGGCAACTACATTTTTGTTTTGTTTCAGTAAATTTTTGTAAAAATTTGCTATTTACTTTTTAATTTACTTTTATTTTATCTATTCTATCATAAAATATTGGCCTATGTCATATTTTGTCAGTGATAGGATTTTTTATTTAGTTATTCATTCTTTAACAAAAAATATAAAAAAACAAAAAAAGAAAGATTTACGTCCATAAACACCTTTGAACGTATGTTGTAGTGGGACCTTGGTCTTAAAAGGTTTTTATGTGTTTTTGTGATACATATTGTAATTCCTACTTTCCTACTACACAACACATTTTATTAAAAAAAAAAAAAAAAAAAAATTACAGAAGCATTCAACTTATTTTTTTCAAAAGACTAGCTAAATATTGTGTATAACAAAAAAAGTTTGATCAAAACTTTGTCGTTGAGCCGTTCTTAAAAATTTAATTTGATATTTGCCTCGCCCTTGCAAAATGTTTATTTTTTGAAGTGAAACTTCTTTATCGGCGTATGAGAGAAATTTTAAAGCAGTATAAAATTTAAAACAACCGTCACGATTTTCGGTTACGTTGTTTTTTTATAAATTTTAATTTTGTTTTGATAATTTTATTTTTATTAACAGAGCATGCACAATGAAAATACTTTTAGGCTATATTCTAAACGACGACTTATTTGAAACTTATTTATGTAGACTTACTTATTTACCGCCATTTTAAATAAGTATTTAAAAGCTATTCTAAATGATTTAGCTTTCTTATTTTGACAGCAACAAAAAGCAAATTCGAAAATAAATTTAATGAGAACGATTTATTTAATTTGATCAATTAAAGAGTTTACAAAACTTCTTTTTTTTCATTTTAAATTACTACATTATTTTATTAGGGATCGAAAAATAAATTTTATTGCTTAAAACCATTTTGTAAACAAACATAAAAATATTTGACACTGTCAAATCGAATTAGATTTTTCTATAAAAAAAAAAATTCAAATAAGTCACCTATTTAGGTTACTTATTCAAATAAGTAAGTCTCCTCAAATAAGTTTTGGTTTAGAATACAGCCTAACTCATGAAAGTTTGTATGAATATTTATTTTGAGAAAAAAAATTTATTTTTGAAATACTTTTTCCTCAATGAAAAAGTTAAACATTTCTTAACTTTTTCCTCATGATTAGTAGAGAATTGAGCTACCTACATTTTAAAGCATTGTATTTCTATTAAAAAATAATAATAAAAAGTTGCTCAAATCTCATGAGGAAAAACCTCATACATTGTGCATGCACCGTTATTTATTTAGTATTGTACTAAATGTTATATGAATGTGTCGATTGTAGATGGTGGTAATGGTGGTCATTGTGGTCATGGAGGTCATGGTGCTCATGGTAGTCATGGCGGTCATAGTGGTAATGGTGTTCACGGTGGTCACGGTAGTCATGGTGGTCACGGTGGTCATGGTAGTCATGGTGGTCACGGTGGTCACGGTTGTCATGGTGGTCATGGTGTTCATTGTGGTCATGGTGGTCATGGTGGTCATGGTGGTCATAGTGGTCATGGTGGTTATGGTGGTCACGGTGGTCATGGTGGTCACGGTGGGCATGGTGGTCATGGTGCTCACGGTGGTCATGATGGTCATGTTGGTCATGGCGGTCATGGTGGTCATGGATGTCATGGTGGTCAAGGTGGTCATGATGGTCATGGTGGTCATAGTGGTTATGGTGGTAATGGTGGTCACAGTGGTCATGGTGGTCATGGTGTTCACGGTGGTCATGGTGGTCATGGTGGTCATAGTGGTCATGGTGGTTATAGGGGTCACGGTGGTCATGGTGGTCATGGTGTTCACGGTGGTCATGGTGGTCATGGTGGTCATGGTGGTCATAGTGGTCATGGTGGTTATGGTGGTCACGGTGGTCACGGTGGTCATGGTGGTCATGGTGTTCACGGAGGTCATGATGGTCATGGTGTTCATAGTGTTCATGGTGGTCATAGTGGTCATGGTGGTCATGGTGGTCACGGTGGTCATTGTGGTCACGGTGGTCATGGTGGTCATGGTGTTCACGGTGGTCATGTTGGTCATGGCGGTCATGGTGGTCAAGGTAGTCAAGGTGGTCATGGTGGTTATGGTGGTCATGGTGGTCATAGTGGTTATGGTGGTCATGGTGGTAATGGTGGTCACGGTCGTCATGGTGGTCGTGGTGTTCACGGTGGTCATGGTGGTCATGGTGTTCATAGTGGTCATGGTGGTTATGGTGGTCATGGTGGTCACGGTGGTCATGGTGGTCATGGTGTTCGCGGTGGTCATGATGGTCATGTTGGTCATGGCGGTCATGGTGGTCATGATTGTCAAGGTGGGCATGGTGGTCAAGGTAGTCATACTGGCTATGGTGGTCATGGTGGTCATGGTGGTCACGGTGGTCATGGTGGTCATAGCGGTTATGGTGGTCATGGTGGTGATGGTGGTCACGTTGGTCATGGTGGTCATGGTGTTCACGGTGGTCATGGTGGTTACGGTGGTCGCGGTGATCACGGTGGTCATGGTCGTCATGGTGGTCATGGTGATCACGGTGATCATGGTGGTCATGGTGGTCATGGTGGTTAAGGTGGTCACAGTGGTCACGGTCATGGTGTTTTTGGCGGTCACGGTGGTCATGGTGGTCACGGTGGTCATGATGGTCATGGTGTTTACAGTGGTCATGTTGGTCATGGCGGTCATGGTGGTCGTGGTGGTCAAGGTGGTCATGCTGGTCATGATGGTAATGTGGTCACGGTGGTCATGGTGAATTGGAGTGTATCAGAGATATATACGAAGATATATACTCACCAAACAATTGGTTATCAATAATCGGCGTTTTTTTTTCTAAGCCTTATCTACCCAATTTCTGTGAAGTTCTAAATAGTAGAAAAATGATATGTCATAAAGAAGTTTCACTTCTTACCTGTGTACTCTGGTACACACACTACTTTTTTATGCATATTGGAGTGTCTCGTTTGCGCAAACTATGCACTTTAAAAAAATTCTAAAATAAATTATATTTTGCATTCTGTTAACAGTACTTATGTACCGAATTTCTTGAAAATCAAAAACTGTTGTGTTCAAATTTGATCTTTTTTGTCTCTCCACTTTTCACCGTTTAAAGCATTTTTAGGCTCAAATAGCAGTGGTTTAAAGCTCTTGCTGCTTCCCTTGTATGCTGATTTTATTATTTTATCAAAATAATTGTTGTGGATTCACTTAGACCATAACTATAGTGTATTTCCTTATCTTTCGCCAAACGTTGTTTTAATCATGCGCGCGATAAAAATTTACGCTAAAAATTTGCAATTGTTTCATACAAAAATAATTGTAAAACAACTACATTTCCATTATCTCTCTATCTGATCGTCACGAGCTTTTTGTCATATTTAAACAAGCCTGTGTATTCCTCAAGGCGAGTTAACTCTCCCAATCATATTGATTCGAAGAGTTTCATAGAATAAAATTGTTAGTAATACTTTAAGTCTGTTTTGGTGTTGATGATCTCTTAAAGTTTTTTAAACTGTAGTGGTTTGATCCAACTCGTGAGTAAACCTTTGTAGTGTATTAAATCTCAACCATTTAAGCGCTTGCAGACCAAACGACCATCTTGAAATCAAAAGTAAACAAATGCACTTATGATTTTCTACGGTCTGCAATAATAACAAAAAGTTGATTTAATATGTGATGATTGACAAAACGAATAAAAAGGCAGCACGGCAAACCTATACATAGATGTCTTGCAATCAGTTTCAGCTTTAACGTTGACCGGCCTTATTTTAATGTAGAAAATAAAGACCAAAAAATTGGTCAACCTCGGAAAAACTCCTGGAAATTTAGATTTTTGTGTTTTTTTTGTAGTTCTTAACAATATTATAAAAGTCTCTACTGATAAATGTGCTGCTAAAAATGTTACGTGGCATCAAAGGTCACAAAAATGGGTTTATTCACAGATCTCGATAACGGTGACTTTTATCGAAAAAAACATTTGTTATAGAATTTATAGCTTACAATATTTCCTACAAAAATATCATATTATTTTTACTTGTAAGACCAACGGTTTTCAAGAAAATTTGATTTAAAATGTTATTACTTGTAAGGGACAAAATTTACTCCTTAACTATGTATCGAATATTTGTAATTAAACATAGAACGTGACTTAAAATATTTGAAAGTTTACAAAAAATATTTTATTGTTTGCAAACATATAATCGGAAACACGTTTTTTGTTTAGAAACATTTATCACACAAAAACTAATTAAATGACATGAAACCTGCATGAAATTTTATTTTTTGAATTGTACCCAATTTTCAGTAAATCTAATCGTTCAAAGCGTTGGAAATTTCAGGTTAAGTTAAATGTTGTTTTTTTACAAACATGGTTGTAGTGAAAATACCCATTTACGTTACATGAAGAGGTTCCCTGACAAGTTTTCTGATTGAATTAAGCTTATATCATTTCTGACAAATTGTGTCTATCTCTCTGCCCATCAGGCATCGATTTCGATATACGACGTGTAATGAACAGCCTGCTCTCCTGATAATGGGATTATAATCTGGAACATCCGTGGAATTGCGTGCCTTGAGATTAAAGATCCAGCTAGTTCCAGTCAGTGAGTTCGAATATATCTACTCAAACCATCACAAATTCTGAGTTGCACGCAAAATTTTCAAAAGAAAATGGACTCCAATGAGCAAAGAATTAGGAATCTGATGACCCCAAAAGCCAAGGGAAGCAAGACCAGCACTACATCAATTATTGCATTAAAAAAACTTTTGACTATATGCAGTTTTTTGGGTGGTTGTTTCTTTTTGGATAGCTGTTATATAGGATATTATTTATTTTGGATGCTTAATTTTTGGGTGCCTCATTGAGTAGCTCTGCTGTTTAGTATCTTTAGATTTAGGTCCTTAAGATTTTAGGTTGCTTGTTTATTGAGGTTCTGTTGTTTTTGGTGTAGTGTGTTTTTTGTTAGGTGGTATTTTGTGGAGCAGTTATTTATTTATGTGCTTATTTTTCGAGTGGCTAGTTTTTTTGGTGGAGTGGTGTAGCTGGCTTCTGGTTATCATTTATTACTGGTCCTTAATTTGTTGAAGAGTTAATTCATAGAGGGACTGTTGTTTTGGGTTGCTATTTATTTATTTTATAAGAGATACTAATTTTTTAAATAGCCAGATTTTCGTAGATGGTTTTTTGCGTAGCTGTTATTTTGGGTAGCATTTATTTTGGGTATTTTATTTTTTCGATGTCTTGTTTATTGTGAAGCTGTTGTTTTTTGTTGCTTCTGATATGAGGGACTAGTTCATTGAGAAGCTTGTTTTCGAAAGCCGCCGTTTGGGTAGCTATTTATTTGAGATGGTTGTTTTTCGAGTAGCCTGTTTTTTGGTAGGTGGTTTCTTGCGGTAGGGTAGCTTTTATTTTGGGGACTTAATATTTTACTTTTCTTGTCCATTGAGTAGCTGTTTTTCGGGCAGATTTTGTTCATGGTGCTATAGTTTTTTCATTTTTTAGTTTATTTGTATATATATTTTTTAGGGTATCTCTAATTTTAGTAAGCATTTATTTTGAGTGTCATTTTATTGAGGATCTGTTGTTTTTGGTTGCTTATTATTAGACGGGCTAGTTTTTTGAGTAGCTTGTTCTATTACTAGGAATCGTTTTGCTTAAACATTACACAGACATTTCTAGACTGAGAGTAAAAGAGAGATGACTCCAACAAAATGATCTCATTTATTTTACAATTATTTTTTATCTGAATTTCACAAACTGTTGCATATTGTTGTAACTGCAACTCTAATAAGTACGTATTACGTGTCACATTATCTAAAAGCAACTTGCTCTGCTACTAAACTACGTGTAATATTCTATGCATCTACAAATTCATCAATTGATTTATCATTAAAAAGTTTCTTCTGTGAAGCTTTCACTGCACCATCACAGTCAGTTAGCATAATGTAAAGATTCCTTAAACATCAAATTGTCGTTACAAGTGACATTAAAAAAATTTACTGATAAGTTTGGGTGTGTGAAAAAACTATAAACTATCAAAATATTTTATGGTGAGAAAATTTAGCCATATATCGTACCACTGCTTTTCTTAAGTGTGATTAAACCGTACCGGCATTATTCAATGAGCTAACAGTCACACCCAATTGATCCCCAATCGAAGCAGAAAGAGTTCGAAAAGGTATGAATTTGTATAATCTCATAATGGATCATCTTATACCGATGATAGTTTACACAATTAATGTTTTTGCAGTTAATTAATGTTTTTGCTGAACAAACGAGCTACCCACCCACTCACAGCCATATACTTTTTTTACAAAATATTTGGAATTAGTTTGACCCAAACGCCAATATCTTGTATATACAAATTTTCAATATTTTAAGACTAATTGCATTACTTCACCAACTTTAAGTTGTGGTGAAGTAAAAATGAAATTTTTAACGAGATGAGAACAATTTTAATATCTTTCATTTTCTAATTGATTTCAATTTACTATAATTTAACCTCACTATTTGTTGTTTTAACCTAATCTATTAACCTAATCTATCTCTATCCTATCGAGAACAAAAAAAACTCAATTAATTAAACTAATAATAACACCTCCACTAAACAATCAAATAATATTAATACAAATTTAAAATAAAATTAAATTATGTTTATATTATGTGTTTGGTCTCTCTATCTATTTATAATCAGATTATTTTTCAAATCCTCTTGAAAATTATATTAAAAAAAAATTGTAGATGTAACGAATGAAACTTATATTCACAAGATGTTTTTCAAGAATTGTTGAGATATTGAGTTATTGTTTTTCTTCAATAAAATTTTTTTTTATTAAAAATAGACATAAAAAAAAATCTGAGATGATGAAAAACAAGATTGATGTTAAAAAAGAAAAATTTATATGTATATATTAAAATCACTAAATTGCTGAAGATAATCATAATTATATAAGTAGCACTTTAATTAATTGGATAATAGTAGTTGAAATTGATATACGAGGAGCTGTGTTTGCTTTTCATACATAAAGAAAATGAATTTCATGGAAACAAATATTTATAAAATTGTTATCTCGCAAGATTGATCTATCGAGTGATAGGGTATTGGATTTTGTTCACTTGTTTGAAGGTGTATGGTTGACTTGTAGTTTATACAATCTACAGAACTTGACAAATACAATATTACATTTTTGCAAGATTTTCAAATGATACCAGATGAAAAGCAAGAGGAAGTGGTTTTAGATTTCATAAAAGAACGAAACACGACTTATTAGGATTAATGCATGAATTTATCTTATCAAAATATAAGACATAATTTTAATTTGGTTATTTTCTAATGTATCACTTATAACGGGGTGTATGTGGCCTAACTTCAAACTAGATATTAAAAAAAAAATTTAACTCAGTAGCTACTAAAAGTAAACAATTTTGTTCTTTCTCAATAAAAATAGTTATTTTCATATTGTAATTATTATATTTGTGAATAATTTGTATTCGTTCTTAATTTTGTGTTAGCAAAAGCGAATTTTTAATCATTCGTTGCATAATTTATTCAAATTAATGAGTCTACAATAAAAGTTTTCCAAAAAATTAATAATCACCGACAATAACTAAAATGTAATATTCTCAGAAAAATTGTAAGGTAATCAATCGCTCATTGGTGCAATAACTTTAATCCGAAACGTAGTTTATGGTCTTTAATCAACACAAGTGTGTTGATGTATTTTGAAAAGGTGGTTTTTTTTTTTAATAAAATGTGATGTGTAGTAGGCATTACAATATGTGTCACAACAACACATAAAAACCTTTTAAGACCAAGGTCCCACAACAACATGCGTTCTAAGGATGTTAATGGACGCAAATCTGTTTTTTTTTTGTTTTTTTTTTAATATTTTTGTGTTCAATAATGGATAACTAAACCAAAAAATCCTATCACATATAAAATATGACATAGGCCAATATTTCGTGATAGGATAGAGAAAATAAAAATAAAATAAGAGATAAAAAGAAAATTTGTTTTAAAAATTTGCAGGAACAAAACTAAAATTGGTTTGCCAATAGTCCAGCTAATGGCATAATCCTTGATTATAGGACGCAGTATATTTTTCAATGATTAAAGCTCAGATATATAGTTATATGACGGCTCGTTTCTTCGAGTAAGCTACAGCGTTCCAGCATCAAGGAATATTCATTAGCTACGACTGAGAGTGCTACCGTTGACTAAATACAGTTCATCCGCCAGCACCCCTAAGATATCACCTTGGCTAGTGATATCTCACTGCTATTGCCAGTGGTATGTGATATCTCACGTTAACTCATATGCCAAAAGCAGGGACTGAAGTACGCGGGGTTGTCACACCCGTGGATCAAAAAATAGAAAAAAATTAACAAATTATTAACAACTGATCCCTCCATGCGTACTTTGATGTGGGTTGTGGCTAATTTCCTCCTCCTCTCTGGTAACCATTTTTGTAAATATCAAACCAGATGCTATTATTGTGAGAGGTGTTAACGATGACTTCCTTGAGATACAAATAAAATAATTTTTCATTCTTTATATCTAAACTAAAAACCCTAAATTGTATTTGTTTTAATCCCCCATTGATGCCTAAAATCAAAAGTATGACTCCGATTCCAACTTTCATACACATTCGATTCGTTTTGCTTTTTCTTACCAATTAGGTTTCATATAAAATATTTGTACAAATTTTAAATTATTTCTAGACTGTTTTGAATCCGTTTAAAATTGCTTATTAGATGAATGAAGTATTTAGCACCAGCATAAAACTTGGATATCCACTTCAAAAATTGCATTTTCAAGTTAAGCATTTTCTACATAGTTTGGCCACCAAGTTTGTATTTAAAAGAAAAGAAATTGTCCAAAATCAAAACAAATTCTTATCGACTGTATATGACCTAAAGTTATAGGAGCTAATGAATGAAAATAACTGAGCTATAAACTTCTCTTATATTTGAACGAAAAGCACATCCATATTTTAAATACGATATTTGAAGTAGACTGTACATTGCCTGAAAATGAAGAAAGATCACTGATAATGGGGTGTATGTGTCTTCTAAATAGCTTTTACATTAAACCATTTTTCATTTATTATATAAGTAAATAATTCATATGCATTGTTAATTTTTATATGTTTAAGTGCAGATATAATTAAATTTTTGTTCGTCCCATAATATATTCAAATTAAAAATTAGAATAATTTTCTTTTTTATTGAAGAAAACTTTGTAAAAATTTTAATAAAAATGTAACTAAGAAAAAATTGTGGTACGTTTTTCACCCTTTCGAATTTGCCTGACTTTCAGTTCATTAAACGTTATTAACTAGAACATAACTCAATAGTTTCAGAGAATGTAACGGTGATTGACTACAATTATTTTCGACATTTTCTTATGTGTTAAAAACATCAAATGTTCACAATTCATTTTTGATCTCTGATTGGTTTTTTTCTGCAGTTATGAATCCAGATTACCAACCAAACCAAACGTGATACAATCCACGAATTATTTTGTCTGAAAATTGTTTGAACACATCATATTACGGTCCTTCGAGCCGGATTTGGTCAGGGTTGGTGCCTGTAATACAATGTTCTAGAAAATTATAAGATATTTTTAAATTTTTTTGAAAAAATAATAAAGTATATTTTTTGTTCTTTCACTGATTATAAAAATTTTACTTGTATATTATGTATCTACATTAAAAGTCGATTAACTCTGATTCCATTAATTTATACTAGGAGGGCCCGGCGTGCTTCGCTACGCTTATAAATAAAGTTTTGCGTAGACATTTTGTTGACGTAGAAGCAATGATTTCAAAAAGTGGTAATGAGAAATGTTAGCATATAATTTTTAATTTTTTTTTTCAAATATATAAATGAAAATAATCAGAACTCTAGCTGATCAGTTCGGATATGGGTAATTCTTTTATAAACCGAACAGATTTGGACAAAATCTGACTTTTATAATTAACTAATTTTTATAATTAACCATTTTTTTTTTAAATTGCATCTCTATTCTTTAAAATAAAACAAACGAAAAGTATCTATCTTTACCAGAACCGAAGTTATAAATCTTTGAAAACAAGTCTTCAAGCCAAAAATCACAAAATTCTCGGAATTTAGAACCGCTCTATTTCCCCTAAAAAACAAAAAAAAGAAAAAATCCGAAAACAAGTATAACGTAATGTTTATATAGAACCTTCAAAAAAATTTTCAGCTGTATCAAAAATGTCTTAGTCACATTTTGTCCTATTCTGTTCGGTATGTAAAAGAATGACCCATATATGGAACTTTTTGTCGTCCCGCGCTCGATAAATTAATTTATTTCTAACAGTAAATATCATTTCTCCATTAAAAAAAAATACTTTTTTTATAGAAAATTGAACGATGAATACGATGATAATATTAAAAACTAATTTCATGGGTGGGGCAATGGTTAAAATTTAATTTAAACATTTTATTTGTTTATAACAATAAGAATTTGTTAATAACTTTAGTTGAAAATATTTATTTTTAAAAAATTCCATCTTTTAACTTTCAAATAAAGAAAAGAAAAACCTTCTATCTTCTATAAAACCGAAGTTATGAATTTTTGAAAATAAGTCTCAAGCCGAAAATCACGAAATTCTCGAAATTTAGAACAGCTCTATTTTCCAAAAAAAAAAAAAAAAAAAAAATCCTCGAACACGTATATCTTTTTTTTTCGATAGAAAACCCCTAAAAAAAATTTCAGCCAAATCAAAAATGGGTCGGTCAGAAAGGTGTTCGGTTTATAAAAGAATTACCCATATATGAAAAATTAGCGATCAAATAAGTTCTCAAGTAAGCTTATTTGATCTCTAACTTATTTGATCGCTAATTTTTCATATATCCAAACTGATCAGCTAGAGTTCTGATTATTTTTCATGCATATATTTAAAAAGAAAAATTAAAAATTATATGCTAGCATTTCTCATTACCACTTTTTGAAATCATTGCTTCTACGTCAACAAAATGTCTACGCAAAAACTTTATTTATAAGCGTAGCGAAGCACGCCAGGCACTCCTAGTATTTATAAGAATACTTAGATAAAATACAAATTACAATGTATAAAAAAAATGAATCGTATCGTTTTTGTGAAATAAAAATATAAAACACAGAACAAAATTTTCACATGCATTCACATCAATGTACATAAGAAGACTAAAATAAAATGTATAAAAGAATAACAAATTTTTGTGAAAAAAAAAATTTGATTTAGGCAAGTCCATTTCATATTGTATGAGGGAGACTGTCAAATTCAAAAATACATTTTAATTCGTCTATAACTTTTTTATTTATGATCCGACTGGTGTGAAAAATCTTTAAAATCTAATTTACACTAATATCAGCTAGCAGTGAAAATTTGAAAAAAGCTTTAGGCTCCACAAAGTTTTTTTTTAGCGTATTAATATATAAGATTTCACTTACTCGAAACATAAGTGTCGTTGAGTCGTCCATTCTGATTTCTGACACTTCATAAATATTCATTTTTTTGTTTTTCTGTTTTGGCAACTTTGAGCACTCTTTTGCTCGTGCTACTCAGTGTTGACATAGTTTTATTATATCATATAACGAATTTTGGTATTCAAACATTGTATTCACAATGGCCGATCCAGCAAAAATTGAGTTCTCAAAAGAAACCATCAACTGATTTTAAAGGTTATCTTACCAACTTCCAATCAAAACTGTCGGTGTCTCAACAATCTAAGGAACAAGATCACTGTTGAATCACATTCAATCAATTGACGAGGAATATGGTACTGTCCAATCGAAACTAGAAGCTTTGGATGACGCCAATTTGATCTGATCGCACTTCCTTTGACGATAACTATCTTTGTTGTGAATCGATTTTAAGAGATAAAATCCAAGACTTAACAAGGTCTGAAGGATTTTCAATGACAACCTCATTCCATAACATCTCACTTCATGGTCTTACTGAAAACAATGCAGTTACCGTTTGTATCATACTGTAGGAGCTACCTTGATCTTGTTTAACGGATCAGTATCCTCTCCGAAGGGCTAGTATTTTATGATGTTTTTATGAATGTGAATCTGGCTATTAATATAAATCCAGCTGCAAAGTACACGCAGGATGTTTCTGCATTAAAATTGTTAAAAGCAAATGTGAAAGGGTGCAATCTTTTTTTGGTTCATTATTTGACACAAAGGTTGGATAACTTGATTGAGGATTTTTATCATGAAGCACAGAAAGCTAGTTAGTAGTTATAATGCAAAGATGTCATTTACTTAATTAGAACTCGCGTCAGAATACTTGAGGACTGGCTGTTATAATTCAAACCAAGTACCCACCTGAGTCTCAAAAAACTGTAATGATCCATATCTGTTGAGGTTTAAAAACAAAAGAAAGGGAAATAAATGTATGTATGTTGGTAACCCCAACGAAATACAGGGAAATGTTTTTACCCTGTGAAAAAAAGTATTGTATTATTGGTGTATTAAAAAAAGAAAAAATACAGTCCACAAAAAACGTAGAAATTATTAAAAAGTCTTCAGCATTTGAATCAACAATATCCTTTAATGTCTCCTCAGCATTTAACTCAAAATATCTCTACTGCATATCTTACCGAAGTGTCCAATCTCTTGCAGAGACCAAATGAGCCTATAACTAAGATTTTACTTCTTCAAAGATCACCAAGTGGAAACTGTTTGTTTGTACGTCATTTTCCATAGGAAAAGCAAGACCTATTGTGCAATACGGACTATTTTCGTGGTGTAATTCTTGAATTCAGTTCGGGTGCGGAAAGAATATAATATGTTGGTCCTTACCTGTCAACTGAAACGTTGTGATTTTAACTTTTTATTGAAATGATGAAGTGTTTGCGGAGTCGTCGACGTAGGGATGGAAAACTCGATTCCGATTCTACTCGAGAATCAAATTTTCTATTAAAGAATCGATGTAAAGAATCGATTTTTAATATCCAAAGTCGATCAAGAATCGAATCTTAGTATGCGATTTTTTGGCTTTAGAAGCCGTTAAGTTATATTCTATTGCTACGCTGCTCAACTTCCTACTCTGCTTGACATTTGATGCATCAGTGGTGATGCAAAGATTTGAGTCGCTTAATGCATGACGAAGAAGTTATTAGGACCAATTCATTCTTGACGAATTTGAATGCTTCCTCGCATTTAGCCGATCATGTAAAGTTCTTAATTATCTTGGACATCCTGAGAAGAAAAGCCATGTGAGAATGAATTGAAGTCAAACTTTTTCGAGCTTCGGTATGAATTCGTGGTAGTTTGTAATGAGGTGCTTCTTCATTGGCGAACCAATGAAGCGCATAGCAGACTGCGTACCTAGTGAGATTTATAACGCCGAATCGACTAGCTTTCAGCCTTCGTGGATTTGATAAAAATATTCCTGCTCCTTCAACACAAATACAGAAATGTACGCAGATTACGTAATCAGACAGAAATGGAAAGAAGAGAAGTGAAAAAATGAGACTCTGGCGAAAGACCCGCGATCAGCACGTTCAACCCCCACATTCACTCCCATACGCTCACACTCTCATACCTCATACATGCTTTCACCCTCCCACGCATGCACAATATCAACCATATTCACATCCATGCCCACATTCAAACACACTCAAAACAAATTACTAGTAACATTTTTTTTCTTTCTATTTTTATTAATGTAGCTAATAGGTTATTATTCACGTTGATTTTTTTTTTTCGTCATAATTAAATTAAATTCATAAACATTATCCCAATTTGTGTATTTTGGTATCATTTTGATGGAGATAATCTAGAAAGAAAATATTATTTAGACATCTCAAATATTGAATATACATAATATAATTAAGTTAAACCCCAAACGAATGTATTTCCGTTGTTAGTGATTCATTTCTTACTTATCTTTAATGAGGCGCAATTTGGAGAAATATAGAAGAATATTACGCGTTTAATTATTTGGTCTGGATTGTCTGACAAAATTATTGAAAATAACCTAACATAAACTGCTGAGTTAAGGTCCTTGTAACACTGATTACATCTCCAATTAATTTAGACGGATAAATTACTCGCCTTCTTCTGCGTTTTAGGTAATCCTTATAACGCAGAGGTTTGACAAGAGGGCCTACCCTCTAGAATATTTGACAATTAACGTTCACGTTTCAAGACTTCAGGTTCGGTTACATGACCCTCATCCATATTGTTCGGTAAATGCATATAAAATAACGAAATTTTATTCACCCAGCATCTCATGAACCCACCCTACATGCATACATTCATACATACACCCACTCACGCTCATTCATACCTTTAATTAAAAAGAATAGCTAAACAACACTCACCACATGGTTATATCCAGACCCTCCTCACTATCTTATGGTTCAGCTCTCCATCATCGGTGCTTCCCCCAGTACAAAAGTTATATCAAACACAGGCTGCAGGCCAGAGAATATTGATAACACGTTTATATATAGTTGAGATGATCAGTGCA
Organism: Diogma glabrata; assembly: GCA_963693315.1. Taxonomy (NCBI): domain Eukaryota; kingdom Metazoa; phylum Arthropoda; class Insecta; order Diptera; family Cylindrotomidae; genus Diogma; species Diogma glabrata. The sequence goes on from OY856188.1 coordinate 32,178,244, forward strand.
ATTGGCGTTACTGGAAAGCACTAGCCAACTGTTGCGCCACAAGAAACTAAGGCGATTACTGGTAAGTTGAACAATCACAATAAAATATTGCGCCGTACAAACTAAGGCGAGTACTGAAAAGGTGAATTATAGCAAAAAATGTTGTGCCACAAAAACTAAGGCGAGCACTGATAAGTTGAATAATAATAATAAAATGTTGCGCCACAAAAACTAAGGAAATTACTGATGAGTTGAATAATCACGATAAAATGTTGCGCCACAAAAACTAAGGCGATTACTGATAAGTTGAATAATAATAATAAAACGTTGCGCCACAAACGCTAAGGCGATTACTGGTAAGTTGAATAATAGTAATAAAATGTTGCGCCACGAAAACTAAGGCGATTGCTGATAAGTTGAATAATAACAATAAAATGTTGCGCCACGAAAACTAAGGCGATTACTGATAAGTTGAATAATAATAATAAAATGCTGCGCCACAAAAAATTACTGGCGATTACTGATCAGTTGAATAATCACGATAAAATGTTGCGCCACAAATACTGTGGCGAGTACTGACAAGTTGAATAATCACAATAAAATGTTGTGCCACAAAAACTAAGGCGGTCTTTGATATCACAGACAGGAAAACAATCGTGATTTGCTCCTTAACAGTTAGTCTTATCTTTTGTTGGTATCACCGTAATTTAATGAAAATGCAAACTCATAACTCATAACAGTTATTATAACATTTATTGGTATCCCAGGAAATTGATGTAAGGATAAAAATATAATGGTAAATAGTTATTCTAATATTACTTGGTATCACAGAAATTTAATGTAAACTTATATTGATTCCTAGTTATTTTAATATTAATTTATATCACAGTAATTTAATGTAAACTTATATTGATTCATAATGATTTTAAGTAAAAATAAAATTATTAACGGTTACAGGTATGTACAACACTGAATAATATCACCGTATTTCGAAATGAATGACTAACACTAAGAAAAATGACTAACACAATGAGGTGTCATGAATCTGAAATACCTTTTTATCGATCACCAGCCAATTAATACAGTAAATCGAATAATAATATCAATATGATTTTTCTTTGGTGTTTTTCCATTTAATTTCACAACTTGATGCACCATAAAATTAAATATATTTCTTTTATTCATTAGATATCAATTTTAACAACACACATCTTCACCAAATGTCAGAATAGAAGTTCTAGACCAAATAAAGAAATCGACTAGCCCGGAGCGCGGATGTTTGTAATTTACAAACAGATAACTTTTTTCGTATTAAAATACACATCACAAACATATAAAATTTTTTGGTCTAAATTTGACTACGACGATTGTATTACTAAGAGAATTTCACTAATTGAGACTAATTTTAAAATTTTACTACTTAAATTTTTAACTTAAACCTAAGATGAAAATGCATGAATGCAAAATTTCACGTTATTGAATGATGAATGATGAGAGAAAAGAATCGACTGGCCCCCGCCATATGAAAAATCAGCGCTTATATAGCATGCGAATTCAAAACATTTTTTTTGGTTTGATATCTCGAATTTATGTTAAGACGATCGAAAACAATCATGAATCGAGACATCTATCATGATATGGATTTTTCTTTATTTTGGGAAATATATTGACCAATGTATTTGAAAAACAACAAAACAATCGTACAATACCCGGATCCTAAGATTGGAATATGCTTATGAATAGCAATCTGAAATATCAACCGGTTGGTGGACATCTACAGGGTAATAGAAAAAGCTAATGAATTCCAATGAAAGTCTCGGATGTACATTTAGAATATCGGTTTATGACGTTTTTCAACCAATATTAAAATAGCAAACTACAATTGCGAGATTCATATCGTCGCTTTAATAATGAAACAACGTATTCGCAAAAGTGTAGTTTCGAGATAATTGGGTTTAAAGATTTTTTGATTTTCTGATTTTCGTAGACTCGGCAGCACTATTGAATGAATAAAGATATTGGAAAAAAAATTTCTACCAATCAATCTTGACTAATTTCCCCACAGCATATTAAAATTTCATATTGGTACCTGCTGGCGTTTCTACCTAAAAAGAGGTGAAAAGTCAGTCCGGTACCTTATACGTTATTTCATATTTCATATACGTTATTTCATTTTGCATGGAAGTACGATTAAGCCTAAAATAAATTATTATTGAACTAACGCATGATATTCTTACAATTTTTTATTTATATGAATCGGTGTATTATGTAGTAATGAATGATGCTTATACAATATTTTAGATTTACCATTTCGTGTGGCGATCGTAATGTATGTAAAGTATACGACACTGGTTTTACCCAAGTTATTATTCTGTAGGAATTGAAATATCGTATATGCATTTACGCTGTTTCAATATTTAACTAAATTCAAATTTGCATATACGTTAATTAACAATATATAAATTTTCACCCCCAGTTATAAAAAAATTGGAAAATGTTAAAATGCTACTTTATAGACATCCTTATGGGGAATGCAGTGCACCCATTATATAATAACAACGTATATATGGCATACGTTATTTCATTATTAAAGCGACGAATATAAATATATATATATATATATATATATATATATATATATATATATATATATATATATATATATATATATATATATATATATATATATATATATGTATAGCGGAGAGAAATATTGATAGCAATAAATATAACAATCCTAGGCCAATTTCTACGCTTATTGACGGATACAACTTTAGGATAACACAACGAACTGAAAAATATGCACAGCTATTTGAGGTTTGAATGCATTAAGAGCAGTTATGGTTAGAGTCCCGGAGAATTTAAATTCATGTAGTATGACGAAGCTAAGCTGGTGAAAACGCAGTGTGAACCAATATTAGTGTATTGCACATAAAAATTATTATTTTTTTAACGGAAACTATATGAGTAGATGATTATAAATTAGGCAGGATAAAAAGGATTGTCTCTCATTTGATTATAATTCTCAAAAATGAAAAGCTGAATTTTGCATTCATGTTCTCTTTCTTAAATTTAAGTGTGAGTTAAGCAGGACAGTTTTATTTAGCCTCCATTTAGTATTAGTTAGTTTTACTAGTGCAATTGGTTTTAATAAGGCAATTTTCCCAGCAAAATGAGTTCACGTTTATAAATCTGTGATATATGATGACGCAGAGAATCTACGAATCGGGGAATTTTACAGAACTACGACATCGTTTTACCAACCATACCAACAAAGAATATTATTGAATTCGAAGCTGTGAATTCTCCATTTACCTTGATGCGTTCATCATAATGGAGAATGCCATCAGGAGTGATTTAGTGGCTGAGTAAATCAAGAAAAATTGCACCAAGGATGGAGTAGTATTACATTACATTTGAGCAGTATTACGAAAACCAAATGGCGCACGGATGAATTCAAATAGGCCAAATGGACAGTGATTTCCGTTTTGAAAACATCCTCAGGTGCGACGTGAAAAAGATGGTATGCTCTGATTAGATCGATTTTAGAGAACATTTTAAAGTTATGTATATGTATGGAGAAGAAGTTTTTAATTTGGAGTATTGGAGAACGATCAGAACAGATGTTGTGATCGTGTTAAGGTCAATTTGCTAGTCGCAATAGGTTTTCTTAATCATGTGTAAGGATGAGATACTGAAGAATAAGATGTTCCATTAATCCCTAATACCCCCATGTGTTGAAATTCTAGTTGGATAAAATATGCGTGGTCCGAGATTTCCCTCAGTAACTTTAAGATGGACCACGACTATGACGCTCTGGTTGGCTATTATTCAGCTCAACGGTAATAGTAAGGTATCGTTTGGGACTAGTGTCGTAGCCATTATTTACTTAAAAGAGGATCGGTGTTGGAGTAGATATTCAAACTGTTGAGAAATTGATTAACAGCTGAGTCGCCGAGCCAGTCGCTTGCGATTAAGGAAAATAAGAATACCGAATTTTAATAAAAACTTCGCACCAATAATCGGACGATTCGAGACCATTGTATTATGAAGGCATGCGTAAATGTTCGTTTGAGTCCGAATTTGACTTTTAGTAATGGCGTACTATAAGCGGGAATGCTAGAACCATTGGCAGCTGACCATATCAGATCAAGTTACATATGTGGAATTTTAATTGTTTTTTTTTTTAATAAAGAAAAAGTTAAAAAGAGACAGATCTGCGCCGATGTCTTCTAGAGAAAATGACCTTGTTGATTTTGTCTGGGATAAAGAGGCGGCTAGAAGCTTCATTTTTGGTGAATACCGTCTTGATGTAGCTGCTATTTAGTTTTTCAATTGAATTCGTAAACGTCAATTTTGCCCATGAAGGACTTACGTTGAATTAAGTTGCACGGAGTTGTATTCAGTCTTGTTGAAATTTAAGATCGTGTATGATACCAACAGCCCCCTGTGGAGAGATTTGAGTTGTTGCTTTATCGTTGGTTTTTCGAATATGAAGTGCTGCCGCTAAACAGTCTATCTTGCAACCTTGCTTATAGTCTTGCCAGGCGATTCTCGATTGAAATTTCCGAGTTGTGAAACTGACTTTAACTATCTTGATGTGGTTTTTTGCACGATGTTCAGCGGGAGCGGTTTAACACCTCAGAAATCTCCATAGATGGTGTGGCTTCGTAAATTTTATCAACTGTTTTTGCCTATTTCTGCTGTGTTACTATTTCTGGTACCATCAAAATTACTATTTTAGCAGCTTCCAGGAGTGTTATTATTAAGAACGATCTAATAATATGCGGTTAAAAGTTTTCGCCTGCTAGTGTTTGAATGTATCGCAGTATGGCAAAAGGCCATCTGTCTCCCATGTGTTGGTTGCCATGTAGCGCATTGAGCTTATTTTCGTCTCATGGAGATAATAACTTAAGCAGTGCTTCTCTGACCGCTTTGTATTTATATACAATAGGCGACTGAATAATAAAGTCAGTGATGTGGCTGCTGGCATGTAGAAAAAATGCTGGATTCACATGTGTGAATCGTCTTTCTACTATTTCAGCAATAATTTTAGATATTTTTTGTAACCTTTAATCCGTTTACGTTTTCATCAAATCAAATCCCTATGGAACAAATGCACAAGTTAAGTTTGTATCTAGAACATGTGATAGATCAGTTCTACACTCAATTTTTCCTTTGATATCAAATATTTAATAGTTATTGCAATTTTTCAGATTAGAAAATGGGTTTAATTCTCCTTACCTTTTGGCTCCGAAGTTTGACGTTCAACGAGTTGACGTTGAAAATGTAACACAAAAATGTAACTCGCTTTAAAAGTTTTGCATTTGTTCGGTACTTTTCTCCTTACAGAAGATGATGAGATTTCTGATTTCCAAATTACACTCCTATGCAATTTAAACTTTTTCATCATTTTGCCAGATTTTGATTTGGTTACTATTTTTAAGTGCCACCGTCAGTTTTCATTGTTAATCCTTTCAACACCTTTTTCTCCATGACACGATTAGTACATTAAATGTTGTTTTTGGTGTTACGATTACTTTTTTGTTTATATCTGGATCTCGGTTTTTGTCGGATTTCTTGCTGCAGGTTTTTTTTATATTTTTTCATCTTTGATTTGCGTATTATGTAGCTTTGTTTACTTTGACATCCGATAGTATCCTCAAAATCGATAGCTGTTTTTTCCGTATTTGGGTGTTATGCAGGTTTCCAGGAAACTATATTGTATATAGTATAAAAACAGCTTTGGACCAGTGGGTGAAATTATCGACACAGGTATGTAAGAATTTAAATCCGTTTGAAGCGAACTACTACATCTAAGTAAATGTGTTTAAATTAACCAAATGGAATTACGAATTGCCCATGATGTGATTTGGTGTGACGTTGAACTTAGGAGACACTCTCTCATTTCCAGAAAATTGTTTAGATTACAATTTGAAAACAGTTTCTTCTTCGTATCTGTTTTCATATAAAATGAAGAGGATGTTAGTATGGTATGAGCTGCCACTCAAAACGATGTTGGTATCAAAGGCGACTCTCCATTTCTGATTCATTCAAAGTGCATTTTTCTTTTTAATTCTTATATTTTGAACTAGATTTTTGGCCTCATTCTGACTTCAGATTGGTTTTAAAATAAATACCGTGAATCCCAATTTTAAGAAACATTTGCGTAAGAGATTGTAATTATGTTTCACGTGGTTAATAAATGTTGTTGATATTTTGTTTTATGGTAGTGAGAGTGTACTTTTAGCAAAACTGTTACCAACCGTTACCAAGCTAAAAAATCTGCAGCTGTGGGAAGCCACTATGCCTGTCTTAAAAAAATTTTTGAACTAGATGAGAGACAAACCAGGGTCTTCCAAGTATCAGTTCACCGTGCATAACACTTAGCTCTCAACACCTTCTCCCTCAAACCTCTTCACAGATCTTCAGCAGCAAAACTAAAAAATAACACATTTTTAACCAAAAACTTTGTTATTTCCGCTATCCATACAAATAAGACACTGCTGTTACATTGAAGGCTGTTAGATTGATTTGTGACATTTTTATAAAGTTAACAAAATGTATGAAAAAAACTTCCCATTCCCATCCCATAGTTTGATTAAAATAAAATAATATACGAAATAAATTTTTTTCAAAGTCATATAAAATATTACATTGTTCATTTAAAAATCTAGATAGTATTGTATCTATTCTTTTATTGTAAATATATTATTGTATATAACTCGCTCTCAAATGTTTTACAAATAAAAGTTATGCTTTTTTTACTGCTAGTAGCTAAAAAAATAAAGTTTTCCTTTAATTTTGTGAAATTACTTACAGAAGCATAAGTCATGGTAAGTTTTAGTTTCTACAGTTTTTTCTCTACACCAATATTGTTTATTCTGTCTGCTACATTTTGTGTTTTGTTTGATTAAATAGAAGAAAGAGTTATCAGTTTTGTTGCAATCGATAAACAAAATTTAAATGTTTAGGTTTACTGCAATAACTTTATTTTTTGGTTTTTGTATTGAATAGAGATAAACACAGAGAATAGAAAAGCAGCTTTATCGTAAAAAGCTACATCGTCCAAAAATTGATCAAGCTCTTTAAAAAATAACATTCTCACAAGTTTCTTCTGTTGAAGAAAACCAAAACCTTTAACCATTACCAAAATCATTTTTATATTCTATCCACCTTCTCATCTGATTATAAAAAAATTTTCTTCATCTCCCTCATATCAACAATTTTCAATTCTAAATACAACAAAAAATCAGCAAATTTTCAACACTCTCTTTAAACCACACGAAAAATATTCTCACTGTGGACCGTGAAAATCCCTTAAAACAAAAATACATCAACAAAACTTATTTACATTTTCTTTCTTTTTCAAATTAAATATCTACAACAAATAAAATACAAACAAAATTTGTCTACCAACATCTATAAAAATACAAAAATTTCCCCTTTAAACTCTGTTAAAATTTTCATGTATAAGTTGCATCAAAAAGAGAAATTTTCTTTTTATATCTGGATTATTTACGATATACCGAAAATTTTCATTTTACATTTTCAATTCTTCTCAGTTTTCCTTCAAACACGCATTCAGTAGACAAGATATATCAGTAGAAAAAAATAAGCAAATAAAAAGAAAAATTAATTTCCTTTCATATGAAATCCGATTCAATTGTTTTGTTTCTTTTAATTATAAGTTGAATCAAGTGATTATTATTCTTAATTAAAACTACAACAATATAAACAATTAATGTGAAAGTTTTTGGTTTAAACAGAATAAGGTGAAAATAAAGTAAAGAAAAAAAGATAAAAGAAAATTCCTTTAGAGATTTTCATCATTATTGTTGTTTTTTTTGGGTAAACTAGAAAATATTTGTTAATTTTTTTTTTATGTGATAATAATGATTTGTTATAGGAATGAAGAAGAGAAAATAGAGAATTTTTTTTATGTGAAAATAGATAGCAAGTTTTGTAATATGTTTGAGTGTTAGGAAGAGAAGGAGATAGAAAACTACATTTTTTTGCTAATTTTTTTAACGATTAATAGTTGTTACATGACAAACTGTTTTATCGACACAAAATATTTAGATCCAAACACATTTTTCTAGATTAAAATTGTTTGTTGAAGTTGTTTATTGAAAAGTGGAAGAAAATATATATAGAAATAATTTTTTTTCTTTATTTTTGTAATTTTAATCACAATTTTCTTTAAATTAATTTCTGCATTAGTTTTAGAAGTTTTTCGTCGTTTGTGCTTAAGTTAAATGTAAAAGTTTATCGATATTTTACACGAAATATATGATGGGATTAAAAAACAAGGTCAACCGAAATAATAGATTTAGATTCAGGCAAATTATAATAATTTTTCAATTTTGAAATGTTTTAATGTTGCTGATGGTTTAAATTCTTAGAAGCATCACAAGTTGATGACATTAAACCAAAGTACCTTAATTTGATATATTAGCAGGCAGTCTTGTCTGTTTAAAAGAAATCGTTGTTGTTCTTATTCAACTATAGTTTGTGCCTAGTTATGTTTAAATTTTATTACGGAACGTTGAACGTGCGCAGTCTGAGCGTCTCTGACGCTTCCAAAAACCACAGCATAGATGTATGAAAATATTACCATCGGAACCAAGGATATTTAATGCTGATCTTCAAAGTACTAATATACGGGTATATCAAAGAATTTCCCAAAACCGAAACTATATTATCAATACCAGTGTAATCCGTTATTATTCGCCTCCCAAAGGCTATCGAATTTTAGAACGGCTGGTGATTAAATAAAATTCTAATGAATTTGGCTACTGGTTAGAAACTCTGAAACTTGATCGATGTTTATATATTTCAGAAATTCCTCTCTGCTTTTCTAAAAACTTTAAGACATTATCGTAACGGGACTGGTTCCATTTTATCCCTTAACAAGCTATGTTTTGCGATCCGCATTTCTTGCAAGATAAATTGGACTAGCAAAATCAAATAAGTTTTACATTTGTTTACAACATTTCGGTTATATTTAGTCATCGTCAATGTATAATCCAATATTTTTAACGCAACAGGTGGGCGATTTAGAATTTACCTAGATGCATTAATTTAGCATGAAAGAGATCAGTTTATATAAAATATGATTTTTTTGCCAAAGAATTTTGCAGAGAATTCTGCAGACGATATCTCACTTGTGTAAACTGGACCTACCTACTCACTTGTGTAAACTGGACCACCTACTGAATCTAAGAACGGAGTGAGAGGTAGTAATCGACCTTATGACGGTATTACGTTTCTCTGTTCCAGAACTTTGAGTTCCATAGGAAACATACTCAACTGTCCATTTTGCTCATTTGGGACATATATCTAAGTTTATACATATATGTTTTTTCTTCTTGAATTGAAGTCAAATTTATTTTATGTGAGAAAAAATTTATTTTATGTTCAGTATTTGGCCAAGCTTTTGGAGGTATTGCAAACCAAGATGGACGAAAACACCATTGGTTTTCTCTCGTTAGAATGGCGATGAATCTCAAATGACTCCAACCGCCAATTAAATGAAATCCAAATCGTTTCGGATATTTGGTTGACTACATATGTCTTCCAGCATTATGGATAATCTGATAACCAGTGTGGCATTAGTCCAACGAAAAACAGAAAGTTTTAGATTACAAAATATTATTATTAATAATTTAATAAACGCAATCGCAAAAATAGTACCACACAATTGGAAACGGGATAACGAAGACTATTTAACTCACATCACATAATCCGTGTAGCTAAAATATACAACAGACTAGCGTATTCAAATTACTCGACTTCGAAAGTACCCGGGTAGTTGAGTATTTAATTTCTTAAATAATGCAAGCAATCCTAAATGCAAGCTTAGGGATCTTATGGTTGTTTGTTCAAAATCAACATTTTATAGTCGAGATGAGTATGTTGAATAAGTTGAGTATGTTGAATAATACAAAAATATCGGGGTACCCGGGAACTCGAACTGAGTTATCGATGGTGCTAACCAACCTACAGACATAAAAGACAAAAAAGTTTAGAAAGCATTGTTTTCTTAGTGGATTCTGTTCAATTAATGGTTTTACAGTAATGAAAACCTGATTTGTGGCTGGATTCTAATGAATTCTCAGGCTGTATTCTAATTGATGCTAAATTGTACTAAACGTGCTAAATCAATTTAGTCAACTATTTTATTTGACTAAATCGACATTTTTTTTCTAAATAATTTGGAAGAAATTCATACGTTAAACAATATCGGACAACTTGATTATATTAATTTAAATTAAAATTCGGTAATTTTGTAAAATTAAATTTAGATTTAGCAGTTTAGTACAATTTAGTCCTCGTTTAGAATACAGCCTCAGTATAAGAATTGTTTTAGTGCTCTCGATGAATTCCATTGGCAATGAATTTCTCAATTCGTTCGGGATAATTTCTATTGCTAAGATAGATTTTGATCAAGCTTCTCACGCCAAAGTCCAACGTCACACGCCTGGCCTTCCATTCTCATTTTCCAATGTTTGATTTAATAAGCTATGATGCCTTTAAATTGAGTTTAAAGTTTTGGTCTCGTATTGAAAATCTTGATTTAATAGTAAATTTATTAAATTATACATGGCAATGTGCATCTTTGTCCAACAGAAGATACCACTTTTTCCTTTATGAAGATAGAAAAGACAGTTATATCTCTCTCATTGTTGTGCATGCATTTAACCAAGCTCAGAACGTGGACTAGAAGGAGCATTTTGATGTGGCAATTGCAAATTTCATGAAATCAACTCCAACATCTGTTTGGATCAAAGAGTTGGAATGCCGTTCTTTATAACAAACTCTGTTCATGAGAGTTAAACATATTTTTCTCAATATTTCGATTATCTCGCAAACCGTAAATCCTATAAACCTCAAATAAACAATGCTATTCTATCCTCTCAAGATGACGAGCTTAAAAATAAATAAAGTGGTTTTCGTTAGTTTTACAGGGCTAAATTGGGTGAAGTCTTTGAAAAAATACATTGTTTATATAGTGAAGTAGGGTGTCATTAGAAAGGGCTTCACTGTGGTACCCATTAAAAATATATATTGAAATTTTACACCCGACCATGTTTTCTTGTGCATCTTTCATACTGTTTCCCCCTCCCCATCCCCATCATTGCGACGCTGATTGACAGAAACATTTGAAAAAAATGCAAACAGACAGAAAGTTTGGTAAATTTTGAAAAAAAAAAAACTATAGCGAAGTCTCAAATAATTTATGTGTTTTTAGAGTATGGGAGTGGGGAAGGGTGAAAGAAGTTTTTTTTATCCATATGAGTGGGGTTTCATTTTAAAGAGCACCCAATTGAAAAAAAATGCGAAGTATTCTGCAGTGCACAGTTTGTGAGTTATGGTCAAAAAAATGCAACATTCACACCGTCGTCCCCCCATTCCCCCTACGTTTTGACGCTGATTGACAGAAAAATTTGAAAAAATTCACAGAGACAGGCAGTTTGGTAAATTTTTAACGAAAACAAATAGCATGAAGTGAATTGGTAAAAGGTTGCACCCGAAAATACTCAAAGAGGTTGCCTGAATGCAATCTCACCGAGAGGACTCAATTTATCATACATAATTGCAAAATTTGCGATTTCTATACAGACAACCTCCAGACTCTAAAACCTGCTTTGCTGATCCAATGGCTGGACATACACTGAAACTCTGAGTACATTTCCTTTTCAATTGCTATACAAACTGCACAGTCGTATTGTTGCAATATTATGGAAGTGGCAATATTAACCTCAAATAGATATACTAGGAGTGGGACTGCCATCAATGGCAACGAGAACGTTCAATAAACTATTGAAACCTGACCAATTTGTATCTCACAATACAATTCTTTTGACTGTTGTCCGACCCAAAACCGAGTTTTGTTTACGACAGCTTATTAAAATATGAAACAAAACTAATCGTTTTTCATCAAACGGCTGTAAAATTTAATTTTAATGTTGCTAAGGAGAACGGTAAATTTTTTTTGGGTATAATTAAGGCTTTTTAAATGCCCGATCATTAAGTACCGTGGTATCTGATAGTCATGTTAATAAAATAGCCTAGAATATAATAAAAACATAGCCTAGAAAATTGCTTGTCACTTGCATATTAGAAATATGAATTTTAAAAGTAAATTTTATCGATAATTATTTTGAAAATTAAATTGATTCTAAATACACATAGATTTAGGCGTTGATACCAATAAGAAATAAACATTTTGTCAAATGACTTATTTACTACTAAACAAATTAATTTAATTGGAATTTTTCTAATATGCAGGTGACAAGCAAATTTTTCAAGTGACCACCAAAAACTGTATAATAATAATATTGTTATGCGTTAATAAATTGTTACCGCTCCTTAACCAATTAGAACAAAAATTTTATGTCTGGCAGACAACTGTTTTACATGTATGCCCTAAGAGTGCCTTAAGAATTTTTTGTTGCAGCATTAAGATATCCGAAGCTGTTACCCGGATATTTGGGTAGCTAAAATCTTGGCGAAATTCCGGGGTACCCGGATACGCGTTACTCGACATGTAAAATAACGCCATGTTTTACAATATTTAACAGTGGCAGTATAGTACATTATGATGCTAGGACGTAAAGCTAAAGATTTTGGACGGATGTGGAGTTTGCAAATCGAGGCGCTTGCCGACATTAAGTCAAAAATAGTTTACGTCCGTGCATCATATACTATTTTTTATTCGCCGCAAGCAAAATATTTTAAGAAAAGTTGTTTATTCTAAATTAAAATTATAAATTTTCATAAAATTTAAAATAAAAATATGTGGAACAAGTAACCTTTGACACAAAATATTTATTATTTTTTCCAAATTATTGTGTAGCTATGACAACACATGATAACAACTATTTTAATTCGATAATGAAATTTTGAATTTGAGGATTGCTTTGATAAAAATTTTTATTTTTCATAGAATTTAAACAAATACGAATGCTTTTTATTTTTTGGACGTAGCTATGACAACAAAATAAATAGTTGAAAAGTGATACTTTAAAGCCGCAAATCACAGTATTAAAGCAACACTTTAATATGTAGGCGAATAAAAAAGTCATTTCTGATCCATTTTTTCTCAGCAGCTGTAAAATGACATTATATTTTGCTCAATACAGCATAATTGCTGTGTTCATTTTAATGAGTAAAACTTAATTGATAAAAGCCATCTACCGATAATTTTTTATACTAAAGATGAAATAATGTTATATTTTATATTTATTTAAGCAAATGGATGGTACAGATATTTGAAAAGGTAGTAACTTGGTTAGATTTTCATTGCTTTTAGGATAACTTAGTAGTATATTGGTGATCCCGTGTGTTATTCCGATGCAAAATAGAGCTTTGAGGTGTTCAATGAAGACATTTATTTTTCATATTTTTAACTGGGTTTTAGGTGCACATTGGCCATAATGCTTTATGTCAAATTTTCAAAACAAAGGAAAACATTTTTGTTAGTTCAATTTTGTTTGCTCTCTCTGGTTAGATGTGTCATCAAGTCCTTTATGCTATCTTGATGGTCAAGAAATTAAGACTTTTTGAAAAAACCTAAACTTTTGATTTTTCTTCTTTGCAGAAATTGTATATCCTTAAAAAACGAGATCATAACATGTTGCCTAGGCACCCTGAGAGAGTCAAGGATTGTCTTTGCCCCTCTGGAAGGAAATATTTCAACCTCTTCAACACAAAAACGGCATGTTTTCCTACTCCTAGCCTCACCATGTTTTTATTCACAAAATAAACAGGTTGTGCTTACAGCACAGGTTATCATTTTACAGCAGTCTCACCATAATTTTAGAGTCTGAACCGCTTGGATTTAATAGAAAGCGAAGGTTGGCTACCTTCTGGAGTGAAATCTTGAAGACCTTACAAAATTCTGTGTTCCTTCAATCATCAAAATATAACCTGTTTGACTAGCGAATTTATGCTTTCTCTCAATAAAACAATTGGTGGTTCAGAGCCTATGAATCATGAATAATTCTTTGCTGATGCATCAGTCTTTTTGTTCCCGATTTTTCCTCTGTGATTCGTTTGGAAGGGATCGTAAAGTTGGACTGTCCGAATTAAAAATGTCGGTCAAAGGTTATATTTTATAAGTCAATACCTGTTCTGCCAGGACAAGTTCTCCCTCGTGCAACCTGTCCAACCATTTCTGATTTAATCTAAAAAGTCAACAATCATTTTCTAATTAAAAACAACCATTTCCATGAAATTAAAATCAAAGCGCTTTAAATGCTGCGAAAGGTTATTTAAAAAATTTTACAAAGAGCATGAGCAAAAAAATTTCACATTAATCGATTCTCACCACAACTCAACTTCTATTTTAAGCCATCGTGTATTCGTTTATTAAGTACTTAGCACGAGTGCTACCTACAGTCTGGCATATCATCTTATTGTTGGCTGTCATCCAAGAAAAAAATCCTAGTTCTCACATAAATTTAAGAAAAAAAATATTGCGACGCTGATGCATAGGCTGACTTCACCACAGCTCTGGAAACATAGTGTTCTGGATATATAATGAGCTAATATCCATCAAATACTTTAATTAAAAGCTAACAAATATTATGGACTTCGTAGTTCGAATAATAAAAATATTAAAGCAGGCAGTAGTATCCCAACAAACATAAATTCTGTTGAACGAGAAAAAGTAAAAAAACATTTTATCGGAAGTGACAAACAGGAAGTTAGGATACAGAACTGTTGTAAACCGTACTAAATGTGTATGTACAAAATTTCATCCAATTCGATTATAAGGTACAGAAGTTGTGGGTACAGAAGGTACAGAAGTGCTTGGAGGACCCCCTACGACTTTGTTCACTATCGCTAAAAAAACTAATCAGTTCCTTGCCATACATATTTGCATCTTTTTGCAAAGTGTCATCAAAATTACTAAACGAACGAATGTTTTATGCTCCCAACAAACATAAAAACTTTGTGGAAAAAACCACCTGTTGTATGGTGGATCCCGCAACCCTTTATCCAATGTACTGCAAAAGCTGATTAAATCTTTCTCATGTTATTCTCATATTACTCTTCCAACAACCATTAAAACAATAAACAGCTGTTCGGGAGGACCCCACCACTTATCCCAATATTGTCCAAAAACTAGTCAATTCTTTGTCATTAAAGTCTTCATCTTTTTTCAAAGTGCCATTAAAATTGTTTAATGAATGAAATCTGTATGCTCCCAACAATCTTTAAAAACAAAGTGTGAAAAGTCGGCAGTTGTATGGTAGATCCCCCGCCACTTTGATCAATGTGTCCCAAAAGATGATAATTATCTTCTTACACTAATTAAAACCTTTCCATAAGTTTTATCATAATCACTTCATTATTGTAGGCTGTAGTGTGCATAAAGATACTGAAAAAATGCCAACGATTAGACAAAATTTTTTTACCGGAAGTAAAAGACCGGAAGTTGGGATGCAGAATTTTTGTAAATCATACTAAATGCTTATGTACCAAGTTTCATCCAATTTGATTATCAGGTACAGATGTTATAGAGCTTTCAAAAAAACAGGTGTATGGGACACCCCCCACCACTTTGTTCACTATCGCTCAAAAACCAATCAGTGTTTTGCCATACATGTTTGCATCTTTTTCCAAAGTGTCATCAAAATTCGTTCACGAACGAATGCTGTGTGCTCCTAACAAACATTGAAAAAATGATGACACAATAAACAGGTGTTCGGGAGACCCCACCACATATCCCAATATTTTCCAAAAACTAATCAGTTCCTTGTTATTTAAATCTCCATCTTTTTTCAAAGTGTCATTAGAATTGATTAATGAATGAAGTCTGTATGCTCCCAACAAGCTTTAAAAACAAAGTGTGAAGAGTCAGCAGTTGTATGGTAGATCCCCCGCCACTTAGAATCAATGTGTCCCAAAAAATGATAATTATCTTCTCCCACTAATTGGAACCCTATTCCATAATTTTCATCATAATCATTTCATTATTGTGGGCTGTAGTGTGCATAAAGAAACTTAAAAAAATTCAAAAAAGTACAAACAAATTTTTTTTACCGGAAGTGAAAAACCGGAAGTTGGGATGCAGAACTATTGTGAACCGTACTACATACTTGTGTACCAAGTTTCATAAAATTCGCTTATCAGGTACAGATGTTATAGAGCTTTCAAAAAAACAGGTGCTCCAGGGACCCCCCACCACTTTGTTCACTATCGCTCAAAAACTAATCAGTTCCTTGTCATACATGTTCGCATCTTTTTCCAAAGTGTCATCAAAATTCATTCACGAACGAATGTTTTATGCTCCCAACAAACATAAAAACTTTGTGGAAAAAACCACCTGTTGTATGGTGGACCCCCCCAACCCTTTATCCAATGTACTGCAAAATCTGATAAAATCCTTCTCATGTTATTTAAAAGCTTTTACCAACGTTTCATGAAAATCGATTGGTAATTGTAGGCTACAGTAGGGATAAACACTTGAAAAAAAAACTTTTTAACCGGAAGTGACAAACCGGAAGTTGGTACGCAGAAATATTGGAAACAGTACCTTATATATTAAGTTTCAATAAGATCATAGGTCGCGATCAGAAGTTATTCAAGATTCAAACTTAGAGGTGTTCGGGAGACCCCCCCGCCATTTTGTCCAAATTAGAAATGAATCCAGATCTTCCATTTTCAAGTGAACCTGTATCATTTGCCAAAGTTTCATCAAGATCCTATGCAGAAAACTCACCCACCCACGCACACAGACGTACACCAAATTTTTTTTGGCAATCTAGATAGAGGATGGTCCAAAACAAAAGAAAAAATAAAATTTGGGGTATGTTAAATTTTTTTTTCACGATAGATTGCATTACTTCACACAATTTAAAATTGTAGTGAAGTAAAAATCTATTCACTATAATAAGAAATGACATGTTTAAGTTTAGTACAGACATGTACCATAACAAAACTTTTACTATCCAACTGAATTCTACAAGAAATATTTAAAAAAAATTTGATTAACTTGATATTCCAAAATTCACACTACCAGCAAAAATGAACAATCTAGAAACAAATGCACTCAGCCTGTGTCATTCTTTTGAGCAATCAAAATCTGAAAAATCATAAAAACTGTTTTAACGGGTCGTTCTTTTTTATCGGTCGTTCATTATATATCAGTCGTTCGATATAAACAAAAAACAATCAGTAATAATTTTAACGTTCTTTTAAATTGTTCGTTCGGTAATCGGTAATTTTTAACTTTATCAACCGACAACTTTTGTTTGATTTTTTTGTAATTTTATCTTAGAAGCTCATTACATATAAAAAATTTGAATCAAAACATCATAAATTAGTAACAGATAAACGATGTTTCTATTTGTAACTGAACGATTGATCATCGTTTACTGCAGTGGTTCGTTCAAATTACATGAGTCATTTTCCACCGACACATCACTGCGTACCTGACTCACATTCTGTGCATGGTGTACGAGTTTATGCATATTTCGTGCACATATTTATTTAACTACTTTTTATGTTTTTTTTTTAAATATCCAAGGGAATATTTTAAATTATGTTGAAGCTTAGAAGTATTTGATTGCTAACGTCCTACATATTTGTTTTAATTTAATATTTTTAAATCATTAAACATGTATACAAAATGTGCATAGAACTTTCAGACTTAAATACATCAATATTTGATGAAGGATTTTTATGTCTAGGATTTTTAATACGTTATGAATTTTTCCTGAACGAATACTTTAAGTAACGGCATTGTGACAAATAAAGATTCCAGTCGTATAAAAAGTTATAAAATAAAAATGTAAGTGTGTAAATGAGGCGTCCATTTTTTTCCTCATTTTTTAAGATACAATTTAAATGCAAAAAAAATTATATATCAAAAAATTTGAATATCTGGCTTCATATATTAAATAATATTAATTTTCCGTAATTTTATGAATAATAAAAAAAAATTAAAATATTAGTAAACCAACGACAAAACACTAAAATTAATTATACAAAGTTCCCGTTTGTTTTTTTCGAATATTCTTAATAACCTTCACAAAAAATTTGTTTCACACATTATTTTAGAAGAAAATAATATAAAATTCAAAGGGAATTTTTGAGCTCAATTAAACTCAAGTAACTAAGAAGTATTTGGAATTTTTTCAATTCAAAGGTATGGCTGGAATTTTCTCCGAAAAAAATTCCACTTCTTATTTTTCGTGTTTCAGATGAATTCGTATTAAAAGGATTACGATTTTTACGAAAGTCATATTATCTCATTAAAAGTTAAACAGTCATTTTATAAAATGTGAAACTCCTTTTCAATCTCCATTTTTTTTATTCTCTGTTTATTACTCTTTTCAGTAAATAAATTTCGTTTCGCTTCGATTTTTATTACTTCTGAAACATGCGATTAACGTTCGTGTACACATACATGCTTAGGCGTTTTACAAAATGTGCACGGTATGATGCATATAATGTGCATGACATGTGTTATGCACAATTTTTTACACGAAAATTTTGTAATATGCAATTAATATACATTACAAGAACTTTTTTCACAATTGTTTTAAGTAGTGTAGTTTCTCAGAGCTATTAGAGCCGTCTTGCTATCAGTAAATATATAATCTTGTCATTACACTTAAGATCAGTTACTCGTTTTGATGCTGTTCTTATTGCCAATATTTCAGCCTGAAAACTGTAGAATATTTGCTAAGTGAAAATTGCAGCACAAAATATTAATTTTTGAAATAGACCACTCCTGACAGCCCACTTTTTTTTTGTTATAATTACTACTCTGAACTCCCTTTGAAAGGTAGGAAGAAGTGTTATATCATCAGCTAGCATGAATAAATCTACCGCAAGTTCTTCCAGATCCCTCCATAGCGTTGGATGACTTTTTTTTTAGCCCCTACCGTCTTCAGGAGATTGAGCCTTAAAAAACTCAATTTTTAACAAAAGTGGAAGCTCCTACTAATACCTGCAGGTAAATACGTAGGCATATCATTTTTTTTGTACCCCCTTCAGATTTTTAATTGCATTCTCAACATAACTTCTCTTAAAGCAATGCAAGGAAACTATATCTGACATTAGGTCTGACAATTTATTCATATGTACATCCAAAAGACCATTTTTGGGAGCAAATCCATTTGCCACCAAAAGTCATTCTGGACTGTAACAGAACATCCGTTTCCTTTCGGCTTTTGGTCTCAATATGAGTATCCCGCTTAAGCCTTTTGTCAACAGTAACTTTTAGATGCTCTACCCTACCTTGGAATGCAAATGTGTTATTACCAATTAAAAATGAAGTTGTTTAGTTTCTTTCTGTTGATAAACGCAACGAGTTGTGTTTTTGAAGCATTGATTATTCGGCCATACGTCCGACACCAACTATTGGCAATGCTCAGAGCATTCTATATTTTCTACAGAAATGCTCTTTATTGACTCCTTTTAAAAGAACTCTAACATCAGGATAGCCGTATGTGTTTAGCTCTCTATTATACCATACTGTTTAGCTCACCAGCATGCTTCAGAGCAGTAGTGATAGAATATCCCCTTGGGGACATTCTATCTGCAAATCTATCTATCGATTCCCTCATACCAGCAAATTTTCTAAGTGATTTTTGAACAGAAGTCTTTTCGGTTAATGCATGTCTTGTAGAGGTAAGAATAAGGTTCCACATAGAGTTGCGCACTATTATAGCATTATCCAAAACTTTTCATGCTGTTACTAATTTTTTCCTCACAAAAAACTATTTTGACTGGTATAAATGTAGAACAGATTTAATCAGTTTTATTCTATATAGTAAAAGTACAAGTATATAGTAGTTTTATATAGTACAAGTATATAAGAAAAACATTAATGAAAACGCGAGAAGAAATAAATGTGACAAAAACCCCATTGAACTAATTGTTTAATATGAGGAGAACGATAAGAATTATATCGATAGTGTTAAATCGGTAAAATACCTTTCAACACTGATGAAATTATTCCAGGAACAACTCTTTTGTAACAGTGCACACTGATTATGATATTTTTCTAATTTTGAATGAATACAGTTATGAGCCTGCGACCGTAAAAAAAAACATACAAATGTGTTGGTTTAGCGTCTGGAATTCAAAGATTTTGTTCCCTTGCTGCTAAATTCTGTAACTGCAAAATGGTAAAGTCTTTAGATTTTGAATAAAGAAATTTTTTTAAAACTTCACCGCTTCCAAGTTACAGAATTTAGCTGCTGCTCATTAAGCTTGTCTTGTTTGAATGTTTTTTCTTGAATAGGCGAATGTTTCCGTACCCTCAATGAACTGTTATATAGTCTACTTAGTTATTTCCTGCTAGCGCTTGGATGGACAGCAATAGCCCTGATGTTTAGATTCCGGTCAGATAATTTGTAACGTAACACTTGTGGATTGAAGTCACTTAAGACTATTGATGTCAAAAAAATCATTTTATTTATTTGTCTTAGAGCAGAATTGATCTTGATAGTTTGGCTGTTCGCATGATGTTCGAATACATTTGAGGCATCATGTAGCCTAATTGATTAATTTTATTAAAAGCTTCAACATGGACTACAAGCACTAAGTACGGCAGCATGGTTCTCTCAAACAAATGAAATCAATTTTAATTTTAATACAACTGCTACTCTACCATCCCTTTTTTGCATGCATATCGCAACTTGCGTAGTTTTATTTTTTCACACAATAGGTTTTGTGCTCCACAATTTGGTGACCGTAATAAAATTACCTTTATTGGATAGCCAAAACTGTTCCTTTTGTTAAAATAAAATTAGATTATTTGTGTTGATGGTTCAAATTGATTTCATTTAGAATTTATCCCTTTTCATGTAATTACTTATCGTTTGATCTAACATCAAGGTTAACCTTAATTTTCTTTTTAAATAGAAAAGTTCTTTACACTTGGTTAAAACGTACATCTGTCACGCGTACTTTAGGTCGGATGTCTTTAATATTTAATTTAATTGATAGTTGTTACAAGTTATTTTTGTTTTTATATATTTTTCAAATAAATTTTTTAATGTAAATATAGAATAGTGTTTAAGGTATTCTAAAATAATACCATAAAGAATGAAATCGATAGACAAATTATTCAGTTTTTTAAACCTAACCAAAAACAAGTAAATTACAAACAGAGAAGTTTGATACACATAAATCCAAAATATAAGAATTTTTTTTTGATGAACATTAAGTGATCTACTCCATTGAGCTGCAAGCGCAGCTAAGTGGGGTATGTTGTTATATTTTACAACTAACCGTCTTTACCGTCCCATATCAGATTAAGGACATCAATTTCACAATTGATTTGATTTTTATCAGCAAAAAATATCTAAAAATAAAATCTTCAACTAAATTGCTTCTAATGAAATATCATCAAAGGAAAATAATACCCTTCCCAGTACAACCACTTCTCAACTCAACTTCAAAATTGAATTACATATTTATATTGTCAAAAGAATAAATTTCGTTTTATCGAATTCTTTCCATATTTGTGACCTACATTAACAACAACAATCGAAAGAAGAAATGCGACACCGAAAAAATAAGCATATATGTTTTGAAATAACACTTAGGTGGCTGTTTTCCTTACATGTATATATGAAAAACGGTATATTCAAGTTTTCCTATTGATTTTTCTTTTGTTTACGTTTTTCACTATATTTCCGCTGCACAATCATTAAAAAAAAACTGAAAAACTAAATAATAAATTGGGATTTGTGTAAAATTCGTTGTGTGTTGTAATCGTTATGCGACATCTTCTTCGTACATGTTTTCTCTTTTCAGTAGTTTTTCGCTTGTTTTTTTGGTTTGTTCTTTTATTCCGGAAAAGTCTTCCTCTGTGTTAAACTTTGTTAAATTTTCGATTAAAACTATTATAAATAATATCCTGTTAAGTGATTGCGTGTTAGATTTTTTTTTGTTATTTTTATAACATCGCGTTTACTGTGATAATTATTGTAGTGTTTTGTTTAAACTATTATTAACATGAATTCGATTTTTATTTAATATTTTATGTATGATTTTACAAAATTAGAAATCGAAGTTCGGCGAGACATTAAAGCGTCATGTTGAGATTATTTAAGTGAACTTTGTAATATTTATATAATGGAAAATAATATTGCAAGGCTATTTTCAAGCATAACTGATTTTTCTTCCATTATACAACTTTAGGAATATAAATTAGCTTGTAATGTAAAAGTATTAAGAAATATAAAATTAACGTTATTATTGTATGAAACCAAAAATTAATTTTGTTCATTTTATTTTTTGCAGACTTTAACTGAACTAACTCGTCACATTGAAGCCGTACGACTTTTAAATAGATTTGTTTTTTACAAATCAAACTGGCACATCAGTTTTGGTTTTCATTTCCACCACCAGGTGCTGGTGGAGGATCATCATCAAGTAAGATTTAAAACAACAAATATTAACAAAACATTACAAATAATAATTTTTTTTAAATTTTTTAGACAGCAAAACAGCTCAAACTGACGAAGAAAAACAAAAAGAAAGACAACGAAATGAGCGTGAAATAAAACAAGCTGAAATTGATGCACTAAATAAACGTGAACAGCGTGAAGCACGTGAAGCAAGGCAATTAGAACATGAGATTATATCACAACGTAAACAAATTCAGGATCGTGAACGACATGCTCAAGCTCAAATCGAATCAAATCGTAGACACAAACAACATCATGATCAACAGCAAAATCAATCAAAAAGTGGTGCAGGTGGAATTTTAAGACAACAACAAAGTGTTTCATCAGAATGTGATCCAGATCATGGTGAACAACATCAATCAATCGAACAATCAAGCTACACACTTCAACGTACAATTTCCGAAAGTGACGAACAATCAACATCGACAACAGTTTCGACAATAGAAAAACCAACAGTACAAAACTCAAACGGAGCTGGTGGTGGTAGTGTATCAGTTGGAAACCAAGTGCCAAATAGTTTTAGAAGACAAGAGAGTACTGATATTATGGATGAGCATGATTTACACTATCATCAACAAAAATTACAACAACAACAACAACATCATCATTCGCATCCACAACAATCATCTTCAAATACTGTTGAAACTCAACATCCACAATCAAATTATATTTCAAATAATAATCGGCAACAACAGCAAATGGCACAATCACAAAAACAACGTGAAATTACACCACCAAAGAATGAAGCGCTTCCATCTATTGGTGGTGTTCTTAGCGCTTTTATACCAGCTTCAACTAATCCGTTGGCTATTTTAAGCTCAGCTTTTCGTGATGATTCCACAGAAAGTGATCAATCGCTTACATTTTCACAATCACAAGCAGATGCCTATCATCGTTTAATGTAAGTCCAATATTAAGTTTATTGTAAATTTTTTTTGATATGACAGGGATTTGAAACCTTTTACTTTGATGATTTTCATATGCAATTTTCAGCGTTATTTTGATTAAAAGACAAGCCATAGCTCATAACAACCATTAGAAAGAGCTCATAGTTGTTTGATATAAAAGCAATTATTTTATTTTAGCAATTATCATCATTGTTCTCCAAGCTTAATTGTGTGAATCGTTCAGTTGTGTTGACCCACCTTTGTTTTGATTACCCCCATTATCTGTAAAAAACTTTTCCCACTATTAGCCTTACTGATGCTACGTTTGAGCTGTAGTAAAAGGTTCCGTTATATAGAGTAATTTTTTGCATTAATAGATTCTAGCTGATTAGTTTATAAGCTTTCGGTTGGTTGATATTGTTTTCTCTCATTTTCAAGATAAATGTCACCTTGACCGTTCACCTTGGTTTATTAATCCAATCCTTTTTGGAATATGTTAAGAATTTATTTATTTTATTGAAAGATCAAACTTATTTAATTTTAATTTTATTGTTCTAATTTAATGTTGATCCTTTGAAAGTTGTATGCAAACTAAACAAACTCAGATTTTTATTTTATTATAGTAGGCGAGGAAATAAAGCACAAAAATAGGCCAAACCTAAGCAAATTGGCAGAGTAAGATGGATCGAGATGCGGTTTTTTGCATTCGATTCAGAAAGTCGCCAGGAAAGTTTGTGAACATAGCTACTTTTCGGCAAAAAAACTCTGGAGTACCTAGGAGCCAGGGCGAGTTATATACACCTCATCTCCTTGAAGTTTCCATAAATTCAGCTCGAAATTGATCGACGCTCTTTACAAGGGGGTTTTTGGGGTCGCTGAACGCGAATATGATGTCAGCGATGACCCTCGGATTACCTAAGGCCCAGGGCGGGTATGTCTAACTCATCTCCTGGAACTTTACATTAATTCAGCAGGAAATTGATCGAAGCTCGTTACTAGGGGGGTTTTTGGGGCCGCTGAAACACGAATATGGCGTTTGCGATGACCTTCGGAGTACCTAGGGGCCAGGGCGAGTTATATACACCTCACCTCCTGGAACTTGCCATAAATACTGCTCGAAATTGATCGAAGCTCGTTACTCGGGAGTTTTTGGGGTCACTGAACACGAATATGATGTCGTCGATGACCCTCAGAGTACCTAGGGCCCAGGTCGGGTATGTCTAACTCATCTCCTGGAACTTTCCATTAGTTCAACTCGAAATTGATCGAAGCTCGTTACTCGGGGGTTTTTGGGGTCGCTTAACACGAATATGATGTTGGCAATGACCTTCGGAGTACCAAGGCCCAGGGCGGGTATGTCTAACTCATCTCTTGGAACTTTCCATAAATTCAGCTCGAACTTGATCGAAACTCGTTACTGGAGAGGTTTGGGGCCGCTGAACACGAATACGATGTTTGCAATGACCCTCGAAGTACCTAGGGGCCAGTGCGAGTTATATACACCTCATATTCTGGAACTTTCCATAAATACAGCTCAAAATTGATCGAAACTCGTTAATCGGCGGTTTTTGGGGTCGCTTAGCACGAATATGATGTCGGCGATGACCCTCGGAGTACTTGGGTCCCAGGGCGAGTATATTTAACTCATATCCTGAAAATTTCTATAATTTCTCGATTATTTTATTTAATCGATTATTTTATTTTTTTATTATATTATTTTATTTTATTAATGGAAAGCTCCAGGTGATATGTTAGACATACCCGCCCTGGACCTTAGGTACTCCAAGGTCATCACCGACATCATATACGTGTTCAACACGACCCCAAAAACTCCCAAGTAACGAGCGTCGATCAATTTCGAGCTAAATTTATGGAAAGTTCAAGGAGATGAGGTGGATATAACCCGCCCTGTCCCTTAGGTACTCCAGAGGTTTTTTGCCGAAAAGTGGCTATGTTCACAAACTTTTCTGACTGCTTCTTGAATCGAATTCAAAAAACCGCATCTCGATCTATCTTACTTTGAAAGTTTGCTTAGGTGTAGTCATTAAATTCAATCATTAAATTCAGCAGTTTTTCTAGAGATTCAGCATATTCCCGCCTTAAAAGTAACGGTACAATTTAAATATTAAGATATTGTAGTGAATATGTAATTAGCAGAGGACATATTTTCGATATTTATCTTTTCAATGTTCCTTGTGATGTCTTAACATTAGCCAGCCTGACATGTCCATCTGTCCTAGGTAATAATTCCAATACTCGTGCCATTTTCCATTTCAATGGTGGTTGACAATTGCCTTTAAAAAAAACAAGCTTCCCAACTTTAAGATTTGTGTGATTTTTCTTCCACGTATTTCTTTGTTGAAGCTGGTTAAAGTATTTCGTACTCCAACGCATCCAGAAATATTGATGTAGTTCTTTGGTATTTTTTGTATTAAACTTCTAGACATTACTATGGATGAATTCATAGGATGGTTGAATATTTCGTCAACATCTTAAGTCACCTTTCTAATCAACATCCAAAGTCACGAGCGTAGACTCATTATTGATTGTTGTCAATGGATGTAGTTGTTTTTGGAATTTCCATCGTTGAAGAGATGATTGATTTTCTTTAAAAGTTGGCTTACTTATAGAAGCTAGTAGACGTCCAATAAGGAAATGGCCTGATGTCAATGGTTCCAAATCATCTAGATCACTTGACATTTCTGTTATAGGATGAGAGTTCAAGACTGCTTCGACTTGCTTGATTACAGTGTTGAGTTCCTCAAATGTTAAAACAGCATTTCCTAAAATTCGTCTTAAGTGAAAATCCGCTGACTTTACCGCTGCGAATTTGGTGAACTTGGTGGCCCGAAACGCCACTCAATACCATAATTTTTGCACAACCTGGTTGCATTGCATTTTATGTTGTTCGAAATCAAACAATTTGTGTATAATTCTTGAAGAGCTGAGTTAGTTCCGACAAAATTTGTCACATTATCCAAATAAGCAAAACACCGCAAACATATAAATACAGCTAGATATGTGTGAAGAAAGGACCACATATATTATAGCCAACATTTGTAAACGGTGAAGAGTATTGCGTTCTCTCAGCTGGAAGATCTCTAATTTTATAATTGTTTTACGTGTTTTGAAACATTGAAGACAATTATGAAACACCTTCCTGCACAATCTTCGTCCATCAAATAGCCAATACTGTTCACGTATAACAGCTAAAGTGCTTGTCAACCAGCGTGAAGATGTCTTAAATGAAAAAAATAAAGCAGTGTAGCTATGAAGGAATGGGAAGATGGTAATAAAATTAAATTTGTACGAACTAAGTTATTACTGACCATAAACATAGATAATGAATTACGCCGACTTTTTCTTGGTAATGGTTTCCCTTATTCCAAAGCCTTTATTTCTGTATTGAAAGCTATGGATTGTATAATTGTTAATATGTGTGACGGACAGCATTTTCCAACTCCTCGATTGTAAAGTGGCCCGCTTTTACGTTTAGATGTCTCAGATTTACTCAATGTAGTATTGTGTATAAACCTCAAAATATATGCAAACACGTTTCTTATTGATTTATAACTATTTTTGTGTTTTATGTTTTGTAAAATATCATCATTGACTTCGTGGATGTGAGTTTTGAATGTTTTCTTTTTTAATTCAGAAATATTATCTGAATTAAATTGGATGGGCAACACTGGCCATGAAGGTAGTGACAAAAATGTTAGCGCATTAATCCAAGTCTGTAAATAAAGCAATTTTGTGGCTGGTATTCCACGGGACACAGAATCTGCAGGACTTCGTTTTGAATCTACATGATTCCAATTTTAATATTGGTTTGTTGCTGTTTGATGGCTACCCTGTTTGCTATATAAAGGTTTTACAGTTTCAGGAATGTGAACTTATCCAATAAAGAACAATAGTAAAATCTGTATTTTAAAATATTTCAGAAACCTTAAAATTTATAACAGGTAATAAACGTTGAACTAAAGCAACCAAAACATTAGCTGCCATTAACTCTAGAAGAGGTAATGTGAGATTTTTAAGAGGCGCTACGCAAGATTTAGCACATAAAAGATTAACAGTTATATTTTTGTTTTTATCTTGGGATCTCACATAAACGATGGCTCCGTACACCTTCTCACTTGCGTCAGCAAAGCGGTGTAATTGAATATCTAATGCAATTGTGGAAATAAAAATATGACGATTTACGAAAAAATTTTTTAGTGATAGCAAATCATTGTGGCAGTTTTCCAGTGTGTGTGCATTTGCTGTGGGAGTGCAACATCCCAATCAATTTTAAATTTCCCAAGTTCATGCAAAAAAATTTTCCAATTAGTATCGAAGGTTCAGCGTCAAATATTTGAGCGATGTCGGATATTACAAAATGTTTGGAAATTTTTGAAGAAGGGAAACGAACTCGAAAATTAGATTTATGAACCCCATTTTCCAACTGCATTCCCGCTTTATTTAGAATTTTGATGATTACATCAATTTCTTATGGGCTTCTGTTAAATTTTTGTCACCGGAAAAATATCGTCGACATATGTATCATTTAAAATTGCATTTCTTGCAAGTGCATATATGATATGTAATGCAGAACTGGTTACATTGACATTTCAATGTAATAGTTGAGCAGGCCGCGCACCTAGAGAGGTTTTACACCCTTAGCTAGATTCAGCTTGTAGATCCGATAAAGTTCACCTATTACTCCAGCACAAATATGTCAATCTGCGCGTATCACGGAACAACAACAGAAAGAAAAAAAAGAACAACAAAAAGTGAGAAAAATGGAGACTCTGGCGGCGCCGTGGTCGAAGAAGCTACCACCTCCCCGTTCAACCCTATTTACGCTACTTCAATCACATACACCGCATGCACGCATTAATATTTAACCACTTATGCATACACCTGTATACCCGCATTCATATTTGACCCCTTATGCATACACCTGTATACACGCATTAATATTCAACCACTTATGCATACACCTGTATACACGCACGGTCGTGTTCAAAGCTGTATTACTAGTAAGTATAGATAAATATTTTGTACAATATATCTTTGGAACTTGAACTAAGTAACGATAAGGTTGTTTTGTTTTATATAGTTTGTCAGTTTAAAATTTGTTTGACTCCAAAGAAATTGCGATAATGTTTAATAAATTTGATTACCGTAAATATCTTTACCTCGTTACAATAATTTAATATAGAACTTTATTTTCCTATTCATACTGAAGCATACAGATCCACATCCACACATAAACACGCACACACACTCACACACTCACCTTCGCATCCATGCTCATATCTATACGGAAAAAATTGTCTCACCCCATTGTGTTAGGTTCCTACTCAGCGTGTCCCTCTAGTTTCTTAGCCCCTAATTCCTATTATATTAATCATCACAAGTGAATCGCGTGTAGTGTCCGTGGATAGGAGATTATTAAATCCGAAGACAATAAAAGTTATAGCTCCCAAGATAACAAATTTGCTGGATGATAATGCTACTAATCAATTGAGGTGGTTCGAATCAAATCTATTGCACAGAAGATAGTACGCCACTCGGAGATATAACCAATGATAAGTTTAACCGAAGAGATATTCACACAAATAAAAGTTTCTGTTGTAGATTGATGAAGAAAATTTTCTTGGTAGATTAATTTGTAGTTGGTGATCGGTGATAATATTATTACTTCATCCCCCCTCTTTCTTTTTTTTTTTAAGAATTCAACCCAAACAAATTCGGACAAACGTTTTCATGTCATAGGTATATCACAAAAATTGTGATGTTAAATTAGGAACAGTCTTTCCTCAGCAGTTACAAGTGAACAGCCATGAATCAAATCCCCGTACTGTAATCTACACCGCTTCGCACAGAAATCGTTTTCACTGAAGTGTTTTTTTTTTGACGCTACTATACAACTTATGCCGATTTTAATCAACGTTAATACTAATAATTCTGGAAAATTTTCCTTTATCACGGTTGAGGTTCTCGTCCTAGCTAGATAGTCTCCATGATCATACAAAACCGCAAAAAAAAAATATATTTCTCACTCAATGTTTATAAGCTCAGTAAAGAACAATTAATCGAACTAAATGGATAACGAGGTATATCTTTCTACAACGCCAAAGAAGATGTACGGATATGACAGTTAATTTGGCTTCACCTCTTAGACGGTCCGGTATGGATAACAAAACCATCCATTATCCACGATGAAATTATTTAAAACAAATTCTATTTTTTCTCGTTTCTCTAACAATATAATCATTTGTTTTGTTCTTCAATTTTGTTAGACCCATACACAAAGAAAAATAATTTATCACCAAGGTTTTATGACAGTTTAATTTGTAACCCAAAAAAACACACATCGAATTACAAAACATAAAACTATAATCACATTTTTATTATTTGATATACAGCGAATTACTAATTTGAATTTTACAGTGCATTACTACTTATTACATAAACTGTTATATATTTTGCTAATATATTTAAACTATCAGTTCAACCATCCGGGTTTTAACATTTATTTAAACTTTTTTTTTGTTTTAATAAAAAATGTATGTTTTATTGGTTATACCATAAGGGTTTAAACTTTAGACATGTTCTATGAACTGGTTTATCAACAGGACAAACACAAACAAAAATATATATTTTTTTTTCTAACATTATTTGTTTTAATCTTATGGCTTGATACGGATTTACAAAAATAACAAACAGAGTGTTAGCTAACGAACAAACTAACACAAAATATCAAAACTATTATCGTCTTATCCAACAATCCACCGGCGGAAGGCAGCGGTGAAGTTTTGTTTTATGTTTGGACTCTTTTACCTTCTGCCAAATTCTTTAAGGCCAACCTATCCAATTCTGATAATTATTACCGAAGCTCATATGAAAAAAACTACACTCTAGACTCGTGGGTATCGTCTAATTTTCTTTTAAAAGTCACAACTCGACAAGATGGTAGATTAAAAAAAACAAACAAGAACACGATGTCAATATAACATCCAATAAGAAAAATCTAATAGAAATAAGACACCCTCTAGCGTTGAGCTTGGGTATTTATAATCAAAATAAAGGTTGGTATGCACAGTAGCAGGAAACGATTAGTTTTTTTTCTATTTGGTTATATTTTCACCAATAAGGAATTTGGATATATTTCTTTTCAAAAAAAAAATGAGTTAATTCTCTAATAAGTGGTTTAATTTATCGCATCATAACAGATTTTCCTTCATCAACAACTAAGCAGGGTGCTGCGGCAGTTCCATAAGTTTCCGCATTCAATTTATCGTTTTTATCATTTCCCCACAGAATGCATTGAAATTTACTATCTTCGTCGTCAACCTTTATTTGCCCATACATTTTGTGTATATCCAAACTAAAAACATATATATGAGCACGAAATCTTATTAATATTAACCAAAAACCATTTTGCTCAACTGGGCCTACAATCATAATGCCATTTAAAGACCTTCCTGTACTGGTTTTTTCAAAGCATCAAAAACCACTCAATTTGATGATTGTGCTTTCGGGCTTTTTTACGCAGTGAAGTGGCATATAATAATTAAGTTGAAACGAATCAACAAATGACAACATCAATTTTTTGCATATGTAAAAGACCTTCGTAATCTTACAAAACTTAGAATATTCTTCCTTCAATCTTACATCCTTGGATAGTTTTCGTTTTAATGTAGTAAAACGCTTCAGAGCCATATCATAAGAATTTCCAAAGATATGCGGATTCGGTTTGAAAGGGAGTTTTATCTTCCGTTAGAATTGCGAACGGCATTCCCCGAAAAATAGCGTTCACATGCAATTGCTTCGATGTAATATTTATTTAAACTTGCCGATGTTTCTACTTCCTTTACCTTCCAGAACCTTTCTATTTCAAGTTCTAGTTGTCTGAAAGTATCAATTGCAGCTACATTACAGGTAACATTTAAAGTGCTTTTTTTCTCTTCAACTACTCTATCCAACCTAATACAGAATTTTGGAGTTTTGGCAATTTAGCACTGAGTTTAATTCAACCAACTGTCGATTTTGTTTGGAGTATTAAAATTTGGATCAGTCGGTGTAATATTTTTAGGTATTGATCAAGATTCTGTGTTTATAATTTTCATGGGTTGATAATTCGTTATTTTTGGTAGTACACAAAATTTATTTACCCAAGAGCAGTCATTTAAAGAAGATTGACTTTCGTATTAATTTTAAAATCACAGTGAGCAGTTCCTGACCAATTCCTGATATTGGAACATGGTATTTAATGCGTTTTAAGCAAAGTTCAGTAGAAATTGGCTCACTGATAAAAACTAATTGGGAAGCAAAAACTAATAGAGCTCGGCAAATTATAGGAGTACCGTCTTTATCTAAGATTTTTAACACAGTCGTAGGCCGTTGAACAATTTAACGCACTAGAACTTTATTTGGTTTTATTTTCAGATTTTTTTATGATAGGTGGAATTGAAAGTTTTGTGAAGTATGATTAATATCCTGTGTTGGTGTGGTGCATCGTATGAATGAAGCAAACTATGGTGATTCAAAAAGACCACTTCCTACAATGTACATCTACCGGACAGTTAACTAATGTATGACAAGGTTTTAAACCTATAGTTCTAGCAGAATTTTTCTCAAGCGCATTTTGCAGATATTGAAAGCGTGAAATATCATTTTTAGCAGATTTGTTGTGTACCAGCACTTAAAAAGATTCGTAGAATTCTAACAATTTTTAGTAAAGTCCCCTAAAAACGGTAGTTAATCTTACCATATTTTTCGGGTTGGTTTCTTCGACCTTTATTTTGATTTCTTTTACATTATCCTGCCGATGTTATAAAATTAATTTCGGTTTGAGTTTAAAAAAGTATTTTTCAAATGTACATCAAACCTCACTATTGTTTTTTTCATTTTCGTCACTGAAGTACGATAATAGCTAGTGTTGACCACTTTACAGGACCGTTGGAGTTGAACCATCTCCGCTTGGTGATTGGTTGCGCATATTATTTTATTTTCCGTTAATTTCTTCCGGCTCTTGTATTAAATTTAGCTATTGTTAACATTTTTCGTACGTGTTTTATTTGTATGTTTCCAGATGTGACGCTTACAGAAGTAAAGCACTCTTAGTATAGGGAGTATGACTTTTACCACAGAATTTTGTTACTATTTTTGTTAAGGCACTGTCCATCGCCACTTCCAACCCTTTTTTACTACCGTTGCTACAAACACTTCAATATAGAGCTTCAACTCATTAAAATTTACATATTTTTGGAATACGATTTTGTTGTTGTTAATTTTTTTGTGACAAAATCTTTTAACTATTGAACGCGATTACCACTGTAAATGTTTTCTGTGGACTGGTAACAATCAAATTGTGGATACTCCTTCACAAAAATTATTTTATGGCAATTATATAAGCCGTTTATAAGTGAATCATTTTAGTATAATCAAACTTTCTTCTCCTTCTCTCATAGAATGTAATGCTTTTCTCCATTGTTCAGCACTGAAAGTTTGATATTATATTATCGTATGACAGCCAGTTTCACTACCCTTCTCATGTGTCATTTATCATCAGCCTCAGTCAAATTTCTCAGCCTATACCACTTATTTTTTTCATTAATTTAGCTTAATGCACATCGTTCTAACCCAGCGGAATGTAAATAAGTGTGCCGCAAAAATTATTTGTGTAATAATTGCTCTTCTTGGGTGCCAAATGACTATTGTCAAAATTTTATGCAACAGTATTTGTTTATGTTTCGATTAAATCCCCAGATTCTAGGTAAAAGAATTATGTCAGAATTTTGAACGGTGCTGAAGTTTGCAAAGCTCCAAGAAAACGAAAATGTCCAAGAACAAGAACGTCCAAGAACATCATATTTCTTTTTAAAATGCTATTTTTTAATATGGTGAATTTAAAAATTTATTAAATAATAACAAAAATATTTGGAATTTTTAAGTTTCTTTGAATCTTTTCTGCATTACCTGAGCTGAATTTCATTCAAATTAAACGAGCGGTTTTTGAGATAGTATCAATCGACTACATAAATAAAACATTTTTTGAATATCCTGCATCTATAAATTCAATCAATTGTTTTGGGACATTTACAGCTATTGCATTTCTTTTCCTTAATTCGTTTCTTAGTACGTTTAACTCGATGTTAAAAAGTACTTAGTACTTGTTTACTCGATGTAACTCGATGCATAAAATTTGCAAAAAAAATATTCAAGAATATCCAAGCTTAGATGATACGACTCTACAAACAACAATTTAAATTTATTTACAATTTTAAAAAATATTTGAATTTGTAGCTCTTACAACTATTTATTTTTTATAACTATGAAAATTTGTTTTCAACGATCCCAGTTTACACCACAATCACTTATTATTTTGCACTTCGTTTAATTCTTTCTTATTTGGAATTATTTTTCATCAGTAAAAACTAATATCTAGAAACATTAGTCTGTGTCTGTAAAACACCCAGTCTGTTCTTAAACTTTCCATTGCTTGTCTGCATTTATTTTTCCTAAAATTTTGTAATATTCAGCTTCTCTTTTTGTTCACTTTGTAAAGTTGAAAATATGGAGGGGCTGAAATCTCACATCTCTGAGATATCAAGACTTCGGTCTGGGTTAAGGATTTTGATATAGTTTTCGGCAAAAAACTTTTATGAGGACATGGTTTTTAGTTTTGGGCAGCGATGTATATCAAACATAACTCTTTGTTAAAGTACAAGTATTTTTTATCTCTGTTTAAAAATTTATTACAAAACTAACACGAAACATCAATACGTTGCCGGAAAATTATAATCAAAATTCCAAAAATATTGGTAAATTAAATAAAATCAAACTTTTTCAGAATTCCAAAAATATTCTAAAAATTAGAATGAAATCAAATATTTAAGCTTTTTCTAAATTCCAATAATATTTCAAAAATTCTTAAAAATTCAAACTTTTTCCAAAATTCTAAAAATATTGCAAAAATTATTACAAAATCAAAAATTGAAAATTTTTTCAAAATTCCAAAAATTATAATCAATCAAAAATTAAAAATTTTTCAAAATTCTGAAAATATCTCAAAAATTCTTACAAAATCAGAAATTAAAACTTTTTCCGAAATTCTAAAAATATTGTAAAAATTATTACAAAATCAAAAATACAAACTTTTTCAAAATTCCAAAAATATATCAAAAACTATGACAAATTCAAAAATGTCCATGTTCATTTTCATTTTCAATTACATATACGTCATAAAACAGCTACATTTTTTTCCCAAAAAATTGGCTAAAAAATGATATGAAATCATTTTTTTACACATTTGACATTATTTTTTGACAAACTTATAATGCCATAATTCTCTATAATAATAATAAAATATCATGTCATACGAACTATTAATTTTATTCTTTTCTAAATAAATAGGGTAAAAAATAAATAAAACCTTTTTTTGACACACTTGACAACATTTTTTGACAAACTTATAATGCCATAATTCTCAATAATAATAATAAAACTTCAATAATAATAATAATATTGTATTTATTTACCAATTGGTATTTACATTATATCATACAGAAATCAAACTAAATTGACATTTAAATTAATAGTCCAGTAAATAAAGGTCGAAAAAGATGAAAAGCTCGCAAAAATCCTGTCACGGATAAGACCTGGCGGAAATTGTTGGTCTTACCGAGTACTTTGACGTGCGAAAAATTACCTTGGGGTTCCGACCCTGTGAGCCTGGAAAATGGCCCTCAAAGTGTCAGAAGTAGTTTCCGGGCCATATCTCCAGAAATATGGCAGTTAGAGCATTCCTGTTTAGCCAGAAATGAAGGTGAGCTAATTATCTACAGAAATGTTCCTAATCATTTTTTTCGCAACATTGATACTTTTTGCAAAAACGGTTAGTGAAAAATTGTCAAATTTGAGACCATGAAAAAACGCCAGATTCTCATCAAATTTTAGAACTGAGGGCTTGGAAATACCCACAGCTCCATGTTTTGGCCTGAAAAATTTGTCCTGCAAATGACAATGGCTTCCTCGTTGTATTTGCGAAATTATCACGGCCATATAGGAGCATAGGAAGGATCAGTCGCCGTGCAAATATTGAGTAGGAAAATAATAAATAAAGTTCACATAACATAATAAATAAAGGTCACATAACGAATGTAAACACATGTGAATCCTTGACTCGGAGATTAAAGTTGCTTCTAACGAGTAGACGCCGGCGTCAAAAAGAGTCTTCAAGTTCATCTTCCTTTTCAAGCACTTTCTTAACTTAACGCACTTCAGCTTGCACTCCGTTCATTCGGGCCCTTGAAAATAAACATTGGAATCAAAACGAGTTGGAAAATTTTGCTGGACGCCGGCATCCACCAAGATTCGTTCAGCTCATCTTCATGTTCAAGCACTTTTATAATTTTTCAAACTTCAACTTGCACTCATTTATGATAAAGTTGTTCCAGCATTGTTATGCTCAACAAATTTACCTCTAGGACAATCAAAGAGATTAACTGTTCCTTACCCTTGCTCCAAAAATTGAAACAGCAACACTAACTTTTAAACTGCACCAAATAATTTCCAAATAGCACCAAAAGTCCACTTTTTGTCCAGATTTTTTTTTTTAAATATTGATTTCCAACAAAACAGAAAATTTTCAGCAATCAAATGGTCTACAAAATGTTTTTTTATTCGCCTACATATTAAAATGTTACTTTATTACTGTGATTTGCGGCCTTAAAGTATCACTTTTCAACTATTTATTTTGTTGTCATAGCTACGTCCAAAAAAGTAAAAAGCATTTGTATTTGTTTAAATTCTATGAAAAATAAAATTTTTTATCAAAGCAACCCTTAAATTCAATTCAATTCATTCTCCAATTAAAATAGTTGTTATCATTTGTTGTCATAGCTACACAATAATTTGGAAAAAATAATAAATATTTTGTCAAAGGTTACTTGTTCCACATATTTTTATTTTAAAATTTATGAAATTTATAATTTTAATTTAGAATAAACAAAATTTTTTAAAATATTTTGCTTGCGGCGAATAAAAAATAGTATATGATGCACGGACGTAAGCTATTTTGGACTTAATGTGGGTGCAAATCTCGGCTAGCGCCTCGATTTGCAAACTCCACATCCGTCCAAAATCTTTAGCTTTACGTCCTAACATCATAATGTACTATTGTTGACGATAAACAATAACAATATAAGTCCACGAGGGACGCGTGAAGCCAGTGTGTGTGTGCCATGTGTGCGCGCCTGCGCGTACCGATATTATACACGTAATATACGCGCCGCCACCTGAAGCAGAAAGAAAGAGGAAATTATCATAAATAATTTCAGAGAAACTTTTTCAATTTTTTTTTTTGTGGATTAAAAACAATGACATTATTTAAATCAATGGAAAGCTGAGAACCTCAGCTTTACTTTTATATAAGTAACAATACCCAAAACATTCCTCGGAAAGAAAAAAAAGTGTCTGAAAAATTTGGCCAGTTTTTTCCCGTGTGGGCGTAAAATGTACTTTTAAAGAGCCCTGG
Source organism: Diogma glabrata (assembly GCA_963693315.1). Classification (NCBI taxonomy): domain Eukaryota; kingdom Metazoa; phylum Arthropoda; class Insecta; order Diptera; family Cylindrotomidae; genus Diogma; species Diogma glabrata. The sequence goes on from OY856188.1 coordinate 32,215,083, forward strand.
AAATTTCTACACAATTTGGAAAATACGATCGAAAACTAGGCATTCTAAGCTACAAATTGGTGTAACTTATGAGGCACTTCAATAGACAATAAATCCTTTATTAATGATTTTCCGCGGACTTTCCGAAACTCCATGAAAGTCCTCAAAATGGAAATTAATAAATTCCCTTTTGCTTAAAAGTGCGAGCCACTGTGGCAAACTTTCTGAGATGTTTCAAGACCACCCCAGGTACAATAATCAAGAAAGAAACATATAAGAACACAATTTTAAAAAAAAATATGAATAAATTTAAAACAGCGTCAGAAAACCGGATAAAAAGAAACTTTGACCGCCGTTTGCACTCGCTTACAAACGTGATAACAGGAATCACAGGATGTGACAGGTACGGGTTTTCTCTTTCACATGAATTTTAAATCATCGAAAAATATTGAATTTTGACCGAGTTATCCGCTAATTTGTCCGCCGCTCCTTAGTAAATACGTGTAAAACGGCGTTCTGGCTCCATGATTAAGAGAAAAATGCAAGACAAGGTTCGAGTCCGTTATCTCGGAAACTATCGGGTTTACGATAAAAATGATTAGGATCATTTCTGTAGATAATTAGCTCACCTTCATTTCTGGCTAAACAAAAATACCTTAACTGCCATATTTCCGGAGATATGGCCCGGAAACTAGTTGACACTTTGAGGGCCATTTTCCAGGCTCACAGGGTCGGAACCCCAAGGTAATTTTGCTCACGTCAAAGTACTCGGTAAGACCAACAATTTCCGCCAGGTCCCGTCCGCGACAGGATTCTTGCGACCTTTTAACTTTTATTTACTGGACTATAAATGAAAAATGTTTAATCTATTGGAAATTTAGTGCGCACAAAATCGACAAGTTTTTTTTTTAATTCTTTTATGTTACAGGTGTCACATTTTTTTTAAATTCATTATATGTAGATTAATACTCCCTTATACAAAAGAGAGTTTTGACATGACGTCTTCAGGTATTGTGGAGGACGCTGAAGTGTACTAGTGTACTGTTACTTCCTGAAGTGTACTGTTACTTCCTCTTGTATGTATTAAGTGTATATCTTCATTTTTTTTTTATTTTTTCAGACAAGTATTCTGGTAGAATTTTATTATTAATCATATGAAGATTAATGAATTGAAATAAATCCTTTGTTTTACACTGAGCCACTGTAATGTGTCCAGCATCAATCTTCTTGATGTGTATCTATTTACTTTTAATATTATTCTCATTGCCTTATTCATCAATAGTTGTAACTTATTAATGTCATTTTCTGATGCCAAAAAAATGAGTGACGAACAATAATCGAAATGTGGTGCAATTATGGTTTTGTATATTAAGATTCGACTACTCGGTGTTAATTTTTTGCTTATTCGACCAAATAAACCACTTTTTTTGCAATTTTTTTTGTCAGATATTGAAGATGTTCATCAAATTTAAGTTTTTCATCAATATATATACCCAAATATTTCATCGATTTAACCCGCTCAATTATATCATTATCAATAATAACATTTCCATTTGCTACAGATGTAATTTTTTTATTAGATATCATCATGAATTTTGTTTTTGATGTGTTTAATTTTAGTTTATAAAATCTAAGCCACAGTACTAGTTTTGATAAGTCAGAATTGACTAGACTTATTGCTGTGTGGATGTCATTTGTGGATATCGATATTAGAGTATCATCAGCAAAAAGGTTTACTGACGAAAAATCAATTGCGCTACTAATATCGTTGATGTACAAAATAAAAAGTAACGGACCAAGGACAGAACCTTGCGGTGCTCCTAAGCTATTGTTTTTCACTGACAATTCTGAGTTTTCATATTTTACTTTTTGGGTTCGATTAAACAAATACTCTTTAAACCATTGTAATGCTTTCCCACGTATACCATATTTTTTTAATTTTTTTAGTAGCAATGATTGGTCAATAGTTTCAAATGCTCGACGAAAATCGAGGAAAACAGCTAAGACCATTTTATCATTTTCAATTTCATCTTTTCAGTTTGAAAGCAATAAATTTAGTGAAGATTCACAGCTATGATCTTTTCTAAATCCTGATTGGAATTTGTTGATGATTTTATTATTATCTATGAAGGTCATCAGTTGTCCTTTCACAACATTTTCTAAGATTTTTTCGTATAATGGTACCATATTAATCGGACGAAATTCAGAACATTTATTAGTGCCATTAACTTTAGGTATAGGTATAACGGTTGAAGTCTTCCAACTATTCGGAAATTTACCCTGTTGAAGAGATTCATTTATAATGTCCAATAAAGATTCACCCACTACTTCAAACGCGTCCAATAGGACTGTCAAATTGAAAAACAATTAATTTAATTTTTTTTCCAAAAAATTAGGTAAAAAAGTAAATAAAAATCTTTCTTTTGACACACTTGACAACATTTTTTTGACAAACTCATAATGCCATAATTCTCAATAATAATAATAAAACTTCATTTCAAACAAACAATTTATTTTATTTTTTTTCCAAAAAATTAGGTAAAAAATAAATAAAAATCTTTCTTTTGACACACTTGACAACATTTTTTTGACAAACTTATAATGCAATAATCTAGTTTTTGATCTCACATACCAATCCCGACCATCAAGATTTCTCCAAATTTAATGTTCCTACTCGTTATCACTTAAAATGAACGTTTTCTAAACCAAAAATATGAAAATATGCTATTTTTGACACACATAATGATTTTTTGACACACTTCCGGTACAGTTATCGAACACAGCGTCCTTTTGGACCTGTATCTTGTGAATACCTATTTTTAGAAAAAAAAATTTTTGAAATCCCTCCAGCGGTTTTTCCTGCAGCGTAGGTAATGACTGACGGCCGGACGGCCAGCCGGCAGACAGACAGACATACATTTTTTTTTTTTTGCTTTTTCAGAATCAGGAGGTCCTAAAACGTCGAGAAATGTCAAAAAAAGTGGGGGTAAAAATTTCACTTTGAGCTCATGAATGTAATACTTAGGTCTTTCAGACCGAAGTAATATTGTTTGTGTTTTATGGCGAGAAGTTGACTGTGATCAACAATCTGTTTTTATTATTTACTCTCAAAAAATTAAGCTAGTTAGTTTATGATTTTAAGCCCAGAGATTATTATTTATTAGTCTCAATATTTTTATCGAGGCAGATTCAGCAACAATGTTTTTAAAATAAAAGGGTAAATTATATGTTCTTCAATAATCAGACAAGATAAACTTAGATTAGAATATAGTGTTATGACATGCTGAACTGTGATCAAAGATTTCGTACCTCACGCAGACTCTGCTCCTAACCCAGTTAGAGTACCCCTCTAATCCTCCCTCCTTTCAGTATTACCGGGTGTGGAAAGAGTTCAATAAATGCAGGTCTTTCCAACCAATACGCCTTAACTTCTTTGCTTCTCTTCAGTCAATGATCCACATTATTTGAGATGATGAGCTAGAGGGGTCTTCCAATCGACAGAATATTCATGCATCTTTATTATCCCACCGCAGTTTTTTAGGTTTTTTTTTCAATCTGCATTTTTCTATGAGTACGTTTGAGAATTTATAATTGATATTACTCAATCCCGAACATATTGTGGATCTTTTGGGTACCTAAGACACCCCTATTAATCCATAGGATTATCTTAAACCAATTTCATTGTTCCAGGCCGCAAACCATTTCTTCTTCCTCTCGTCCTTTATTCTTTTTTAGATAGATTTTTTGATTATTTCATTATAATATGGAATCAGTAAAGTTCTAGTATCTTACCATCACAAACATCGTAAGGCTCATACAGTTTCTGACTACTTTGAATGTAATAATATAATCTTTAACTGCTGTTTGTTATTCCACAAAATGAAAATGGTTTTGTTCCAATGATTTATATTCAGACTACATTCTGAACAAATTTCAATTACGTTCAATTATCTGAAATACACTGTAAGTGCCCATTGGCCTTGATGAAACTTAAAAAAAATAATGCACACCTTAAGAATTTTACCCACATCAACATCAAATTTGGATAAAAATATGATATGTTTATTCTTTCTTTGTGTTAACTAAAGTATTTAACGTTTTAGGGCGCCGTAATTTAAAACCGGAGCACTTATGGTTAGACTTTGGTATCTGTCCGAACTTCTACATAATCGAAATTTTCTACAGTTATAAGATCTGTTTGTCAACGCCTACTTTAAACAAAATTGCAAACATTTATATTTATCTATATTTTATGGACATAGATAAGGAGATATTAGAACAAAAGTTCTTTTAGTGCATCGAGTTTGCTTTAGAAAAATTGGAAAAACTCGATTTATTTCAAAAATAAGTTTCAATGAATTATCGACCTCTTAGTTTTGAGTTATTACCAAAAACTTGTGTTTTTTCCTGTCCCATGAAATCCAAAAAGTTTGCCATGCTAAGTAATATTGTTAAACATGCCAGGTCACAAAAGTTAAACCCGTCAACTTTTAAAGTTCAGCCTCATTTCAGTTTTGGTTTGGTACCGATATTTATTGTATCAGCCCTAATGGCCAGTGCTTAGAATATTTTATACCTCTTAATCTAGCAGAACTAGCCCAAAACCTATTTAGTGCAGACCATCCGTGTATGATCTATTTTGTAATAGTCATTTCCTTCGTATCATATCCTTCATACCCCGGTTGCGTTTACTACATTTGGCGTTCAACTATTTAAGTAATTTAAATATCTAGAGAATGCTGTGCAGGGACTTATTGGTTCCAGCTCTCTTTATCACATCCTTTCCGTAACTATTTAAATAACTAAGCAATAAATCTTGTTGATGCTTATGGTGTTTTTTTATCTTTGTGTGTTGGAGTTGCTTAATGTTTGGTGATATGTTGTTGCATTTAGGAGCAAAAGAAAAGAATTGTAATATGGGGTGGAGAATGTGATTTTTATTAAGCTTTTTAAATTTTGCTCCAACAACAACAGACATTTATGGCACACTAGGATCCCTACTTGTAGTTAGTTTGATAAATTCCCAAATATTGAAGTGGCATTTTCGACTTCTTGCTCATGCTTTTGTTTGTGTTTTTAATGTGGTGCCTGTTGTCCATTCTTGGTGCCTTGATTTTAACCATCACACAATAAACTTAATACATCGCTTTGGACAAACCCCTTCAGATACCCCTGGTAGTGGTTAAATACCCTGGCACTGGCTAAATGACCAGGGCACCATGTTGTTGGCAATTATCTGCCACTTTATCTCGTCCATCGGTTTAAGGTAGTAGAGGGTGTTAACCTGGCACTGTGAGGCTTCTACTGCTCCCTGGACAGGTTTAAGGATAAGTTTTATGCATTGTTCTATTTGCATAAGCCAAAGAACTAGCTCTTGCAGTACTTAATAATAAATAAGAATAAAACCTCAACAGTATGAATAAAATTGAATATAAACTTTGGATTTAAATTTTCTAGCAAAAATCAGTTAGTTAAAAATGCTGGTAAGTTTTATTATTCCATCTCTGCACTACTAGAGCACTACTAAAAGTTTTTTGCGTTCTCTCAACAGATCCAGTTTTTGTGATGACCAACGAACTGATATTCTGATATTTTGCCTACCATCGCAGGAAAACCTTTATCTCCCGTTGGTCCTGCGAGGTATGATGGTTTATCGATTATCCTTAAGATCTAATCTGAAGGAGATATGGTTATGCACCCACTGTTTTCCCCAAGTTGCACTCGGCAACTCCAGTTACACTGGAGAATATCAGGAATATCAGTGCACTGCAACCCCTTTTAAGCAAAGTTTAGAAGAAATGCAGTTAAAGTTCTTTTAATAGAATGTGACTACCAATCTACTGAGGCATGGCACTAAGAGATAGAGCTGTATTTGATGCTATCGGTTGACTTAGAACAAAAAGAAGTAGAAAGCACAGAATAGTTTTCATTGCCCAAAAGAGCTTTGTTTTTTGTTTGGTTTCCTGCTGAACTTTCTTTTTAGAACACTGTTTAAGAATTTTCCTAATCTGCAAGTATCAGACCGCTTCTCTCCAGGGAAAAGAACCAATATCAAGGCTATGCATTGTACTTCCTAGTAAACAGAAGCAGTTCTGTTTTTCAGACAATCTAATGTAATTTTTTTAAGCAATCTAATTTATTAATTTTCGTAACATTCATTGCACGGGTAATGTGTGGAAAAGCTAGGAAACACTTTTTGTAAATAGATGGTAGTAACATTTTTTTTAGAAAATAATAAAAACAAACACAATCAAATTCTACAAACTAGAGGACACATTGTCTAAGGGTTGTAATCTGATATACTTAGGTCAAACTGGTCTAAATTTTAGTCTACGTTACTTAGAACATTTTCAAGCACTAACACAGAACTGCATAAATTTAATTTTTTGAAAACATTTATTTAATGAAACTTATAGCCGTTTTCTTAATAATAGAAATTACCAAACTCTTCACATAGACACAAAAAATTTTTAATTTGATCTTCTTTAATCTCAGGAAGGTGTTTTTTGTGTTAAGCACTAAGGAACAATCATAAGCTAACATAATAATTTCTAGCTTTATATTAATAATATAATTACTGTTTTGTGTAAAAGTTTTGGGTTCGATTATATTTTTGAGGGTTCATATAGCGCGCATAAACAGCTGATATTAAATTTTCGGTCGGTAAATTATTTAGTTAGATGCCACTGCAGATCTAGCCGCCGTGGTTTTATTAGTCTATCTCTTGGCTCCAGCACTAATACGCGTGTAAAGTAATGCGCGTGCGAGAAAATTGTGAAAACAGAGGGTCTCTTCGTCTCCTCTTCTTACTCTTCGTCTTCGTCTTCCTCCTCATAGTTTTGGTTTTGTCGCAGGTTTTTCTCTTCGATCTTCTTGAATTCATTTTCTTCTCCGTCTACACGTAAGCGTTGGATGAATTCTTGTGAGTCGGCGTCGTAAATTAAAATTACTTTCTTTTCATCCAATTTCGATTTTATGTGATTAGTTGGTTCGGCAAATTTTCATCCTGGTGGTCTGTGTTGAAATCATTTATGACAGTTTTTGTTCGGTAGGTGTAGTACATAAACAATATAGAGCTAGTTTCTATTTTTCACTTGGAGTAAGCTGCGTATACAATAAACTGGTGGTTAAAAGTTTAATTTTCGGAGACGCCCCCTAAAAATATTCTCTGTGGTCAAAAAACCATGAGGGCATTTTTTTTTAAAATCAAAAGAACACGTGCCGCAAAATCATGGCAGTTAATTTTTTGATAAAATCGTTAATATCTCTTGAAATATGCAGATTTAAAATAAGTTCAACCACTATTTTTTTGAAGGAAATTTAATTCTCTACAAAAAAAATTGATGTCATTTTTTTCCTAAAACAATATACGCGTGATGATATTTCAAAATAAAACTCGAAATTCTACGAAACGATGACTCTTCCAAATGATGAATATTTTAACGAAAATGTAATAATTTTCTAATTCTATTTATTCTATAGCATAAGAAGTAAATTAGGACTTTTTCGTCATCTCTGTTATATTTTTTTTTATAAATTACAAAAAATTTAAGTTCTTTTTCAAAATATCATTAGAACTATACGTTTGAGGGAAATGACTTTTTTGTAGAAAATTTAATTTTCTACAAAAATGTTTGTCTGACTTTTCTTCTATCTGCATATTTTATGAGATATTAAAAAAAAATCAACGATTTTTTCAAAAACTCAACTTCGATGATTTTGCGGCAAGTGTTATTTTGATTTTAAAAAAAATTGCCCTTTTGGTTTTTTGACCACAAAGAATTTTTTTAGGAGCCGTCTCGGTAGTTTATTTTTGAACGACCAGTCTGGTATACAATATTTTCAGAGGAGTTTCTCATTAAAGTTATTGTTCAAAAGAATTGAGAGTATAAAAAGGACCCGGATCGATATTTAGTTTTATTTGAAATTGTTTAGTATCGTTACACCATTCACCTTGTTTCTTCGATTTCGATGGACTGTATATTTTTCTGTTTCACAAATCACAAAAGACACGATTTATTTTATGTTTTATGTTGACTGTATTTACACTTTATTTTTAATTTTTTTTTGTTTTTTATCTTCATTCGAAGACGATCAAAATACATCTAATCTTTCTTGATTTTCCTTTCGTTAGATTAACATTGGTTTTGTTTTGTTATGTGTGTATGTGTAGTTAAAAAAAATAAGGAAAACCAGTTTGTAACCGAACATACCGGCCACTTTGAAACAATAATTTCAAAATAATAATTCATGTGTTATTAAAGCTAAGACAAATTTACATTATGTTAAATCACATTATTTGATATTACAAAAGTATGTTTGTTTCCATGTCCTTACAAATTAGTTTGACATAAAAAAAATTAAATAATTACTATAGAAATCTAAAATGTAGCAATATTAAACCAAAACAAATGAATACAATACAATGATTATTTATTTCGATATAACTAGAAAATGTTGAAGTGAGTGATCCAATCGCCTGAAGAGAAATACGTGTTCACTTGAATCAAACAAAACTTGAATTTATTTGTTGATGACCGAATGATTCCGAAACGTGATTATTACACTTCTGAAGTAGAATTTGTTTTAACGTCTTCACTGGACGTTTCAATTGAGTCACTGCTCGTGAGTTACAGAGTTGAGTCACTGCTCGTCTGAAAAGACCAGAAGCAGTTTTCACCTGTACTACTGGAGTGTGTGTATCTGAACCTGGGAAAGTATGTGTTACCCGACCCATAACCCATTTTAAGGGAGGAACGTTATCTTCCTTTAACAGAACAAGAGTGCCCACTGGGATATTGTACTTAACCTGTTTCCACTTTTTTCGCTGTTGGAGTTCGGAAAGGTATTCGCTCGACCCTCGCTTCCAAAAGGTCTGAAGCATGTACTGCATACGTTGAAACCTTGAAAGTCTGTTAAAATCCAGATGAAATAAAGACGCTTCTGGCAATGAATTTAGGGATGTCCCAATAAGAAAGTGTCCAGGTGTAAGAACTGGTAGATCAGACGGAGCACTTGACATCGGAGTGAGAGGTCTCGAATTTAAGCAGGCTTCAATTTGAATAATTAACGTGTTGAGTTCTTCTGCAGTGCATGTGTAATTGCCAAGAACGCGTTTAAGATGATGTTTGGCAGATTTTACAGCTGCCTCCCACAAGCCTCCAAAGTGAGGTGATCTTGCTGGGTTGGTCAACCACTGAATACCTTCTTCAGCACAGAATTTAAGCATTTGGTCTTGATGTGCTGCAGAATTAAATAAACCTTGCAAATTTTTCAATTCAGATTTAGCCGCTACAAAATTGGTAGCGTTATCAGAATAGACATTTGCTGGTTTTCCTCGTCTAGAGACAAAACGTCTGAAAGAAGCCAAAAACGACGAGGTGGACAAATCATGAACCAACTCTAAATGCGTTGCCTTTGTTGCAAAGCAAACATAAACTGCGATATAAACTTTGGACGTAATTTTGCTTCTAATTTTATAAGAAACATTGAAATATCCACAATAATCGATTCCAATGGTTTCAAATGCACGAACTGATTGAACTCTATTGATTGGTAACGGTCCCATTATTTGGTCTACAAGTACAGGTTTAGTTCTAAAACAACGGATACATTCACGCACCACCTTTCGGCATAAGTTCCTGCCATTTATTATCCAAAAACGTTGACGCAAACAACACAATAATGCCTGCGGTCCGGCATGTAAATTTTTAATATGCTCCTTCTTTACTAGTAAACAAGAGAAATTATGATTGGCCGGAATTAATATGGGAAATTTTTGATCATATGGTAGAGGTGCATTGGCTAACCGACCACCGACACGCAGGATGTTATTATCATCTAAAAAGGGATTCAAACCTTTAAGGTGACTTTCATGGCTGATTGCTGTTTTAGATTGGAGTAGTTTTATTTCAGATTGATAAGTTTGACCTTGAATTACCTTAATTAACTTTAACATCGCATCATCAAGATTTTTAGCAGTTATCTTATATGAACGATTTTCTTTGGTTTTTGTTTTCGAATTTTTTACGAAAAGGAACATGAGTGCCGTAACACGAATAAGTTTTTCATAATCAGAAAATCGCGTAAAAATAGAATTGTCTTCTGATACACCATTAACCGTAAGGAAATTTTGTGACTTGCTATATTCAGGATCATCAGCATCCATTGTATCAAACGATGACCTTGGCCATGATTGTTCAGTTTGTGATAGGAAAGGGGGTCCTTTCCACCACATCGCTAGTGATTCAATTTTAGATGGCATAATACCACGTGAGACTAAATCAGCTGGATTTCGATCTGTTGGTATATGTGTCCATTGATTTGGGGAGGTGAGCTCCTGTATTTGAGAAATCCTATTTGCCACGAAGGTTGCATACTTAGCCGGAGGAGAATAGATGCGGTGCAAAGTAATTTCAGAATCGGACCATAATTTTATTCGATCAAATTTTATTTCGATACATTGTTCGACCTTATAAATTAGTTGCGCCAACAATAATGCAGCGCACAATTCTAGTCGCGGAATAGTTTGCCGCTTCAATGGAGCAACCTTTGATTTGGAGCATAAAAATTGACAATTAATCTCACCATTTTCATCAATAGTTCTAATGTAGAGGCAACATCCGAAACCCTTTTCGGAAGCGTCACCGAAACCATGCAGCTCAATGATCTTTGTGTTTTTGCATGGCATTATACATCTAGGAATTTTAATGGGATTGTTTAAACTCGTTAGTTCATTTATGAATGTTAACCATTCTGAGTGTAGTGGCTCTGAAAGTTCGTCGTCCCAAAGTAGTTTTGGAATTGACCACAATTTTTGGAGAAAACATTTAGCCGTAAATATTATAGGGGCACAAATTCCGAGAGGATCAAAGAACTTGGCAATAAGTGATAAAATAGAGCGTTTGGTAAATGAACTAACTGACAAAATATTATCGAATGAAATTTGAATGGTATCATTACTGGAGTTCCATAATATGCCTAAAATGCTTATAGGATCTACTTGATCTTCGTGTTCAGATCTTATAGTTTTAATATTTGAACACCACTTTCTGAGTTCGAAACATCCTTTAGCTAACAATGCCGTTAGATCGTCTTTAATTTGCTGCGCTTGCCTCATATCATCAGCGCCTGTCACCAAATCGTCCACATAGAAATCCTTCAAAAGGATTTTCGATGCCTCTGGAAAAGATTTATATTCATCTGCAGCTAATTGATGAAGTGTTCTAATGGCCAGGAACGGGGCACTAGCAGTGCCGTACGTTACAGTGTTGAGTTGGTAAGTCAAAATAGGATCATGTGCCGATTTACGCCAAAGTATTTGTTGTAAGGCTCTATACTCCTCATGTACCATCACTTGCCTGTACATCTTAGCAATATCGGCCGTTAGGGCAATGCGATGTTTTCGAAACCGAATAAGTAGTGAAACAAGATCTGGTTGGATTGTTGGACCAGTTATTAATATGTCATTTAAGGAAAGATCGGATGTTGTTTTGCTTGACGCATTGAAAACAACCCTAAGTTTCGTGGTGGTACTATTTTCTTTAAGTACGGCATGATGAGGCATAAAATATGATATTTCGGATTTACATTGATCAGAAGTGAGCAATGTCATGTGGTTCGACCTTTCATATTCCTCCAAGAATTCAGTGTATTCTTGATATAAAATACGATTGTTCGCAAATCTTTTTTCGAGTGACTTGAATTGTTGTAAAGCAATACTTCGAGATTCGCCCAGCATTGAAGGATTTAATTTGGTTGGCAATGCTACACTATATCTGCCGTTTAAATCCCGAGTAACATTTTGTTTGTAATTTTCCTCACAATGTTTCTCTTCGATCGAGAAATTATTTTTCACATTGACTTCTTCTATTTGCCAAAATTTTTGGACTTGTTTTGATAGGTTATCAACATTACAACAAAATAGGGAAATTGAATTAGCCCTAGGAACCTTTACGTTTACCTTTCCTAACAGAAGATATCCAAATTCAGAATTATGGAAGGCAGGTAAATCTTCAGTAAACCTTACTCTATCTCCAAAAACAATGTCAGCATATATTTCAGCTCCTAAAAGCATATCAATTCTATCAGGAATATGAAATAGAGGATCTCCCAATTTAATGGAATCCGGGATTTTATTGATATCAAATGGAATCGGATAAGTTGGCAGTTCACCTGCCAACTTTGAATGTACTAAAAAATCCAAGTTGGTTTTGTACGCAGAAACTCGTGATTCAATTGATAGATTGACACGGTATTTAATGGTTGATATATTTTCAAACATTCCTGCGACAGGCATAAACATTGATGTCTTATGAGCCTTCAATCTTTGACAAAGATTTTCGGTGACAAAATTAGACATTGATCCAGGATCAATCAAAACGCGACACTGGAGACGCATTCCAGATGAACTTTCAACCCAAATCACTGCCGTTGACAACATTATCTGATTTGTGGACGAGCACATATATGTCTGCGGTATAACACTATTTTGTCCATTTGAGCTAGATGAACTAGCGGTTTCTTTCTTGTCAGATTTAAATAAAACGTTTTTCTCTTTGTTTACCAACCCAATTTGAGTTGCCCCACCAATATTCTCTAAATTATTTATTTGGTTGGATGGGGTGGGCAACAAACACAAGTTATTATTTTGAGATGGACGCTCTTGATCACGTATGGTTTTAAAATCAAAATATGCTGCCGCGTTCATATGAAGCAACGTGTGATGCTTGCGACGACATACCCTGCAAACTTGAAACAACTTACATTCAACCGTATTATGACCTTTATTCAAACAATTTCGACAGAGGTTTTCTTTCCTCACCCATTCATTTCTTTGAGGCCATGATAATTTCATAAAGGTATCACATCTGAATATTGAATGTTGAGCGTTACAATAGGGACAGACTGAATCTGTCACCACAAAAGATTGACTGGGTTTAACTGATTTTGGTTTATTGTAAGACGTTTTACTCGGAGAGACAAACTTTGGTTTTGGGTCAGAGGATTTAATTGATGACATCGCTTCTAACACACGAGCGCGTTTGGAAATTACCTCCATTAATTCCGAAATACTAATAAGTCTGTCAACTGGTTTTTGCAGTTCAATATGTTTCCGAGTTGATGGATCAACAAGTTCACAAATATGATGCACTAAAAATAAGTCCCAATGCTCAACTGGAATTTTTAAGGCCTTAAGAGCATTATACTGTTTCCAAAATTGATCTATAAAATATTGTAATGCTTGAGCCGAGTTTTCCTGTTTTACTGGCTTAAGTGAATAAAGCTCACGCATATGAAGCTGTTTTACTCTCGTTTCATTTTCATAATGTTTAAATAAACTTTGCCACACAACTTCATAATTTTCAGCTGAGCGCGGCATTGATTCAATAAAATGAAACGCTTTACCATTGCGTAAACAGGATTGCAAATAATAATATTTGAGAGTCGGCCAAATATCGTTTTTGTTATGTACAAGTTCGCAATAAATATCGCGAAAGTTCGTCCAAGATACGAAAGAGCCATCAAACTCAGGTAGTTTGATTTCAGGGTACGGTACCGGTATTTTGGTATCAATACTACCAGCCGCATTTACCTCAGGTTTATTTTGAATTTGGATACCTGTTTTGTTTAACTCAATTTTCTCAATAGAATTAAGTAATTGAGCTTCAAAATTACCGTAATCCGTTTCGAAATCATTACGATCACCATTATTCACCTTTTCCTCTTCATTCAAACATTCAAGCTTTAATTGACTTTCATCGAATCTACTATAAACGCCCTGCAATCGTGTTAAAATCGATTGTAACTCACCCTTAGAATAAACACCATGTTTCTCTTCATACGATTTTCTAAAAAATTCCAATCTTTCCCGACAATTTGCTACAGATCTTTTGCATAACTCGTATTCACTTATTTTTGGTCCCATATTAACTACTAGTATTTCTTCTTAATATAAACTGAGACAATTGCTGTAAAATACATTTGAATTAGATCAACTTTAACAATTTTATTTTAATCTAAATATAAATAAAATAAACTTAACTTAACAAACAAATTCAAACATCCATTAATAATAAAGATTATTTTTCTTCTTTGTTGTAAGTAGATTAACAGCTTATTATTCCAGTGTATTGTAGAATGTAGATTGTAGCGTTGCGTACATAACCTTCAAAATTTTCCTATTGATTTGATGTAGATAGTAGATGAAACTTGTTTTTGAATTGATGAACAAAATGAATATTTTGTGAAACAGTTGTGGCACAATGCCTGCGTGACGTCACAACTGCAACTTGAATTGATGAACAATTTTGAACAATGAACATAAACTGGCGTTTGCTTGGCTTTATGTTACATGTATATATATATTTTCTTTTTGTCAAACAAACCGTGCTACGAAACCGTGCTTGTGCTTTCTTTATAATTAAATTGAATACTCAAATTTGGCTCGATGGTCCAAATGTTTCTTCGATTTCGATGGACTGTATATTTTTCTGTTTCACAAATCACAAAAGACACGATTTATTTTATGTTTTATGTTGACTGTATTTACACTTTATTTTTAATTTTTTTTGTTTTTTATCTTCATTCGAAGGCGATCAAAATACATCTAATCTTTCTTGATTTTCCTTTCGTTAGATTAACATTGGTTTTGTTTTGTTATGTGTGTATGTGTAGTTAAAAAAAATAAGGAAAACCAGTTTGTAACCGAACACACCTATATTCACCTATTTGGTAAGCTATTTAAATTATTATTTTGATATTTTAGTGCTATAAAAATATTATATTTAGAATAGATTTAACTACAAATCTCACATGCAGGCGGCGTACGTGCCAGGCATACAAAATATTTTGTGGTCATATGTGCGGAAAAGTGAATTTTTCTGTGCAAATTCTAGTACAAAATTGAATATTTTTTGTGCATGTGTTACAAAAAAATATATATTCGCAGTCAACTGTCTAGCAACTTACCAACCTTGATAAAAAAATTAAATTGGTCTTTTACAATAAAAAGCTAAACGATTTAAACAAGCGGCATATTCTCCTTCTACAAATCACCGAAATTCAAATTAAAACCATTGGTTACGTTTCTATGAGAACCTGTACTTTGTGTTAGAAATTAGTACCAGAATTTTTTTTAATAATGTTGGAAATGTCTACTTTTTCCTTGTTTTCTCTCCCCGCCTTGGTTCAAATTTAAGAATACGAAATTTTTTAAATCTAATACTCAGAATTATATTTATTAATAAACTGGGATTAATGAGAGGTAAAATGCATGTTTAACTTAGCCAAACCTTTTTGAACTTAGTCTTAGTCACCGCTCATCCCCACTTGTTGTACCGTTATCTGTGACACTTTGTTTTTTCGTTGACACAACTAAATTGCACACATTTCAAATTATGTTAAACTTTTGGTTCACCCTTTAAAAGCTCCTTATTTTATGAAATATAACAAATTTTAGTAATCCCAATTCGTAGTGAGGAGAAAAATATTTTTAATTTGTTGTCTAACACACGTGTTTTTGGTTCAAAATAATCTCTGTATGATTTTCATTCGCTCGAATTATTACTTATTACATCAATCATTAAAGCTTAACAAGCATAAAAACATCAACAGAAATGTAATGAAAAACATATATTTACTTTAACATCAGAAAAAAGCATGACTTGACGTTAGTCTTTATCTAGATTAAAATGAAACAGACACAACGAAATTAAACTAGCCATCTCTTTTCACAAAGCAACAGTGTCTTGTCATTCGTTTTTACACTTTTTCAAAACATTTTTCTCGTTTTATTTCGAATTTATGCTAATTCGAGTAAATCGTTTTATAAACGGATTGAAAAGGGAAGACTCTATAAGAAGAACACGGTGTGATTTTATAATGCAGGAAAGAAATATGTCCATTTTACCTTTACCGCACTGCAGATGTACGTAGAACATTAGTTTTTTTTGTCTGTATACAGTAGCGATATTATTATTTTTATTATTATTATTATTTATGTTCGAATTTTTTTGGATATTTTTTTTTGTTCTTATTTTTTCTTGGTGTATTAAGTTTTATAAAATTAAAGGGTGAGAATAAAGGTGGTGTAGTGTCGTTTACGTTTGCATTATCAGCTCGTTTTTTTATTTTGTTGCTGTTTAACATATTTTTGATGAATGTCGTTCTATACTTTTGATTTTGTTTCGTTTTTGCTTTTGATCTGATTTCAAGTTGTAAAAGTGACATTTAATATCTTTGTGATATCTTTATGATTTTTGTAAAAAAAACATTAGTTTTGTTTGTATTGGATTTTACGTATTATAAGGAAAATTAGTGAAAATGAATTTTCGTTTTAAAACTTTAGTTGTTTGTGTTTTTTCGCTTATTGGTCAATATGTTTGCTTTTATTTTGACCTATTTCTAGCGAAATGTTGCCGTTTATTATGAGCGTTAAATCGTAGGCTTTCTGTAGATCTCTCAATACTTGGGAATGAAAATGTTTCCTGAAGACAGCTTCGAGTGTCGTTTGTCTTAAAAGTTCAACTAGCGTAGAAAGAAATTGGAAGACTCACTTGTTGAATGCATTTTGAGTTCCACAGACATCTTAATTCTTGGTCCATAGACAAAATCTGCTGGCTGCAATCAAGATCGTACGTCTCAAGATAGTATCACTCCAGTTCAGGGTATTTCCATGTGACTTTAAATAAATCTTTAACTGCTTGTGGAAAATTTTTACAATTCCTTTTGCTTAAGGATTTTTAGTCGTCATTCTGTCATTCATGCCGTCTATTCTTTCCCCAGTAAGCTCATTAATTTTTGAAATAACACAAATTCAAATTACATATGCACCTTGATATGTAGTTTTATATGAAAGTGCTCCGAATCTTGAAATGTGCTGGTTGATTAATGCTTTTACCACCGTCGCAGCGCAAGCTTGTTTTGTCGTCCAGCTTTTGTGAGTACATATATACTCCTAACGTAACCATATTACAAAGGTAGACGACCAACAATATCTATGTGAATATAATCAAAACGGCCACGTGGATTGTTAAACTCGGCTCTGGTATAAAATGCACGTTATAGATCAAAACCCTACGTCTTTATTCTATATTCTATAGAAGATATCTATCTATAGACGTAGAATAAAATACGTCTATATTCTATTCTACGTCTATAGATGGTCTGAAATATCGTATAGACACTAGCTTCCGAGATCTACGCACACCTGGATGAGATAAGTTATGAAGACCGTCGAAAACAGTTCGTCTTATTCTCTTTTCTTTCAAAAAAAGATCAAGCTTTAGCTTTGAACTTATGAATTTGTTTGTGTTCTTGTTTCTTAGCATGTCTTGAAAATCTTCATCAGACTCTTGAAATTGTTGATTGATGTCCAGTCCGGTTAAACAAAAAGCTATTTCAATCTGGGACTTTTATCCGTCTTAGATTAGATAGTAGCTAAGGTTTCGTGGTCCTTGAACACTGTGAACTTGCGACCGTCAACAAATTTTTGGAAATGTTTGATCGAAGCGAATATCGCTAAAATTTTACCATCGAAAGTGGAATATTTTGTTTCAGCAAGTGATAACTTGCGTGGAAAAAACGTTGTTAGTTGCCAACAATTATGTGCATACTGTTCAAGTAGTGCACCTATTGAAATACCAGAAACATCCGTTTTGAAACAGAAAATTGAGTTCTGTTGAGGATATGCAAGAAGGACACTGCTTCAACAGACCAAACAAATTTGGATTTTCTTCCAAGTTTAATCAAGTTTGCAAGGCGTGTAATAATGCTAAGGTTGCAGAAAATATCCAGTTGCAGAGATAGGCTGCAGAAAATATCCAGTTGCCAAGATTTGATCTTGAGATGGTAAAATATGCCATCTACCAAAATCTCGTAGCTTTAAAAATCATGGGTTAAAAAAACAAAAACGCAAATAGATAATTTGATATTAATATCGAGTTCAAATAGATTTTTGAAAAGAATGTAAATGTTTTTGATGTTCGTTCGCATTTTTAATAGATAACAGAATATCTTCGCTCGATACTCGAATACAAAATCGAGTCCCTTAGTAACTTCGTCCATGAAAAGGTTAAAGGTCTGCTCTCGCCTGGATGAAGGTCAAACCAAGCCTAACACACTTATTTAATCACACTCATGTTTTGCTATATTGTAATTATCAGGTTACAGCCTACGTGGTCTTAAAAAAGAAAGACATAATTGAATTAGATTCGATGGACCACGTTCTGTTTTACCGCTTCGTCATAACGAAAGGGTAAAACATTTCTATTATTTCAGTGAGGGCGTTTTATGATTAGATAATAAAGCTTCAACTGTAAGTGATGTAGGTTGATTAATCAAGTAATTGCGCTTGTAAACCTCCAATGGCACTATTAATACTGAATTAGGAAAGAAAATCAGCTCCTACAATTGGCTTAGTGATTACGTCAAAAAGGTGTCGTAATATATAACGAAAGCCAAGGTTTAAACACAGTCTCATCGTTAGCCGCAATTAGAGTGGGACGTTCTAGCTTCCTGTATTTGGTGTTGGAAGGTTTGCATGTGTTGGCTCTGTCACCGATGTAGAAGATCTATTCTTTTATTCCAGCCGACATTATAACCTTGATGGAGAATCATTTCCATTGTGCGTTTTCAAAATTAAGTTTTGAAAACGTTTGGACATGGTCTCGATTGTTTGACTAAGAACTGCGTTTTTTTTAATCATATTTTTTTAGGCTTGTTGGATATCAATGAGCTCAATACCAATGCGATTACACTCCCTGGAAGCGCTGCGACAACTTCAGTAAACCTTGTCTTGTCATTTAATATAACCCAAATTCACCTCTCCTTACTTATACTGCATCAGGTAATTCAGCTCTGATCCATTTAAATATGGCAATGGTTTTTTGGGCTTCTTTATAATAAAATCTGAATTCATTTGTTACTCGTTATTGGTAATAGGATTGAGATCAGAGCTAAGGTCAACGTGATAAATAATTAAAACAACCATATTTAATTTTCCCTTTGTGTGCCGTATTTTGAAATCAAATTCTTGAAGTTTGAGAGACCACCACGAAAGTTTAGAGGTAGGCTCTTTAAAGTTGATCAACTAGTTTAATGAGGCATGTTCTGTGATCGAATTGAACTTAAATATATGAACGGAACTTATGTATCGACCTTAGGACCCTTTCGGTTTAGCTGAATATCAAAGTTCTGTGGGAATTAATTTTTCGGAAAAACAGGCTATGGGCTCTTTATTTTCTTTTCGTCTTATGTAGGAATAACACATGTTTATACCTGTGAAGCGTGGCATTGGATCGAAAATATTTTTCTGTGGTCTGTTGTCGTTAATATAGGAACATAAACAAGCGCGGTTTTCAATTTTATTAGTGAAGTTCGTGCTTCCTTCGTCCACGTTAATTTCCCTTTATCTTATTTTAGTTGATTGCTATTTGGCGCATTAATCTTAGAGTAATCTTTTATGAACTAACGTTACACTTTTATGAACTAACGTTACGTCTCTAATATTGTTAAGGTTTGGTATTTTCAAAATTGGCGATATCTTCTCAGGGTCTGGAGAGAAACCAATGTCTTCAAATACGTATCCCAGATAGCGCAGCTGTTTAGCACAAAACCTCGATTTTTCTAAGCTGATTTATAAGTTTGCGTCTCTTAACCTTTTTGCCATTTCACGCGAGAGAACCAAATGTCACTCAAAAATACTATTAGTAATAACTATGTCGTCAATATAAACGAAAATCTCTTGTTCCAAATCATCCCCCATAAATCTTTTCGAGAGCTCTATATATATTCTATGCACTGTTACAAACTGCATGCGTTTAAATTAGAAACCACTTTTAAGTTAATTCCCTACCTGGAACAGTAAATGTTGTTTTAAAACAAGAAGATGGGAGGAGAGGCACTTGCCAGAACGCATAGGATAAACCGAGAGAGGACATGCATTTTTATAACTTTATTTGATCAAGAATAATATCAATGTGTAGAAGTGGATAAACGTCTAGAACGGTGATATTGTTTAATGCTCAAAGCATCTACGCATAGCTTAACTAACACTAACGGATAAGTCCATTCGCTTTGGGTTGGCTCAATTACTTCTAGACTCAAGATTCGAATAATTTCTGCATTTATTTTTTTTGTCGATATTTATTACTGGCTTAGTAGCACTTGTATCAATAAAATGCATCGCCAGATTTGTGTAACCTAATTCTCCAGTTTTTGAAGTTTTAAATTTGCCTATTGCTGCTTCCAAATGTTTTATTTGCATGGGGTCTAAGTGGCTACGGTTTTGTTTAGCTTGAAAATTTACGGTATTTTAGTCCAAAATTGCGTCACATAATTAACGTTTTATTCCAAAGTGTTTTCCAAAATTGATTTTAAAAATCAATGTTTTTTGAAGAGAGGGAATGACCTAAATCCATAAGTCCTGTAGGATCGTACCGTAAAAAGTTTAATTTGAAATGTACTTTTGAATGTTTACGAAAGAGGACAAAACTTCTAGCTTCAGCATTACAATGGCGATTGGTTTCTCGTATTAAGATTAGTCTGGTGCAAAAAGTTTATTGGAAGTTCGACCGCACCATTTTTTCGTCCCATATTTATAGGGGGACTTAAGTCTCTTTATTGTTTTTTTTATGCGTAAACTGTTTTCAAGTAATACTGTTCTGCATATTCAACAACAGGGTAACGATTTGGACGTTTATATTGTTCTTGTTGGTCTGGATTAAATTAATAGGAGGGTTCTCCCAAAGACGATTGAGATAATTGTGATATGAGTGACTGTCGTTTTCGTTAATAATCTTATTTCATCCATCCTTTTACATAAAGCAACTATATGATCTAAGGTTCGAGCACTACTTGGTTATAGCTGTAATGAGCCAACATATTTTCTGCACTATATAAACTTTGGTTCTATTACTGACACTTGAGTGTTCGAACTAATACGGTTATCTTCATTTTGCACATTTGTTTGTTTGTTGTTCCAACCAATAGTTGGCTACCATTTCTTATAGCACCACTTTTTTCCCCAATTATTTAAATTGCATAAGTCCCGAATTGTTTCGTTTTTCTAGCACCAATTACCATACAACATTTTATGAGATATTAAAAAAAATCCAATGAAATTTGATTTTGAAAATTGCATAAGTTTGACTCGCCGACTACTTGGCGCAAGCAAAACAAGATGGTTGGCGGTTATGCTCCCAATAGAAAGAATTTTACAATTATTACAACGGTTAAAGTCATACTTTTTATTCCTGGTTCAGAAGAAACAAATTAAGCTTGTCGGAGCAAAAACCTGTTATGCTACAGCTAAAGGGCAAGTACGACAGAGCTAGACCACCAACCATTAAGGTTAATGGAAAAACAATCAAAATGGTCAGCTCAACCAGATACCTTGGTGTTGTATCAAATCATGCTACACGAATATGCTAGAAATCCAAGTCCCTCTTCCACAACTTCACAAGGTTATCTCATGAATGGTGGGGTCTTGATAGAAATATACTACATCTTATTTATAAGATCGTAGTGGAATCTATTATGTGGTACTGCTCAGCTGGTTGGTATGAGCGGACTAACATTAAGAATAATGCACAGTTACTAAGCGCTCAAAAAAATATGTTACTCAGCATGATCCGAGGTTACATCTATTTCTACAACCCCGACTCAGGTCATTACGGTCATTAATCCCATTATATACAACCGTGCTGTCAACACAAACAACAAAGTTGAAGGGAAGCAAATAAAAAAGGGAATGCACCAGGAGACCCTCAATGAATGGAAGGCACATTGGGAGGTTTCAGATACGGGAAGATATACGTATCTTTTTATCAGCTATTCAACTTTTGCTATGGTCCAGTTTATAACTGAATATGACAAATTTAGAGAGTACTTGAAGCGTGTTGATGTGAGGGACAATGCTTTATGCACAACATGTGATGTGGATGATATGCATTACATGTTCTTCTGGATTGCACTAATTACGAGACCTTAAGGAACGATCTTAAATCGTCCTTACTTGAAAATGAATTTGACGGTTGTTTAGCAGCAAATACACTTAGTATACTGCTGAACACAAAAAATATGATTGCGTTTAAACAATTTTGCATTGAAGCTCATGAACTGCTCGCATCAGGTAATCAAATCAGATCTTAGTCTTCAAGTTAAACTACTTTCTGACATAGTTCTTAGATAGTAGAACATACAGTTACTCTGTGTGTAAGCCATCAACCTCCACGAGGATAAGGATCGAAACGAGCAACTAAATAAATTTGACTGAGGTAATAATATATAACTATTTTACTTTCTGATGACATATAAATGTTTTAGACACAGTTGACTCGGTCGATCGATGGTTGAGCTTATGAAAAACCATGTAAAAGTTTTTTGAACTTAAAACAGAGGTGCTTGCAATAACGAGCTATGGTGGTGGTGTGAAAAATGCCAAGAACCATTCAAATATTTTTTTAAGATCAGAAGTCTGTGCTTTGGCTTTTCTTTCTCCATAATCAAGCCTCTGTTTTTCATAACGATGTCAAAAGTGTTGAATAATGAAAAGACTGTAGTGGAAGTTTCAGAAGATATACGTGATCTCATTGTGAAGTGTCAAGCACGAACCGACCACGAATTCCTTTCTCCTGGGGCTGTAACTCGAGAATGGTTTATTAGCCATATCGTAAATTTTTACTCCAATTGTGTAGAATATTGATAGCTCTGAAGCACTCGATTTTCAGAGTTTTGATTTGTTATTTTAAATGAATTATTAAACTCATTAGTGATATTAAATGGAGCGGCATCGGACTCGAAAAATACATGTCAATGTGTTCGTAAATATTTTGATATGAACGAAATTACCGAAATGGGGAAATAATTTATTCCATTATTTGACCTATCTTAAACAGTATGTAAACACTGAAAAACTAGCAGAATGGACCAACAGCAACTTGAGTATTGATACAAAATGGGCCGACTATTTGGCAGATAATCACATCCTATTCAAAAATATCCAAATATTAGTGGAACTATGTTCGTGCCTGACCGGAACAAATACAGTCTTGCTGCAAGACTCTTGCAAAGATTTCAACTCAAAATTTCACGGAAAGTTAATTTGCTTAAAAAAACGCATATAGACAAATACCCCATAAAGTCATTATACAAAAATATACCAATATGGCTTTTTTCGTCCCGGATTGGCTAAAATTTATATTGGTCACCCTAACATGGATCAAAAGATCAGTTTTGATTTTATCACAGTCATTTCCAGTAACATGGACGACCTCCTTTTCGTACTTTTTCCAGTTGGAGTTCAAACCAATAGGTTTGAAAAATTAGCTAATAGCCTGACCACTTAGATCACAGAATGTGAATTAATCAGTGAAAAATTCTTTACCCAAGCTAAAACTCAGCTATAATATATTCATTTGTTTACTCATAAAATTCAACACTCATTTTATTTTTCTTGAAATACCCGGTTTTTTGTGACAGCTGTAATAGAAAACAATTTCGTTTTAATTTAAATCTTATACCTCTCGCTTGTTTTAAAACATTTTATCTCACATTTTTTAGTATATGGTCGTTTCATTTTTAGCATCATGTGTTCAAATATTTTTGTTTTATCTTTCCCCAAAACAAAACGAATAGAATTTTCGTTATCGCTATATAATACTCGTTTTAATCGACGTTACGGTTTTTAACGCAAATAATACCGGAAAATTCTTTTCCCCATTTCGTTATCTAAGTATTTTTTGTTAATGGGCAAAAATAGGCAAAACAACGATAGCTGTTTTCTTTTTTTTTTCTTGATATTATTCTATGAATTAATCGGTAAACGAGTTGAGGCTTAACATTAGCTGACTTTTCTATTTTCCTAGATTCGGTAACATACGTTTGTTTCAACTGTTTTTTTCATATTTATCGTTACTTTAGCTTCGATTTAAAAATTTAAAAGAAATTTTTATTAAATATTGCGGTTTTTCAATGAAAACAAAAAAAAATAGTTTTCATTTTCCGTGGTATTTGTGTTGTTTTTTTTTTATTCTCATATACAATTTTCATTTCAATATAATTTTCTTTTTATGTGTTAAATTGTTGTTTTTTTTTTATATAAGTAGTTGGTTGGTTGAGATGGAAATTGTCGGTTATATCGGCAAAACAATTCAATTGTATTTTCAGTCTTTAACATTGTTACTTTTGAAACAGTACAAATAGAATTGATTTCGTTTTTTTTTTAATTTATGTTTCACTGGATACATATTTTTTGTTGTTAAATTTTCTTTTTTTAAATTGCCGTGAGAAAATTTTTTGAAAATTAGTCGAAAAAGTTATAAATATAAGTGTGTCTTGTTTTTTATGGTTTTTCTTTTTGTTTTTTTTTTTTGAAATAATAGTCAATTGTTAGCGAAATTAATTCTGTGATAAATTGGGAAAAACAAAAACCAAAAGTGGGAAAATGTGAAATAAAATATAAATGTAAAGTGGAGCAAAAGTGAATTTGTAAAAATATTATGTCAATATATATTATGACCGAGTAACATGTATTTATTTTAAATATTTATTTTATATACTTCCGTCATCCTGTGTTGCGACAAAAGTATTGAATTTTTTTTTACGTTCATAACCAAACAATTTCAATATTTTTAATTGTACCTATGTTGTCAAATTAGAATGATATTTGTCTTGTCTTTGTTTTCTAAAGTTATATCAACATAATTAAAAATGTATACAAATTGAACATGTTAAACGCAAGTTTGATGGTTAAACATCAGGAGGAAGGGGTGTTTATTTTAAATGAGGTGTTTTAAATTAGTTTAGGTAGTGTTAATATAATTTGGGTCAAACTTTGAATAATTAATGTATCCATGTTATCATGAAAAATGTCATTAATATGTAAAAAGTGTGATTTCACGTTATCTGTAAAGATTGTCAAGTATCAAGCTACATAATAAGTGTGGATGCTTTTGTTTTTCTGATCTAAATAATAAATTTTTTTTTCTTCGTTTTTCTTTTTGATTTTCTAAATTATTCAAATAATGTTGCTTTTTTCTTTGCACAGTAAAGTTTTCATGTTATATCTGTTATATAATAGCAAACATATACAACGAACAGTGAAATTCGGATAAAAACAAGAAAATTGAAATGAATAAATTGTATATTTTCTTTTATTGAAAATTTTTCAAATGTATGTCATTGTGTTTGTGTTATAGGTGACGAGGTTGATGACGATAGTGGAATAGTGAAAATGGTAATGACGATTAATTAGAGCCGAAGAGATTTGTTTAAAGGTAGAGTTTAGATTTTTTTTTTATGTTTGGTGTTCGTATTTGTTTATATAAGAAAATTGGAAGATAGTTTTATGTTGTAGGTTTATCTATGATAACAAGATTAATTTAGTTATATTACATAAATTGTTTAACAACGTGTAAGCTTTATGTTATTGCTTAACTCGAATTTTAAATGACAAACTAATTTTGTTTTTATTTAGTTTGCTTAAAAATTAAACTTATTAAATTAATCAACTAGACTACATGTTGTTTTAAGATTTAAGGATGTCTTATTAGATTTTTGTTACAAATAGACAATGTTTATCTAGTTTCGTGAGAATCAAAATTTAAGAATTGAATATTGAAAGAAATACTTAGAACTGGCGTTCGAATCAGCTTAAAAAATATAATTTAATTACAATTACTCGTACTGACTGTGGCTGTGTCTCACTATAGTCGTAATCTACGTTGAAGTCTCTAACTCTCGAAAGCGGTTTCCTATTTTTTTTATATAATCATTTTGGAATCTACTTCAACGCTGATCATCAAATGGTTAACAGTGTTTGAATTTTAAAATCAACAAATGGTTTGTAAACCATTATCGTTGTTCAATTATTCCATAGAACTTTTCAGCTTTATGAAATATTTCATCAAAATCATGCCATGAAAGAAAGTTGTAGTAAGCGAATAGAAAGGTCAGCCATGCGAAGATTTTGTCTTTGAATGTGAAACGTAAAAAAAATGTATACTAGAGGTGAACTAGAGTCGGATAAACGGGTTTTAGTGAACGCACACGGCAACATAATTCTATGGTCTCAAAACTGAGATTTTATTTTGTTTCTATTCTGAATTCAATTTTAATAAAGTAACAGACTTTGTGCCGGTGCTATTATACATATGTTGATAGACCATTGTGCATTGTGCTTTATGCACCTTGGCTTTGTCATTCTTGTCGATAGCATCATTTAGATTGGCTTCAATTACTTAAATTATATGGCTTATAATACTACTTAGCCACGTACCGAACGGTTCGGAACTGTTTTTGGATTTTTTGAAAAACTCAAAAACAGATTTTGAGTTTTTTTCTGGCCAAAACCAATTTGTTCCTTGTAAAAATCAAAATAAATATTATATTTTTATCATATATGTAGTGAATGCCTTCAAAAAATTAGTTTGTATTCATAATCCAATGCACAACACCTAGGCGTTATATTTGAATAAAACACAGGGTAGGCGCTTCCTCTGTTTACAACGCCTAGATGTTTTTTTCGGGGAATATAATTGCGTCAAAGTTGAACGTCAAATTTAGACGCCTGAACAAGCGTCAAATTTGGACGTCCGAACCAAACAAGATCTGCTGCCGGAGTCTTGAGATTGTTTTTAGAGTCTGTTTGCGCGCTAATCGCATAAAGAAATGTATGGTATAATGTCTGGAAATGTTATTTAAGAATTTAATTAACGCGCATAATCATAAAATCTTTCAATCTGTTAATACCGTTTTCATATATTCAATATGGAAAATCAAACCCTGATTAAATTCGCCCATTAAACATACTTTGAATTTTGGATCAATTAAATTTGTTTGCCGATTCAAAGCAATATGAGCACTGAGCAGTAATTTGGCAAATTATCGATGTCGGAGCAAAGATGCAATACGAGAATGCATCGCATGTGTATATGTAACATGTTGTTCAATAAGTCCGTAGGATAAGTAAGAAAAAAACAACATTTTGACAAAACTCGATTTTTTTATTCAACATAGTTGCCTTCGAGGGCGATACAACGAGTATAGCGATTTTCCAACTTTTCTATGCCACTTTTATAGTACGATTTCTCTTTCTCGTCAAAATAGGCCTCAGTTTCAGCGATTACTTCATCATTGGACTTAAATTTCTTTCCAGCAAGCATTCTCTTGAGATCTGAAAACAGGAAAAAGTCGCTGGGGGCTAAATCTGGAGAAAATGGTGGGTGGGTAAGCAATTCAAAGCCCAATTCATTCAATTTTGCCATCGTTTTCATCGATCTGTGACACGGTGCATTATCTTGGTGAAACAACACTTTTTTCTTTTGCAAATGTGGCCGTTTCTTTGCGATTTCAGCCTTCAATCGATCCAAAAGTTCACAGTAATACTCGCTGTTGATGGTGGTTCCTTTTTGGAGATAGTCGATGAATATTATTCCGTTCGTATCCCAAAATACAGACGCCATCACCTTACCGGCCGACTGTTGCGTCTTTGCTCGCTTTGGATTCGGTTCGTCGACTGCTGTCCACTCAGCTGACTGTCTTTTGGATTCTGGTGTGTAATTGTGAAGCCATGTCTCATCCATTGTCACATATCTACGATAGAATTCCCTTTTATTGCGGTTTAGCAGTGCCAAAGACTCTTCCGAAGCATCGATTCGATGTTGTTTTTGGTCGACTGTGAGCTCACGCGGCAGCCAATTTGCACAGAGCCTTCGCATACCCAAATATTCGTGTAAAATGGTAAAAACACTACCATTTGCTACCTTTACAATGTCAGCCAGCTCGTGCACCTTCAATTTGCTATCGTTCATAACCAATTTGTGGATTTTTTTGATGTTTTCTGGAATAACAGCCTCATTTGGGCGTCCACTGCGCTCTGCATCTTTTGTGCTGGTACGACCACATTTAAATTCAGCCATCCACTTCTCTACCATTTGTCTCGATGGAACAGAGTTTGGATAATGTTTATCAAGCCATTGTTTGGTTTCCACTGTATTTTTTTCATCAAAAAGCAATGCTTTATTAAAATTCGAAATTCACTTTTTTCCATTTTTTTTCAAAAACAAAAGTTGCTTCACACAAAATGCTATAACTCACGAATAAATAGTCAGATTGCTGTCAAATTTATACACGTATCGTTTGAAGGTTAGTACTAAATAAAAATCATATGGAAAAAATTCTAGTAACGCCATCTATGTGTCATCCTACGGACTTATTGAATGTAGTTCAATAAAATTTTAAAGGCGTCTCGCCGTCTTGAAACTACAAAGTACTTATGCATCGATTGTAGGCCATTTAGTGACATTTGATAATATTACCTGTGAAAAGTCATATGCGTCTATGATTTTTTCGTTCAAAATTTCTAATTCATCTTCGCGAGCTTTTTTCGGCAATGCCAGCATTAATATTCACTGGCAACTTTACAAATTGCGCTCCATTTCCGGCGAATTCAATTTTTTTTTTTTAAATAAAAAGTGTTAGGGTTTAGAATATGTATCACAACAACACATAAATACCTTTTAATACCTAGGTCTCGACCTGGGTCCCACAACAACTGGCGTTCTAAGGTGTTGATTAATGCTTTTTTTAAACCTCTTCGGGTTGAAGCCACCTGAGACTAAGGGTTCCGGCAAACTATTCCATTTGTATGCAGTTTGGATAAAGAAGCCTTTCTGCGATCTGCCAGTATCACAGCGTGGGATCTCGACCGTTTCACTAGTTGCGGTAGCCGATTGCCGAGTCGTACGGGGGTAAGAATAAGTTTGAGGCATGATGCCGCTGATTTCATCTGAGCAATGTTGAGGACGATATTTGTAAAAACAACGAGGTCAGCAACAATGCGACGATGTGGTAGGGGATCAAGTTTTGATGTCAAAGCTCGATCATCTACAATTCGCATAGAACGCTTTTGAACAGAATCCAAGAGGGCAAAGACACATATGAGTCTTGAAATTAATTAATTAATTAATTATCAAACAATAATTTAATACAAATATTGAAAAATTCTGTACTGACAAAACTTTTTGTTAATTCTACTAAACTTTAGTTGATGATACAAAATTGAATTTTCTGAACTAATATTGTAGAATACAGCAAAGCGATTTATGAAAACATTATATCATTGCGGTGAACAAATGCATGAATGCTAACCCTTCACAACGACAACACTGTCACAACTATAAATAAAATAATGCTTATTTGCGAAAACATTAATAAAACGTTAATGAAACGAACGGTAAAATAAAATGTGTAATTGGTTAAAAAAAGGGGGTAAAATTAAATTTAAAAAAAATATTGGTCGTAAAAAATGATTGCCCTACAGACACAAAATTTATAAAAAGATGCAAAAAAACCATGGTGTTAAATTTTTCAAAATGAATTTATCTTTTTCAATTTTATTTTTTTTTTTGGTGGGGCGACTATTTTTTTTTTTTTTTTTTTTTTAATAAGAAGTGTTGTGTAGTAGGAATTACAAAATGTGTCACAACAACACATAGATACCTTTTAAGACGTAGGTGCCACAACAACATGCGTCTTGAGGTATAGGAGGACGCTTTTTTTAAATCTTTGTGAATTGAAAGCACTCGAGACTATTGATTCGGGCAAAGCATTCCATATGTACGATGTACGCACAAAGAAATCTCTTTGCATTCTTTTACTATGACAGTGAGTAATCTCGACAGTTCGACCGCCCGCACACACCGATTGACGAGTAAAACGGGGAAAAACATATGTCTGAGGCATTATGGACCTGATTTCATCCGAGCACTGCTGGTGACGATATTTATAAAAAACAACGAGATCAGCAACAGTGCGACGATGTTGCAGGGAATCAAGACCTAATGTTAAATCTCGATCACCAACAATTCGTATAGCTCGCTTTTGAACAGAGTCCAAAAGAGCCAGGATAGTAACAGATGCAGCGCCCCAAACTTGACAACAATACTCCATACAGGGACGAATACAGGACTTATAAATGTGGAGTAATTGATGTGGAGTAAAATATTTTTTACATCTATTGAGGAGGCCGAGTTTTCTTGACGCGCTCTTTGCCCTGGCCATTATATGATCGTTCCAGAGTAAGTCATTGGATATTGTGACTCCCAATAAACGAATGATTTCACATTCGCGTATTTGGTCGTCACACATATTAATTGAAATATCGTTGGGAAACTCGGTCTTTGATCTGGAAACAATCAATAGCTGTGTTTTGGTGGAATTAAAATTGACCAAATTTTTGTCACCCCAATCGGCGACTTTTTTTAGGTCCTCGTTTACATTTATGGCAGCGTCTCTCCGGACGGGATTTATTTGTTCATGCATTTTACCCTTTGAAGATAGGGTAACGAATGACTTGTGCAGTGTACTATCATCTGCAAAACGATTTATTGGGTTACTGGTGATTTGCAACAGCTCGTTGATATAAATTAAAAATAAAGTGGGAGATAAAACTGAGCCTTGGGGTACACCAGCGTTAATTAATTTGGACTCAGAAGAAAAGCCATCTATAGATACCGAGATGTATCGGTTAGACAGAAAATTTTGAATCAACTTCACGACTGCGGGATGAAAACCGTACGCAACGAGCTTGTTGATCAAGTTGGCATGCCAAATTCGATCAAATGCTTTGGAGATGTCTAATGCGATTACGTACGTTTCACCACCTTTCTCAAGTATGCTATTCCAAATATGTGCCACATAGTTCAATAGATCGGTTGTTGATCTTTTGTTTCTAAAACCGTATTGGCTGTCAGATATCAAATGGTTGTCTTCCAAAAATTTGGATATGTGTGAATTAATATAGTGCTCGTATATTTTAGACATGACTGGGAGTAAGGCTATTGGTCTATAATTTGAAATATCACATTTTGTTCCTTTTTTTGGGACAGGCTGGACATTGGCCAACTTCCAGCAGGATGGATAAATACCAGATTTATAGGATTTATAAAATATTTTGGTGAGGGTTGGTGCAAGTTCTTTTGAAAATGTTTTTAGAATAACAGGAGGAATGTTGTCCAGACCAGAAGCTTTGTTGTTGTTTAACCCCCTTAAAAGTTTTTCGACAATTTTGGGTTTGAAATGTAATTGTTTCATATTAACTCCTGAAGACTGGGTTTGGGGGATTTTTTTTGGGAGTTTCTAAAACTGTTGAATTTGAAGCAAAGCGTTCCGCGAACAATGTAGCTTTCCTTGCAGGGTCAGTAATGATTGCGTCACCATCAATGATAGGAGGGATAGAAGATTTAGTACCACAATTTAAAGAATTAATGGCACTGTAAAAATTTTTGTCAGAAATTGACGTACTCGAAAGTTTTGCCGCTTTCACTCTGTCAATCTCTGCTTTTTCGTTTTCGATTATCTGGTTTGATATTTTATTAGCCTTTAAATATTGGGATCGATTAACAGAGTTCTTTTCGTGAATCCAAATATTAAATAATCTACGTTTGTTTCTAAGAGCCAATTTGGCTGCTTTCGAAAACAAATATTTTTGTTGGGGTTTCATTATTGAAAAGGGAACGAATTTGTTAATACCGAATTGAATGGTTTCAGTAAAGTTTTGAGCAGAAACATTTACATCGTCAGTATAAAAACAATGACGATCAAAAGGGAAACCTTGAAAAAAACTTCGGAGACCATTGGTGTCCATTTTTGAAAAGTGAAATATTTTACGGGATTTGGGAACTCTAGTTTGTAGCAAATCAGTTTTGATAACTGATGTGATTAGATAATGGTCAGAATTTCCAATACTACCCTTATCGACATTGACACTCGTAATATCTGGCATAGATGTGAGATAAAGGTCTAAGAGAAAACTTTTATCACCGCCATTACGAGGAGTGAAAGTTGGGCTTTTTACAATCTGCGTCAGGTCGTGCGATGCAGCAAATATTTCTGCCTGCCTTCCATTGTTGTCGTCGGTCATTTTGGAAAATTCCAACCACGATTTGTTGTGGACGTTGAAGTCACCGGTAACGATAACCTCACAACTTTGAAATTGTGCTCTAATTTCGTCGACAACATTGGTCAAGTCATTAAAAAAATTGGGATTATGTTTGTTTGGGGACCGGTATAGAGCTATTGTGAAAAAAGAAATTTCAGGTAGACAAACCTTTAATACTACTGTACTGTAGCCATCACCATGTACTTCATAATTTGGAAAGCGTTTATATGCAACACTCTCATGAATGTATGCACATACACCTTGATGGAGTTTAAAAGCTGATTCAAGCCTATATTTGGGATTTAGTGTTACGTCATAGGGATAGTTTTCAGAAACTTGTGTTTCTGTAAGAAAAAGAATATGCGGTTGGTCGTGCTCGAGATGATGTTGCACGGCGTCCCGGTTGGCATTCAATCCACAAATATTTTGGATGTGTATTTTAAAAAGTTTTTTATCAAATGTGATAGTCATTTGATCTAAATATAATTTTTTTAAAAATGGGTAACTAAACAATAAATCCTATCATATAATAAAATATGACATAGGCCAATATTTCATGATAGGATGTAAGAAATAATAAACATGTGAAAACAAAGTTTTTAAAAAATTTGAAAGGTTACTAAAATATTTATCCATATTGTTCCCACGAGTTTAGACGCAATAAAGGTCACCAACAGGCCTTCGTCTATACCTGTTAGATGTCTGTATACAAGTGGGGGCGACAGGTGCCCAGAGGATGGTACTTTTGTGGTTTGACCCTGCAAGAGTCCTCTCTAGTGTGTACCCACCAGGGGGTGCTAATAAGGGAGCACCTTCCCGCGACCCGGGTGGCTAAGCCAAGGTCCCCGTTCCCGCTAGACATGACAACAGGTTTACGGTTTGCAATAGCAGGCTAGAGCCCACTATAGCTCAGGTGTAGCCTTAAAGCCTCCATTCTTACAAGTATAAGCAAGGGAGGAAGCCTTAATACGACCTGCAGACTTGCTGTGGGCATTGTCCTGATACTAGTGATACATAAGCAAGCAACCCTTTGTACCACCTCCAGTTTTTTTATCGCATTTCCAACAAAAGTTCTTCAGAGTCATGCAAGGGACCTATAGCTGACAATGGGTCTGACAACTACTTTATACAGCCAGTAGACCATTTTCGGAGTCAGGTTCCATTTGCCACTGAAAGCCTTCCTGCATTGCCACAGAACTCGAGTTGCGTTTGCGCCAAATTGCGTCGCTTGTCGAGAGCAACACCAATATACTTCACATTATCTTGGAATGTTAATGTATTATTACCAATAGAAGGAATTGAGAAGTTATTTAGTTTTCAGCTGTTGATAAACGCAACGAGCGTTTGTGTCTTAGAAGCATTGATCGAGAAACTACTCTTCTGACACCAGCTGTTGGTAATGGCCAGGCCATTCTGCATTTTTTTGCAGAGATGCCCCATGTTGCCTATTTTCAAAAGAAGACTAATATCATCGGCATAGCCGTATGTGTTTAGTCCTTTATCATTTAATTCAATTAAGAGGTGGTATCACATCATGTTGTAAAGCAGCGGTGATAGAACGCTCCTTTGGGGATATCCACGCTTCACACCTTCTTGGTATGTGGTGTTGTCCTTCGTGTGAATAGACAGACATCGATCTTCCAGTGCCCGTCATATCCACCTTAGGAATGTTTTATTCACACCGTACCGTTCCGCTCCGTTAAGGAGTGACTCAAAAGTAGCTTTATCAAAAGCTTCTACTATGTCAAGGAAAGCATCAAGGGTGATAGCATTTTTAAAGAAAGTCTCTTCAAAACTGAGACTACCTCTGAAAGGATTGTGTCCGTAGACAGACGTTTCTGATGTAACGGTCGATCAACCTTTCCAAAAACTTTAGCAAATATGAGGAAATATCGTCTGAAGTTATTCACTTCGCAACAGTTGATTTTTCCTTTTAGGATAAATACAACTCTCACGTTTATCCAGGCCTGTGATGTATAGGCGAGAGATATGCAGGCCACGAATATCTCTAAGAGCCTATCTCCTATTATGTCCAGACACTGTTGTATCATAATATTCCGTATGGACCTAGAGATTTGTATGGCTCAAAGGAGCCGATAGCCAAGACAGAGCCTCGGGCGATACAAATCTTTTTGCTATTATCCACTCCATTCGATTTGGTTTTTCCCTATTTTCCGCGGCTTCTTTGAGAAATCTCAAAAGTACGCAGCCCGGAAAATGGTGTTGAAACAATGCTATATAAGTTTCTTTATTTGAAGAAGTGTGAGTGTCATTGGATAATTTAATATTATCCAGTGTCGTTAAAGGATCCTTTTTCAAGGCCCTCATTAGTAGTTAGCCTAATGTAATAGTCTAATCGACAGTATTTTTCAAAACACACCTTTTTTGATTTTCGAATAAGCATTTTGAAAAGTTTCCTTGCTTTACTGTACTGAGCCTAGAGTATGTATTTACCGGGAAAATTTGTTCACGATTCCCGGTATCCAAGCATAAAAAGCAAATTTTCACGGGAATGCAAACTCTAACAGAGCCCAATCAGCTGCATCACGAGTTTTTAATGGTCTGTTCAGAAGTTTCTTGGATTTTTGTCTGAGTTTATCAAGGTTTTTGTTCCACCAAGTTGACTTGCACTTCGTTGACTCGTTTCGGGACACAAGCTTTCAAAAGCTTAGACCAACAGATTGTTGAGTTGGTCAACGGCCTGTTCAATAGCCCGGATTTTGGAAATTCTTCCACCAGCCCGTTCTTCCTCTACAATGCCCCTGAAGCACACCCAATCCATTTGTCTTGCTAAGGACATATCCTTAGACTCTATTTATGTCTTCTAGAAGAAATCTGGAGCAAAGAATGATGTCTATGGTTTCTTACTGCCGGGAGTTAACAAAAGTGTGCTATCCTCCAGAATTAATATTTCCATATTAGTAGTAGCCAAGTACTCTGAGAGAGATTGACCTCTGTTATTATTGGTACTTCCCCTGCTTACGTGATGTGAATTGGCGTCACAGCCGACTATGAAATCAGGCTTTTATGTTGATGCATAATCAACCACGCACACCAACTCCTGCGTTGTCGTACGGAAGATAGACAGACACAATGAGTATCCGCCTTATTTCCGTAGCTGCTCCATAAGTGAGCATACCTATGGTTAATTCACCTGAGGTTATAACTAAGCCAGAAGATGTATATCACGACTTTGGTATGATGTTATGCAGGTTCTGGTTTTCTCAGGACTCCCTTTATAAAGAATGTCCCAGCTTTTCAAAACCCCTTTTATAAATAATGTCCCAGACTTACTTGACAGAATCACAATACTGCAGGGGGAGACCGAGCCCCAAGTTGTGCGGCATTGGCGACTTTTGAAGGTCACCATCTGCCAATCGATCACCTTGGCACGGCTGTCACACCACTGGATTAAGTGAGAGTGTATGGTTCGGGGTCCCTATTTGATATTCGGGATCTACCCTGTACGCGATCGTATTGTTAGTAAACAATAATATTGGAACAAGGGTTACGCTATACACCACTTGCGACTCGCCTGGTAGCTTATACTCAGAGCCGCAGGAATGTTTATGTTTATATTTACTACCACAAACTTTTTTGTTAAATTAAAAATAGTTCGTATAATTTAAAATGCCAAAAATATTAAATGTTTTCTTTTTAGTTGTGCTTGTTTTTATAAAATAAATGATAGTAACAACGAGAGTAATTTAAATTTATTGATTAATTTCCCAGTGGCAATTTCAATATTTTATAGAGGACAAGCAAGATTTCTCCTGACGGCATTTTTGCTACGAAAACAAGATATCTTATGAAAAACTTTACTCAAGAGTTCCGTCAAAACTAATGAATTGTGTATACCTTTCCATGTTTTCTTCTTCTCACTTAGACTCAAACCTATATTAATATTTTTAACTCTATTCAGGTAACATTGTAGTCGTGCTATAATTTAAAAAAATTTTAAAAATTCATATTTCAAAAGTATTAAATTTCAGCCTTCCTTCCTTTTAATTCCGCACTTGATGAATAGAAAAACTAAAAAAATTCACCATGACAGAATTTTTTGTCAATGTTAAATGAAAACTACCAGGGAACAAAATATTTATACAAAATATTTAAACGGATTTCACTCTCATTTGACCGATTTTTTTTTAGATAATACCAAACCATTTCTTAAGTATAAAATTCTAACCATAAATGATATAACTTTTACACAAAATTAAAAAAATTTGTATTTGCATAAAACCGTCAAATTTTATATGAATCTATTTGCTAATACAAAAATTTTCATTTTCCTACGCATTTTCATTTTAATTGGAAAAAATTTACATAAATAATTTTCATATTTTCCAAGCATTTCTTTGCTACTTAAACATCAGTAAACTTTTACATTTATTATTGTGTTTACTTGAAAGCTAACTTTGAATAAAAGCACAGGAAAAAAAACATTTCAGAACGTGAAATAGAATAACAAAAATTATATGAAAAAATCCTGTCGCTTTTATGGAACACCAAAAAGATTTATTAAATAAGATTAAGGTTTGAGTGTAGAAAACATAAAACGACAAGAGTATAAGAATTTCGAAATTATTGACAATTAAGAAGTTGAATGCTTACTTCAAATGTATAGTAATTTGATTTTCATTGAAATTGAATCAGAAAAAAACTTTTAAGTGATGTTTTTTGTGTTAAGAACATTTAGTTCAAGAATATAACTGTTGTTGCTATATATAAGACGAGAAGTGGTTAAAAAGATTATAAACAAAATATTTGATTTTCGAATGAAATTGGAATATTAACTTTTTTAAATGATAATCACAAAATACAGATTTTTTGTTTTAATTTTGGACATTCCCCTTTTTTAAACTAATCTGATCTACATATTTAGGTAATATATTATCACAATTTATTTACTTTACACAGACAATTTAGCTTTAAACGAAATGTTGCAGACAATTCAAAGGAACATAAATAACAAACGTGACAAGTTATTTTATAACAAAGTGATATTTATCGTCCCTTTAACATCAAAATCTTATATAGTTATTTGAAGCTTAATGGAGAATTAATGATGAATTTTTGTAACAGTATATTTTGTGGATTTTTTGTATTAAATTTATAAACCAGGAGAGGGCAAATGTTGTGGAAGGCGGGTTGAATGCGACTGACGACATGGATCTTTGTAGGAGCCAATATAAACGGTTTATGGGCAAAAAAATAATTGAAGGTGCTTAGGGATTACCAAAACATCTTCATTTTCATGGAACTCACCAAAGATGTTTGTTAGAAAAAAGGCAAGATACTTTCACCAAGAAACAAAACCAACTT
The DNA here is from genome assembly GCA_963693315.1 of Diogma glabrata. Taxonomy (NCBI): domain Eukaryota; kingdom Metazoa; phylum Arthropoda; class Insecta; order Diptera; family Cylindrotomidae; genus Diogma; species Diogma glabrata. The sequence continues at coordinate 32,252,329 of OY856188.1, forward strand.
CCAATTGTATTGTCGCAGCATTAAAATTTTCCATGCAGAGCACCTACGAATCAAAATTGAATTTCTTATTTAACGGATTGTTCCAAATCTTTAAAAACCCTCTGCTAGAAAAATCGTATTCAACATTCAACTGATTGTTTTAAATTTTATAAATATCCGATGTGACTGAATCAGTTCGCAAGATAATTTTTAGTTTGAAACGCGCTTGCTGATTTGTGTTAGACTTCTAACCAATTACACTAAATTTTCTATAGCCTCAGACGCATTAGTTCGCATTTTTGTTTAGAATATCAATTTAACACAAGTATTGGATGAAGAAGAAAGAAAAAAGAAACAAAATGGGTCTATTAATCCCCGCCACAGTGCTCCAGTTCACAAGATTGGTTGAATGAACTTGTTAAGCTTTTTTTCACCTGTTTATGGCTTTTTTTCACCTGGCTGAAAGTCTGATCAATTTCTTATATATAAGGTATCACTTTAAACTATTTAAGTCAGAGCAACATTGGCTTACAACTTAGCACCACGTTTAAATTTTGTAATTTCTTAGTTACTACATAGCGAATTGAAAGCCGATATCTTAAGAAACAGAACATACACCACGTATGATAGCCTTAAGACTTATATCATTGACCGTAATGAAACAAATGACATGGTTGAGTCTTAGCGATTGCTAAACACAAGTTTAATGGGCGACCGAAAACCTTCTGCTCACTTCCGAAAAATTTGTGACATTCGGTGCATTCGTACATTTGGTAATCATTTGCTTAAATTAGACCTTGGGCTAAGACGAATTTTAAGCATGCCTTTACGTTCGGTTCAGTCAGTAAACCGATCATTGGAGCCAACTTTCTCGCCAAATTTGAGTTATTAGTTGATCTGAAACGAAAGTGCTAAGTAGATATAAATAGAATCGTTATCAATTAACACATTTTCAATTAGGATGAACACACCTACTTCGATTGATTTTCAAATAAGCAACGATTATGGTGACTTTTTTAAGAAATTTCGCACTCTAACTCAAGAAACCAGATACGATCTTTCAGTGCAACAAATATTGGTCTATCGTTTCATACGATTGGACAACTACCATTTTCCCTACCTCGGTGAATTAAGTAAATAAAAGATCCTTAAGATTGAATTTGAACAAATTCACTTAGAAATTTGTCGATCTTTATCTTCCCAAGTTTCATCACCTTTACACTTAGTTTCACAAAAGAATACTAATGATTGGCGACCTATGGTGACTACAACCGATTATATGAGGCGATTGTACCGGACAGATACCTCTTTGCTGCTTTACGAGAGCAAATTTTTTTCTAAAATAGATTTGATTCGGAGTTACCATCAAATTTCCATGACTTTTGGAAACATTTTCAAAACCATTCTTCGAGTTCACAAGAACTCCTTATGGTTTACAAAATGCGGCTCAAACATGTCAACGTTTTATGGATGAAGGTTTCATGGGATTCAGTTTTGTTTAGACTTTATAGAAGATATATTGGTAGCGAGTGTCGAGATATCGACTTCTTTAGCCTCAAAATCAATGCCGAGAGGTTATTATGCCTTCAGATAACAAAGTACAAGCAATTCAAGATTTCACTCAAGTCACAAGTATTCTCGAGGCTGAAGATGCAAACTACAACCATCGCTGCACAATATACTTAGCTAATAACCTTGCGCTTATACATAATCATTTAACAAAACACGAAAAATCAAAGCAATTTTTCTTGGCCAACATAATACAAGTGTCTTTCAATAAAAAAGTCAGATAAGTGCGAGTAAAATTCGCTCGTCAAGTGTACTGTGAATGTCAAGAACACAATATCAACACGAATGTCAAGAACACAATAATTGATACAAAGTTGTGTTGAAAAGTGTTTATGGTGCCAGACCATGGACATATAAAAAATAAATGGTTCATCGTAAATATCAATAGTAAATGTCAATCTCATCTAAATTGATCGAAATGATATAAAAAATTTTACTTTAGGTTAAATGTTATTCATAGCTGTTTATGGTAGCTAAGGGATGACTCAATTCTTTTAATCAACGATGAAATTTAGGGGGTGGGAGGTGTAAACACTAAAAATAGGACTTTTTTGACAATAATTCAAAAACTGTGCACCGCAAAATTTAAAAAAAAATTCTAATGTTTCTTAATTTTAGTGCTCTTTCAAATGATACCCCACTCATGCGCGTCAAAAAACCTTTTTTCACCCTTCCCCACTCCCATCCCCTAAACACAGAGAAATTAATTCATTTGAGGCTTCGTCATATTTTTCGTTTATCAAATTTCCTATCTCTTTGAATTTTTTCAAATTTTTCTGTTAATCAACGAATAATCAATAAACGTATGAGGTGAACCAACTTTTTGTTGTTTTTTTTGACAATAATTCAAAAAATGTGTTTTGCAAAATTCTAAAAAAATTTGTAATGTTTCTTGGAGTTCTTTCAAATGACCCCACTTGACCGTGCTTTTAATGGGGTTTTTACCACTTCTAATTTCCACCCCCAAAAATCAGCACTACTTGCATATTGTTCATCAAAATTAAAATTTTAATTTTGGCTAACGCCTCGAATACCGCAGTGGGAACTGTTTTAGTCCAGTTAAACCATGGATATTGGGAACTTTTAGCATTTTTCTGAAAGAAATTACAACCGACTGCAAAAAAATATTCTACTTTTGACCGCTAACTGTTGCCTTTTTATTAAATAAACCATTTCCATCATTTCGTAGAAGGTAGAAATTTTGCTGTGTGTACTACTTACAAACCACTTACATCTACACCTCATTCTAAAATAAACAGTAGTCTATGCCAAACTCGACATTTAGAGTTTATTTCACAATTTACGTGGAAAGTGTAAACTATGCATCCTGGAGCAAATGCGTTAAACCATGTTAGATTAAAAATGTAGATACCGATTACTGGGCAAAACATGTTTGAATTGTTAGAAAGCTAAAACCAAACGGCATACGCGATGTCTTACGGGTATGTTTAACCTACCTACTTTCTACTCAAACAGTAGAAAGAGAAGACTTACGTGCTTATTCTGCTCAACTTACGCAAAATTTAAAGAAACCAGGAGACATTTTTACCGTATAAATCAAATGCTGTGGAAGGGGACGTTTTAATCGAGCATATTTGACGAACCATGTCTAACATACTACCTACTGGTACAAGATAAGCTCAAAATACGAACCAAAAAGTTTAGCAACATTTTCTCATGTATTTGTTGATATCGATCGACTTAAACCAGGTCCCACAGACCCTTATAAAGGACCGTATAAAGTAATAAACGTTTGAGAAGAAACTTTATTATGGAACATAAGAGCAAAAGAATATAAATCTGGGTTGATCGGTTAAAACTTGAACATTTTTTTAAACCACAGAATCGATTTGAAACAGAAAAATTTTTTTTACATTCCATTCGATTTGCGAAAAAACCATAAGCATTTCTCTTTCAAATTATTATTTAATCCAAATAAATTGTTTTTATGTCACCATTTTAGAACCAAAATGCTTGGAAGGAATATAGTGTTGAAAATACTGAAACGATTAATCCCAATATTAAACATACAACATAGTATGCATGGAATTTATTTATAAATTGTAGTAGTTAATTACACTGTGCGACAGCCAAAATCCGCTGGGGTTCTGACTACCGGGAAAAGTTATATCGGTAAAAAAAAAGTTATACATGACCCGGCGTTTCGCTGGGTCACGTCTAGGAATCGAGATATATCGAATTGAAGTTAGTAAGTATCATATAGGAGAAATTGTCACGTTTGAGGTTCTTTTTTTGACATAACTCGAGAACGACTAGTCCGATTTTGCTGAAACAAATTTAGAAATTAAGAATTACAATTCCTTTAATCTACTGATATACTATACTGAAAAAGTAACGAAAAAATAAACAAATTCAAATTAAATAATTAAGAAATACAAAAAAAATAAAATGAATAAATAAATGAAATAAAAATAATAAAGTAAAATAAAAAATAATAAAAATAATAAAATAGAAATATAATAAAAATATAAAAAAATAAAATAAAAAAAATTTAATAAATAAATAAAATAAATAATAAATAAATAATGTATAAATAATAAAAAATAATAAAAAAAATAAATTAATAATAAATAATAAATAAACGATAAAAAATAATCATAAATAATAAATAGTAATAACAAATAATGAATAATAAATAATAATAATAAATAATAATAATAATAGTAATAAATAATAATAAATAATAATAATAGATAGTAATAATAATAAATAAAAATAATAATAAAATACAATAAAAATATAAAATAAAATTATACTAAAAATAATAAAATAAAATAATAAAATAAAATAAATAAATAAAAAATAAAAAAATAAAAAATAGAAAATAGAAAATAATAAATAAAAAATTAAAAAAAATAAAATTAATACACAAAAACACATAGACACATGTCCAATTTAAAACAATAAATTTTGGAGTTTATTCCAGTAAAAATATTTAAAAAAAATTTCTATAAAAAATCAATATTCTTGTCAAAATGAGATACCTTTACTTAATTGTGAATAAAAGCGAAATGCGTTCATCGATTTTCATGATCATGATGTCTTGTTTTGTGCACAGATTATGTGACTTTACGTCAAAGTAATAAGACTTGACACTTTTTCCTGTTTTGAATTGTTCATGATTTTTTAAAATATAATTTTTTTATTTTTTAGGCAAAAAATTATTTTTTTTCTTCATAAATTTATTTATAACTGCGAAACTGTTGATTGTGTAAAGAAATAGTGTAGTAGTTGATTAAAGGAATTGTAATTTTTAATTTGTTTAAATTGGTTTCAGTAAAATAGGACTAGTCGTTCCCGAGTTATGTCCCCAAAACGTGACTATTTCCCCTATATGATACTTACTAACTTCAAATCGATATATCTCGATTCCTAGACGTGACCCAGCGAAACGCTGGGACACGTATCACTTTTTTTTACCGAAATAACTTTTTCCGGTAGTCAGAACCCCAGCGAATCACTGACCCCTACCATTTGTCGCACAGTGTTATTATTTAGTAACCATAGTAATGTCGAAATTTTGTTATTTTATGAATTACGATAAATTTGGTTTCAACTTTCTACTTCTGATTGTAAGCTGGATGTGCGAACAATAAATTATTTCAGCTTGAACACATATTTTATCTGGTTATGGGCCCAGGCATGGAACAAGTCTTTAAAGATGAAACTTTCTGCGGTATTGATTATCCAGTCTGGAGGACTCGAATAATGAATCTTTTGAAGAAGAAAAATTTTATTCATGTGTTGAATAGAACAATTGAAGAAGAAGAATTTTTTCAAGTTCCAGAAAATGAAAATAATGAAGATAAGGAAATTCGAGAGGCACGATTAGAATTACGGATGAACGATGAAAGATTTTTTGATTCAATATGTTCTATTAAAAATCCTGTTGAAATTGCTTTAGCAAAAAATGGTGAGACTACTTTTGCAAATAGAAAAGGAATTGTAAAAGCTAAATGATGCGTTGATTCTAAAATAAATGATATTGAGTTTTATGATGTTCTCTTTGTACCTAACTTATTAGTTAATTTAATTTCAGTAAAGGCGATTAAATCAAAAGGTAATAAAATTATTTTTCAGAATGGAGTGGTTCAAATACATGATGAATTTGGACATGTTTTTTCTTGAAGGGAAAAGAATAGATATAATTTGTATTATCTTGATATTATGTTTGAATCGGAAAATGCATTTGTTGCAATGGTGCCATCTTCTTTGTTAGATTGGCATAAGAAATTTGGTCACTTAGATAGTGAGAATATTTGGAAATCAATCAAACATAATATATTATCGGGTCTGAACATGAGTTGTAAAGACAAAAATGCAAAATCGATTCTGTGTGATTCATGTCTGTTTGGAAAACAGAATAAAAACTCGTTTTCAAAATCTGTGTGTAGAAGAAGTTCGCCACTTTGAGAAGTGGTGCATAGTGATGTTTGTGAGCCATTTTCTGTCAAAAACTTTGACGGAAAACGTTACTTTATATTTTTCATTGATGACTATACTCATTTTTGTTGTGTATATATATAATTATAAAAAAGAGTGAGGTTATTGAAAAATTCAAAGAATATTATGCTCTAACATATGCACATTTTAATTTAAAAATTTAAAAGTTGCGATGTGATAATGGTGGAGAATATGATAATTTTAGTTTGAGTAACTATTGTAAGAAAATGGGAATTCTGTGTGAATTCAATGTTGCATATACACCTGTATGCCCATTCCGGCATTTCCGGCACGGAATACTAGTTATGAAAAAAAAAATTGCTATAATTTATTTCTCAATTCCTATTTCACGATGTACCGGAATGGGGCTGAACAGAATGGTGTTAGTGAACGAATGAATAGAACTTTAGTAGAAAAAGTTCGAACCATTATTTTAGAAAGTAATGTTCCAAAATATCTCTTGGGTGAAGCAATAATTACAGCAAATTACTTAACAAATCGTTCACCTACAACTGCTTTTTCGGAATTTAAAACTCCATATGAGATGTGGCACATGAAGAAACCTGATGTTTCTAAATTTCAAATTTTTGGCACTACTGTTTTTGCACATACTCCTAAACAGAAAAGGAAGAAATTAGATGCAAAATGTACTAAGTGTATATATGTTGGATATTCATCAAATGGTTACAGACTTTGGAATATTCAACAAAGAAAAATAATCGCGTGATGTTATGTTTGATGTTTTGGGATATCATAAAATTAATTTGAATGATGTTAAAGAATCAGCTGATAATTTTACGGATAATGAGTTTATATCTTAATCTTCCTATAATGAAAATGAAAAGGATAGATCCATTAGTCAAATTATTAAACCGGTAGTAAATGATTTGGGTAATATATTTTATTCTGTAGAATTGAGTGAAAATCACAATGATAATGTAATTAAAATGAAGAATGGCCGAAAAGAATTTCTCAAAGGCCTGCAGAATATGACGATTTCGTCCTCTACACAATAGGAGAAAATGTACTGAATGATGAAATTTCACAATATTTAGAAAAATTGAAAGTACGTGATGATTGGTTTTTTTGGAAAGAAGCTATAAAAGAAGAATTAAAAGCAATAAACAAAAATAATGTTTGGAAAATAATAGAAGCGATGCCTTTAGACAAGTAAGCTGTTTCGTCAAAATGGATTTTTAGTATTAAAAGCTCTGATAGTAAACCAAAATCTAAAGCTCGCTTAGTCGCGAAAGGATGTTCTCAACGACCAGGATTTGATTATGCAGAGACTTTTGCTCCAGTAATCAAAATGACAACTATTAGAATAATGTTATGCTTAGCTACCCAATTAAAAATGTTTATTCATCAAATGGATGTTAAAACTGCATATATTAATGACAATTTAGGGGAAGAAGTAGATATGAAATTACCAAGTTGATGACATTTTAATTATTGGCAAAGGTTTGGTAGAAATAATGGAATTCAAACAAAGTTTGTCGAACGTTTTTCAAATGAAAGATTTGGGGAAGTTGAGAATTTTCTTGGAATACAAGTTAAACAAAATATGAATGAAGGTAAACTAGAAATTACTCTTCATCCATTATTGAAAAAAAAAAATTATTAAAGAAATATATGATGGATTCATGTAACTGATGTTAACCACAACAATAAATTATATAATACTCCGACTGAAAAACCATTTCGTGAATTGATTGGATCATTACTATATTTAAGCTTAGTTGCTAGACCTGATATTTCTGTTGCTGTTAACTACTATAGCAGTTCTCAAGAAAATCCGAATGAACAACACTTTTTAGGTTTAAAATGAATTTTAAGATATTTGAAAGGAACATTAGATTATAGATTGGTATACAGAGAACAGAAAATACTTATACTTGATGGCTTTGCTGATGCAGATTTTGCTAACGATATGTAAGATAGAAAATCTATTTCAGGAAATATTTTTAAGCTTTTCGGAAATACAGTATCATGGTCCGCAAAGAAACAAACAACTGTGAGTTTAACATCTACTGAAGCTGAACTCATATCACTTTGTAGTGCTGCTAAAGAGGGCAATATACCATGTATTAAAATAGCAGAGGAGCCTAGACAGCATCAACGAGTAAAACATGTTGATATAAAATACATGTTCCTAAGGGATTTGATAATGTGTAATAAATTGTATGTGAAACATTTGAGTTCTAATGATCGAGTAGCTGATGTAATGAGAAAGCAATTACCATTTGTAAGATTTATCATACATATATCTAATATGGGATTAAGGGGAAGTGTTGAAAATACTGAAAGGATTAATCCCAATAAAAAACATACAACATAGTATGCATGGAATTTGTTTATAAATTGTAGTAGTTAATTATTATTTAGTAAGCATAGTAATGTCGAGATTTTGTTATTTTATGTAATACGATAAATTTGGTTTTAACTTTCTACTTTTGATTGTAAGCTGGATGTGCGAACAATAAATTATTTCAGCTTGAACACATATTTTATCTTATAGTACCATCATACTTTGCCAATACACTGGCTATAAATATACTAGGTCAGTATAATGAAGTTAACAGTATCTAACTGGATTAAAAGTTAAATATTTATTTTAGAAACTGATCATAAATTAGTATATCGATTTTCGTTGTCTTCGAAACAACAAATTGTTACGAACTTGTTTCCGCAAAAATTCATTTGTGTAAAAAACATCTTATGCATGATTCAACACGCGCTACAACTTATCGTCTTTTGTTTATATCTTTTTTCAACCTGTTTGATTTGCTATCCCATTTTGTATGCTGTTGGTTCACGAAATTTTCTTGATATGTACTTGGACATTTGGTAATTTTTTAGACAGTCGATCGGAATTTTATCACGTAAAATGATCTAAAGGTTTTCTATAGTGCAAGATGTTTTTGTGTGGTCAAACGAAAATTGAAAATTGTTTAATCATGAATTTTATTTGCTGGTAGTCAACCAATTTTTTTGTGTGGGTGCTGCGCTTCGCAACTATGATCTTGGTCTCAGAGAAAAAAAACATTTAGCAGTTGATTCGGCTTGTGATCATAAAGACCAGTAGTTGGATCGAATTTATAACCTTGGATAGAGGTAAAAATAAATAAATTCTACTCACTGTGAAAAGAATTAACGGACCAATGTAAAAATTAATACAAGTGAAAAAAATTATGTTTTTATTGTGTTATTGGCATAATTGTAATAGTATACAAATCACAGAGGCTCAGGAACATCGATATTGCGACGACCTAGAATTCTTTATGATATACATTTTCTGGATTCTTAAAAATTAAAATTAAATTTGGGTTGAAGTTTGCTGAAAATTATATCATGAACGTGACAGCTTTCCAATAATATGAGTTCTTCTTTTTCTTTAAAGTAAAGATTAACATTTTCCGAACATTTAGAGTATAAAAAAAATTTTTTGTAGACAGATAAAATTATAACTTCCTCAACCCCATCTGCATGTTTTCGTGAATGTCAAATTGTATTTTCTAGTTAATAAAAAAACCAATTTATTTTTTGTAAATCAAACAAATATTGATTTTAAATAGAATACATAAATGATGTTTTACCTCCTCCTACCTCATTCGAACGTAAATATATTTATAATCCAAAATGAAAAAGAAACAAAATTTTTCCATCTTATGACCGAAATTTAGAATTTTAAATAAAGCTGATTTAGCATAACATAAAACTAACTATGTTTGGCAAAATGTCAAATTCAGAACTTATTTATGTATATGTTTTCTACATAGCTAAAGATTTTCGAATAAGGTCAAAAGAATAATGTTATGCTAGCAAGTTGTAAGTTATTTGTTTTAAAAACATTAACTGATTTTCGAGTTTATCCTTACCGTTTGTCACACACATACATATCCTTGTTTCATAGAAAAGAAAATCTTTAAATTTCCTTTATGATAATGATGTATATAAGGTAGATTAAATAAAATGAAACATAAAAATTTTCCGTAGAAAAGTTGTTTGAAAAAGATTAGCGGTAGAAATTTAATTAATTTTTTTATCCCAAACAGTCTTTTACGTTTTACCCAAAACACTGGTGGTGACTGTGGTTTTTTGTTATGGATAAATTAAATTATAATAAAGATGTTAATGTTTTATGATAACCCAAAAAATATTTTTGTGTGAAAAAATATGAATATTTAATAAGCGGTAACGTGACAGTTTAAGATGATTTCAGTTAATTGGAATAATATTTATTATATTATGTCAGAAAAATGTCCTTTTTTCACTGATTATGGGATTAAAAGCGGAAAAAAATTAGTATCCTAGCCCAATGGATTAATAATTCAACAAGTTTTATTCATAATATTGTCAAATAATTTCAAGAAAATCTGCTGGATATAATGTAATACGATTTGAGATCTTTTTTTAAATAATAGTATATTCTTATATGAGCTAGAATGAAGGCAATTCTTCACGAGGATGAAGTTTCCCGGAACGAGCGTAGCGAGTGGAGGGAATCATCCGAGTGAAGAATTGCCTTCATCCTAAGCGAATACAAGATACTATTTTATCCACGACTACAAGTAATTCAAATAATTTCATTCATGTTTTCCTGTTTAAGTTTGTATCGCCATATTGAATGAAATGAAAAACAAAACCAAACATGTTTGTTTATTTTAGATTTTATATATGTATAGTTTTTGTTTTAACTGGTTTATATTACTATACCAACAAATCAAGTTTTTAATTTTTTAAGGGAATTTTGAATAAATAAAGCGTAATAAAAGAAATAAAAAAGAATTTGATAAATAGAAAAGGAATGAATACAATTACAATGAAAGATATACGTATGGAAAGTATATATTCTTTAGTAGTCGTGGATAAAGTCTTTTACTAATATAAATTAAATTAGAACTGATATGTTTTTATTTTCTTAAATTGTTTGGCATTTAAATGAAATTTACATATATTCGCATTGTGCACAATAAACTCAACTCAAACTTACTCCATAAAAATACATACATTTTAAATTTGTTGTCAATTTTTTTTTTATATTAAAAAAATATAAGAAACTAACTTTAAAGATAAAGCTACCACACACACTACCATATAAGTGTTATTGTTGTATAACAATAGCACGTAGTAAACTCACGTGTTTAATGAATAAAAAATTTTAAAGCAGTGAATTTAATGATTCCAGATGGTAAACGTATTATTTGTCTAGACCTGGTAACATAGAGCGCTTTTATGACCAACGAATTATCGATGGCTGCTTAGTAGCTGGTCAGTAATCAATCCGGATGATTTTCATCTGAGGTAATGAGCATAGGGCATACTTGTTTTATCTCGATTATGTAACACGGCGTGAGTCTGAATAAGTTACAATTTCAAACTTCTAAAAGCTAATGAAATTGTTTAATCGATAAGGGTCAGTTAATATTACTGGAGATAAGCTAAATAAACTGAAAAACTAATCGGCTGCCAAGCATTGTTAACTTACTGTTCAACCACACCAAAATAATTTTGTTGTATATTTTGATCAATTACGGAAACAAAAATGAAAAATATTATTATTTTTTTTTTGAATAAAATGTGTTGTGTTATAGGGTTTAGAATATATGTCACAACAACACATAAATACCTTTTAAAACCAAGGTCTAGACCTAGGTCCTACAACAACTGGCTCTTGAACGCTTTCTTTAAACCTCTGCGGGTTGAAGTCACCTGAGACTAAGGATGCTGGCAAACTATTCCATTTGTATGCAGTTTGGACAAAGAAGTCTTTCTGCGATCTGCCAGTATGACAGCGTGGGATCTCGACCGTTTGACTGGTTGCGGTAGCACATTGGCGAGTGGAACGGGGGTAAGAATAAGTCTGAGGCATGATGCTGCTGATATAATCTGAGCACTGCTGATGACGATATTTGTAAAAAACAACGGGGTCAGCTGTCAGCAACAGTGCGACGATGTTGTAGGGAATCAAGTTTTGATGTCAAAGTTCGATCACCCACAATTCGTATAGCCCGCTTCAGAGTCCAAGAGGGCCAAGATGGAAACAGAGGCAGCACCCCAATCTTGACAGCAGTACTCCATACAGGGACGAATATAGGACTTATAAACATGGAGCAATTGGTATGGAGTGAAAATTTTTTTGCATCTATTTAGGAGGCCGAGTGTTTTAGACGCGCTTTTTGCCATCGCCATTACATGATCGTTCCAGAGTAGGTCATTTAAAACTGTGACACCCAATAAACGAATGCTTTTACATTCACCTATTGGTTCATTATTATAAACAGAAACAATATAAACATTTATAAAATGCGGGACATCATCAAGTCAAAGATGAAAAAGGATACAAGTGGCTGTCACAGGAATGAGTAGTAAAGCTCATGTGCCGAAAGAAAATAAAACTGTGCCAAATAAGATTTAGAGGTCTACCTCTACCAGCATTATGCCAGCATCATGCCATTATACGACCCACGAAAGTAAGGCATCAATAGTGCTGGTACCAGGTAGTATCTAGGAGTTAGTAAAGGCTGGCCTGGAGAATCAACTAGTGATAAAATAGGTGATAGATGTTGATCACAGAATCGGGTTTGAGGGTATTCACCTCAAACCTAGTCATGTTGTGAAAGAATGCGACGACGAGCACTCAGTAGAATGGTGTTTGTCTGTTTTACCTAGATTAGAAATCGATACACATTCACTTGTGATGAAAATAGGAGATAATATTCTGAATCCCCTAAAGATTGCCGTCTTTCTTCCCCTTGGAGACCAGGAAGAAATCTTTTGCACTGCTAGAAGGGCAAATTGATGGCTAATTCGTTAAAAATTGTACGTCGGTTCTCTGTAAGTTAGAATTAAGGGAACAGGCCAACTACTGACTTTACTGATCGACAACAAAGAAAGCCTTTTTGGTAGCAGGAAATACCTTTAACTACCTGTTAGACACAGTATTTGTCCATGGACTTTGGAAGGCGACTGCAGAAGAAACGGAAGTAAAAGGGGAAGGGGGCATCTTAGAAAAGTGCCTTAGATACCACAACCTTAACGAAGTCCAGTGATGTGGTAAATGTGGTTGTGGAAGAGGTAAAGGACTGTTGCTGAGCATCAAAGACGAGGAAACCGAGGAAAAGTAGAGTTAGTGGATGAATAAAGAGACAGATGCGCCTCTCTCTGACAACATCTAATGGAGGCGACAAAGAGTTTTTGCTAAAACGAATATCTACCACGCCATTGAAGCATCAGTTGTAGTGTCCAGGATCTTTTCTAAAAACAGCTGGGGTGCACCATTATATAGGCACCCTGGATCCACAGAACCGGGTGAGCGGCAAACAGCGTTACAAATGTATTATGGGATACTAATGCAAGCTCACAGAGCATTATAGTGCATTATTATTAGAAAAAACATAAGCTATTTTTGTCATATTTTCTTACTAGGGACGTGGTGGCCATATAAACTGCCATCCCACTCGGATAGTCAACAAGATAGCAAAATAGCAAGATAGTCAATAATCGTACAAAACAGGTAGATCAACAAAATCCGCGCTGTTGAGGTTGACGAAAGAATTCGAAGAGACGGAGGATACCAAAGCAATTTTTGTCTGTGATTTTCTTGACATTAAAATAGCATTTGTAATCCTCAATTGGAGCAGTCAAGAAGGTTCTAAGTGAGGAGAGGGTTAATATCCTCACAACTCACAGGAGTTTGAGACGCTTAGAACTGGAGTACCATAAACTAAGACTAGTGATTGTTAAACCAGCCTCGGCACCACAAGGACTGTCCGCAAGATGGGATAGTTTTACTCGTAATTCGAAGTTCTGGTTTTATAAGCAATCAGGGCAAAAAATGCTTTGAGTCCGCGGATGACATTGCTATTATCGCCAGTGGTAAGTTCAAAAAGTCATTCAGTGGCATTGTACCCAGAAGACTGCATCTGATTGTCAATCGAAGCACATCTCTGGGACTTAAACTCAATCTTAGTAAAATTACATTGTTTCCATTCACCAACAAGAGAAAACTTAGTACGAAAACCCATCATCATGAGGGGTTACATAAATGATTCTGCACAGAATACTTAGTATCTAGGAGTAATTCTCCATAGTGAATTTCTGTAATGAAACCACATAAAAGCAGTGGTAATTAAGGCCGTAAGAGTTCTGATGGTATGCAAAAATCTTATTGGTAAAACATGGGGGGTTAAGCCCAAGACAGAGCAGTCGCATGGAACAAAAGTGGACAGCTTAACGTTAGGAAAACAGAGTTTAAATAGGTGCAGATTCTTACCTGTATCTGCCTTAAAAGGTTACTAAGAACATGTCCTTCCGCAACAATGGGGTTGCTTTTAGGACTGGTTCCACTCCATTTGCAGGTTAAAATTATAGTCCGGGACACCAACTGAGATTTAACATAAAGGTTATGAGAAAAGGTAGTCTAAAAATTAAAATGTTTTTCAAGGGAGAAGCCCTTGCTTGAGAAGTATGAGGGGGCAGGGGTACGAGAAGGAGTATTTGGCTCAGAAATCAAAATTTTTGAGCATATGGGCATCATCTCAGCTGAGATATCTTTAATCAAAAGTGCCCAAACTTCTTTTTAAAAAGGAAATAAAAATAAAAGATAATGGCCATATCGTTGGACAGAAAAGCAGCAGTTAATGCGTTAAGCTCATACACAACCATATCCAACGTTGTTGAAGAAGCTGATAACTTAGCAAGACAGTGTACTTTAACATCTTTTGTTGGCCCGGAGTCCTAATTACAAGGAAGTAATTATGACGGAGTCGTCCAAAACCTGGAATAACACGGCTTAAGACAGTCTAAGGAGCTGATTAGACCGTTCAATTAAAAGAGAGAAATAATGTGTTCCATGTTGAATAAGAACAACTACCAGGGTTTCGTAGATTAAGAAAACACCTTAAGAATAGTGGGGTGGAGCAGAGAAACGCATGGAGATTCTGTTTATCGGAAGAAAAGACCCCAGCTTTTATTCGCAAAGATTGCACAGGTTTTATCTGGGCGAGTATTATATTGACAACCATGACCTGCTTAAATTTAAGCCTCTCCAAATCCTGAAGTTCCTAGGAGAGGTTGGATTGGAGGAGGTGCTTTAACTAGATAAACTTCAGGAAGTATAAGGGTGAGGCACAATTGATCATTATTCAATACATCATTGAACCTCAATGTTTTTATTTAATAACAATTTCACTCTTTGTTACAATGAAAATATCTACTTAATGGAATGGTTCGCGGAACGCTTTGCTTCAAATTCAACAGTTTTAGAAACTCCTAAAGAAATACCCCAAATCCAGTCTTCAGGATTTAATATGAAACAATTACATTTCAAACCCAAAATTGTCGAAAAACTTTTAAGGGGGTTAAACAACAACAAAGCTTCTGGTCTGGACAACATTCCTCCTGTTATTCTAAAAACATTTTCAAAAGAACTTGCACTAACCCTCACCAAAATATTTTATAAATCCTATAAATCTGTTATTTATCCATCCTGCTGGAAACTGGCCAATGTCCAGCCTGTCCCAAAAAAAGGAACGAAATGTGATATTTCAAATTATAGACCAATAGCCTTACTCCCAGTCATGTCTAAAATATACGATCACTATATTAATTCACACATATCCAAATTTTTGAAAGACAACCATTTGATATCTGACAGCCAATACGGTCTTAGAAACAAAAGATCAACAACCGATCTATTGAACTATGTGGCACATCTTTGGAATAGCAAACTTGAGAAAGGTGGTGAAACGTACGTGATCGCATCAGACATCTCAAAAGCATTTGATCGAATTTGGCATGTCAACTTGATCAACAAGCTCGTTGCGTACGGTTTTCATCCCGCAGTCGTGAAGTTGATTCAAAATTTTCTGTCTAACCGATACATCTCAGTATCTATAGATGGCTTTTCTTCTGAGTCCAAATTAATTAACGCTGGTGTACCCCAAGGCTCAGTTTTATCTCCCACCTTATTTTTAATTTATATCAACAAACTGTTGCAAATCACCAGTAACCCAATAAATAGTTTTGCAGATGATAGTACACTGCACAAGTCATTCGTCCCCCTATCTTCAAAGGGTAAAATGCATGAACGAATAAATCCCGTCAGGAGAGACGCTGCCATAAATGTAAACGAGGACCTAAAAAAAGTCGCCGATTGGGGTGACAGAAATTTGGTCAATTTTAATTCCACCAAAACACAGATATTGATTGTTTCCAGATCAAAGACCGAGTTTCCCAACGATATTTCAATTAATATGTGTGACGACCAAATAGACGAATGTGAAAGCATTCGTTTATTGGGAGTCACAATATCCAATGACTTACTCTGGAACGGTCATATAATGGCCATGGCAAAGAGCGCGTCAATAAAACTCGGCCTCCTCAATAGATGTAAAAAATATTTTACTTCGCATCAATTACTCCACATTTATAAGCCCTTTATTCGTCCCTGTATGGAGTATTGTTGTCAAGTTTGGGGCGCTGCATCTGTTACTATCCTGGCTCTTTTGGACTCAGTTCAAAAGCGAGCTATACGAATTGTTGGTGATCGAGATGTAACATTAGGTTTTGATTCCCTGCAACATCGTCGCACTGTTGCTGATCTCGTTGTTTTTTTATAAATATCGTCACCAGCAGTGCTCGGATGAAATCAGGTCCATAATGCCTCCGACATATGTTTTTTCCCGTTTTACTCGTCAATCGGTTTGTGCGGGCGGTCGAACTGTCGAGATTACCTACTGTCATAGTAATAGAATGCAAAGAAATTTCTTTGTGCGTACATCGTACACATGGAATGCTTTGCCCGAATCAATAGTCTCGAGTGCCTTCAATCCACAAAGATTTAAAAAAGCGTCCACCTATACCTCAAGACGCATGTTGTTGTGGGACCTACGTCTTAAAAGGTATCTATGTGTTGTTGTGACACATTTTGTAATTCCTACTACACAACACTTCTTATTAAAAAAAAAAAAAAAAAAAAAATATAACATAAATAGGTTTTAAATTTAATAAAAATAAATTAAAGGAAATATTTTATAAAGAGAAAACAACTATTAGTTTACTTTTTATAAACTAACAAGTCAAATTTAGGACAATTTTTCTTAATAAATTAAACCACAAACACCCCTCCATCAGTGATATTTATATAATACAGGAGTCTATTTTAAATTTCGTGTTTAGTAAACAATATTTAAAGTAAACAATCGTTTTTTGAGTAATTAGTATAGATGGTGGAGTAAACTAGTCAGGTCAGACCTGATAATAAAGATCACAGGAATAAACTTAGAATGGAAATCACGTTTCGTATTGTCAGAAATCTATTTGGAGTCAATGAAAAATGTCGTTGATTTCAAAAGTGTAGTTTAGGGTAAGCTACAAACACTGACTAAGTAGTGTTCGCTGGATCCATATGCTAGTTTTACGTACGAGGATAAAGGAGTGTGGTCGTGAGAGTATATGTTTAATCTGGTCAACTGTAGCACATTATGGTTTTATTTGTGCAATTATATTAAAGATTGTAATATATGTTTTGTTGTTGGCCGAAATCTAATAGTTTTGAAGGTTCGTTTGAAAGAAAAAGTTATTATCTAAAATCATGATCTGATATATTTTTTCTACAACGCATTTATGTTACGTGGTAGTTTTTGAAATACATTTTTAAACTGTCTAAAACTAAAAAATATTTTAACTTTCTTCAGAAAACTATATAAAAATTCTTTAAACAGGGTAAATCACCTTAAACCTTCAAGAGAGTAAATCAATAAATGTATGGCACAAAATCTGTTTGTTTCGTTTTAAACAAGAAACGATGGTAGAAATTATAACGATCGACTCTATTTTAATTCTTGCTCTAAATTAAGAATCAAAACTATCTTAAAAACAACTCCATCTTTAAAACAACTCCCTAATTCTTAGTCTATATCAATATAAAAAATCAAAAGCAAAATATCCAAAGACACTTCGTAATTCAATTTTTTATTTTATATTTTCGTTTTTGGATCTACCAGACCTCAATAATAAAAATTGGATCATGCATATATTAAAGAGAGAGTGTGAAACTTTTATCAAGGTGTCCAATGTAAACGAGTTTGTAGTTTATTCAAAATTTATTAAATATGAAATTGTATTGGCCATAAAAGCGGCAAATACTGACTAAGTTTGATAAAATTCAACATTGAAATATTATATATTGCTTAGCTTTATCTTATCTTTATTAACATAAGATAAAATTGATAAAAAATACTACAAATAATTTTTAGCATAAATGGAAAGATTTATGTACCTCAATTCAGTGTTTTTTCAATTTTTTTTATCTACCCATAATATCAATCATAAGACATTTTGACATCATTTTTCCTGGAAAAAGGCAAATCATTATGAAAAACAAATTATGTAAATTTATTTCGTTTTGAATTTGTATGTCTTTTGTTAAACTTGAATAAATCAACCTTGGCAGTCTTAAAACAACCATCGTTTGCCTAAAGCGAATATAAAGAAAAAATTTCACAATTTTAATTCTATTAGAAGGGTTTCGCTTAATGATTTCATGACAATATTAATCTTAAGATAAAAAAAATTATATTGTTACAGAACAGTAATAAATATTAATATATCTTTAAAAGATGAATGATATTGAAGAAATAACATTCACGATTATATCTCATGTTATACTATGGCTTGCCTGTTCTGGATAATCATCTAGTATAATTATTTGAAAAATTGCTGATGAAATGAATTTCAGCGCTGATGAAATAAAAAATTTTTTAGAAATCAATTGTAATATATATACAATTTTCCTCATTCATAAACGTTTGTTGATTAAATTATAAACACAATAAATAAATGTTTTTGACTCGCTGAATTATTCATGTGAATATTTTGATTTAAAATAAATTTAATGTAATCCAGATCTAAACAATATATATTTTTTTTAAATAGAACATTTTAAAATTGTATAAAAGCAATTCAAAGTAACAATCCAGTACATTTCAATAAAATAATCAAAAAAAAAAATTTTATTTATGAAAACAAACAAACAGAAACAGATTTTCACGTTTTTTTTTTCATTAGAAAATATAAAAGAAAATCTAGTTTATTTTATAGGAATTCTAAAAATAGATTTTCTTTTGTGTATATATCATTTTGTTATTTTGGGCATAAATTTTCTCCAAACAGAAATAATTTCAATATAACCCTCACGTCAACAACAATAAAATTCTGTTATGATTGCATCCATAAAATAACATACACACCAGTTGCTTTAAAGTAACACACTTAGTAACAATAAGAAGTTATATAAAATTTTAATTAGGGACCAGAAGTTATTAACTGATTTGAGATTCAGTGCAATCCTTTTAACACCTTGAATTTAATGTTTTGTAGATTTATTAGTAATTTAAACAATTCCGTAAACATTTTAACTGGATTTTTTGTATGCTTTCCACAAAGCGATATTGGTTATTTGTGATATATATATACGCTTAATCGAGGACAAAGCATCTGATTTTTTAAAATTTATATCGGAAAATTTATTTATTTCTAGTTTTATAAGATGATATAAAAATATAATAATATAGTTATTCTATTAGTTAATAAAAGCGTTCTTAACAGTTAGAAGAATAAAATGGAAAAAAACATATTATTTTGTTGAAGCTTTAACTACTCAACGAAATGATTTTAAATAATATTGTGACGATTAGGGAGTACGATAGAATACAACATAATAGAACATCATTCTAGAAAATACTCTTTAGAGAAAATAGTTACACTAAAAGAATATAAAAACACCTGAATGAACAAACGAAAATATAACACAACCAAAGTAACACGTAAGAGAAAGTTTTTATTTACCCTATAGGAAAGTAAACGTGGTATATTATAGAATAGGTAAATAAACAAATTAAAAAGAATAAATCTCACACCTATGTGTCAACATTTGAAGATCGTGTTATTTTATTTTTGTAGATAAAGCATGGATAATGGTTGTGTTCTAGAATTATGAAGACAAATCACTATTGTTTTGTGTAGTATACATAAGAGGTAGTGGTATAGGATAGATTCAATATTAAATTTTCAGTACGCAGTATAGTTTTGAATTATATAAGCGATAAAAGTGAGTTAAAAATTAATAATGTTACAAGTTGAATAAGGTTATTGTAATTGAAGAATTACATTAAATATTATTGTGAACAATGAAAGAGATTATTAAAAGTGAAGAATTATTGTAAAAGCAAGAAAGATTAAGGGGAACACTAGGAGAAGAAATATTTTTATGAGAAATAAAATCTTGAACAACAATGTATAAATCGGGCAACAGTGTTCTCACTCGGGCTGAAATGTATAACTTTACACCCTTAGTACATAAATAAATATTCCACGACCTACGAAAACTAGAAAACAGCCGGAGGGATTTGAACGAAACAATTTTAAATAATATTGAGACGATTGGGTAGTACGATAGAAAACAACTCAATAGAACATCTTTCTAGAAAGTACTCTTTAGAGAAAATAGTTACACTAAAAGAATATAAAAACACCTGAATCAACACATTAATATATACCGAAACCAAAGGAAAAGAAATATTTTTATGAGAAATAAAATCTTGAACAACAATGTATAAATCGGGCAAAAGTGTTCTCACTCGGGCTGAAATGTATAACTTTACACCTTTAGTACATAAATAACTATTATTCGACCTACGAAAACTAGAAAACAGCCAGAGGGATTTCAAAAATGTTTGTTTCTAAAACTAGGTTTACTCAATAGCAAGAGTCGCATGGAAAATGTGTTCGATAGACGATAACTGTACCAAAAGTGTGTCAAACAATATTGTAAAGTGTGTCAAGAGAATGATTTTCATATATTTTTGTATTCAATTTGTTGGAAAATTATGAATTGGAAAACATTTTCACTTTGAAACATTTGACAAATAATAGTAGATTCTTGTATGAGCTTAGAATGAAGCCTATTCTTTACGAATAAAATATAGAGCTGTGAAAGAATTTTAATCAAATTTACTAGTTGTGGTATGAATATAATTACAATGGAAGAGATACGCAAGGAAAGCGTATATTCTTTAGTAGTTGTGGATAAAATTAATTATTAGTATGATATGAAATGTGATTGAACATGAAATTGGACATGAAATATGATTCTATATTGCTTGAGGAACTCTCAACCGATAGAAACATTTGAAAAATATCATGTTATTGCAGATTAAATGTCGTTTTTTAACAAAAATGGCAATCAATTTGAATGAAGATTTTTTTGCATTCAATTTTCTTGACAATATTGTTGTGTGAATTCATAGAATTTGTAATATTTCTATTATAGTCAACGTTCTAAGTCACGAGTGTTTAGTCATTATTGATTGTTTCCAATCAATGCGAAAATCAAAGACCAACACCTGGTCAATTATTGTGATATATGCACGCTTGCATATTTGCATTTTGTTGAATTTAACAAGTTCGAATCCCAACCAAAACACGTAAAAGAGAAAAACAGAGTTTTTTTCTGAGATATTTCCAACCATACCTTTGAACTGCAAAAATTCAAATTAATTCCATAGTTACTTGAGTTTAGTTGCTCACAAAATCCTGAATTGTAATCAATGTTAACTGAATTGTAATCAAAGTATTTACGCTTTTTTTGTTGAATCTATTCCTTCCTTCACTCATAACTGATAGGTCTAACTGAAAATTCTTAGCTTATTGCAGACTAAATGTGGTTTTTTCCAAACAAATAAATAACTTTAAAAAAAGCATTTCCTCTACATGGAGAAGTTTCCTGGAATAATTGGAACAAATGGGTTGGAAAATTTCCGGTTGGTTCATCTTCATATTAAATGTTTTTTTTTTCTTAAAAGTTGTGATTATTGAAAAGAAGCATTTACGCTCCAGGAATAAGTTTGATGCTATGTTTTCAGTACCCATAATTTGGTTGGAAAACATCAAGTGAGTCTATATTGAATGTCGTTTTTTCACAACAATTGTAATTAGTGAGAGGAAGCTTTTGTACTAAACAGATAGTTTTTCTGGCAATTGGGTAGGAAAATATCAGGTTATGTCATATGAAAGTTGTAATTACAAAAGTTTTAATAATTGAAAAGAAGCGTTTACGCTAGAGGAAGCGGTTTGCTGGACCAATAGAAACAAGTTTGGAAAAATCAGATCGTGTCAGTTGTGATTATTGGAAAGGAAAATTTGCATATTGAAAAGAAGTATTTACCTAAAGTTTTCTGTACTAATAGAAAATATTTTATAACTAAAATTCCAAAGATTTTTAAAACTCTGCCATTTTTATTTACAAGGGAGACCATAGAAAAAGGTTCAGTAGAAGCTTCAATAATTTTCAAATAGATCAGTTGATTTTAGTTATTTTTCTAATCAATGGTCCAAGAAAATATTTATGGAGAAACAATTAGTCTTTAAGTCTATTAAGCAAGTGAGTTGTAGACTTAACATAAAACTAAATCCAACAATCAAATAATAACAAGGTTACCTGAAGTGAAAGATATGTAAATAATATTTGAAGAACAATTACTGAGCTAGTACTAGATTTAAACTTTTTAAACAGACAAGAAAAAAGCATAATATCATATGCTTTCGTCTAGTCTAGTCTGGATAAACATCGATTTAGATGTAGTGGGAGTCCATGTTTTTTTATTTTGTTTTCTTTTAATTGTTTTTGTTTGCTGTTTAATAATATCGTCACAAACACAGCTAAGATAAAATCGGATCCACCATGCTTCAGGCAAACCTTTTCTGGGTTTAATCCACTAAAATTAAAAAAATTAATTCATTAACTCCTCAGAATATTCGTTGTTGTGAAAAACAATTCTCAAGAGGAAATCGTTCCAAAGAAAAACATGCAACATAAAATTGATGCTAAAATATTCAATGAATAAAAACGATAATACGAAAATTTAGGACAAACAAATAGTAAAGCTCTTTTATCGGAATCAAACAGAAACATAGATTGATTTATAGCTAAAACATTTTCCTTGCGGTAGATTGGCCCATCAATCAGATCGCATTTGATTTGTAGTTTGCTAATGACCGAAAATCTTTCAATACCTAAATTTCATAAATAATTATATAAAGGAGCATATACAAAAAACTAGTACTAGTCACTCATGCAAGAAATGGATGGTGCATCTATCTTTATTTTTTAATAAATCTAATATCAGATAATTAGATACTAATCGAATGTGTCAATTGAATTTATGGGAAAAGATTTTGTAGAAAACAATGTTGTTTTTGAAAATATTAAAAAATTTGCAATCGAAAATTAATGACTTCTCGTAAAAATGCCACCATCAATTACAGACATAACATAGTATTTCCACTAGCTAGCAACCTGCAATATAGTAGCAAATTTAGCTTTAAGGACAGCGCAATGATCATGCAGGAGTAAATATAAGCTTAAGTTTAACTATTCGACAACTTCCACCAGTCTTCCATTGCAAAAATATCAGTTGTAACTCCACATAGAATGATTTGGAGGTGAAAAATTATGACATAACAGAATGCCATATAGTTTGGCTATTTATAATACTACTATGGTAGGTGTGCTACTTAGAGCCTCAATTAAACCAAAAATATAGAGATATCAGAACCTTCATTAACAGTTTCTGAATTAGTATAGTATAACTATTGAACTGCATATTCAGGCGCCATTGTGAGGCCAATCTTAATCTTTTGACAGTTTTACACATTGGAACTAAACATTGTGAATTCAGAATAATTTTCTTTCAAAATAAGGCTTAATTGGTACGTCTTCGAGATTAAAACTAGTTCCACTTTTTATGGATTGCCTTTGCTAAGATAAAAAGAGAAAAATTAAGATAAAATCTTCAAAACTATGACAGTTAATTATAATTTATGGCGGTTGAATGTATATGACATTAATTTTTTAGAATTTTCACTGCATGACGAAATTCAAATAAAATTTACAACCTCTAACTAACTTTCAGGCATTTGTATCATTATGTCGACAGATCTTCATAGATGGCAATTTACTCCAAAGCTTCTGAAAAATATTTCCCAATTTCTCAATACAATTTTTATGGAATAAATCGAGCCGATATATGATTAACAGTTTTATGATGTTATTATTTATAGTGTTGCCATCGTTTATCAGTGGTGGAAACTAAGTCAACTTCACATACATGATAATACTGGTAGGAGAAAAGTTGATACAGTTTACATGAAAAATACTGTAAGAGCAAAAAATCTGCATTAATAATTTTTGAATTACACTGTGCAACAAATGGTAGGGGTCTGACCCCAGCGGATCAGGTTCTGACTACCGGGAAAAGTTATATCGGTAAAAAAAAGCTATACGTGTCCCCGCGTTTCGCTGGGTCACGTCTAGGAATCGAGATATATCGATTTGAAGTTAGCATGTAACATGGAAATGAAAATAGTCACGTTTTGGGGACATAACTCGAGAACGACTAGTCCTATTTTACTGAAACAAATTTAAAAAAATTAAGAATTACAATTCTTTTAATCTACTACTAGACTATTTCCTTACACAATCAACAGTTTTGCAGTTATAAATAAATTTATGAAGAAAACAAATAATTTTTTGCCTAAAAAATAAAAAAATTGTATTTTAAAAAATCATGAAAAATTCAAAACGGAAAAAAGTGTCAAGCCTTATTACTTTGACGTAAAGTCACATAATCTGTGCACAAAACGAGACATAGATCATGAAAATCGATGAACGCATTTAGCTTTTATTCACAATTAACTAAAGGTATCTCATTTTGACAAGAATATTGATTTTTCATAGAAATTTTTTTTTAATATTTTTACTGGAATAAACTCCAAAATTTATTGTTTTAAATGCATCTGGACATGTGTCTATGTGCCCTTGTGTTAATTTTATTTTATTAGTTTTATTTTGTTTTTACTTTTTTATTTATTATTTTCTATTTTTTATTTTTTTATTTTTTATTTATTTATTCTATTTTATTATTTTATTTTATTATTTTTAGTATAGTTTTATTTTATATTTTTATATTTTTATTATATTTTATCATATTTTATTATATTATTACTATTATTTATTATTATTATTATTTTTATTATTATTATTGTTTATTATTATTATTTATTATCATTATTATTTATTATTATTATTTATTATTATTTATTACTATTATTATTATTATTTATTATTATTATTTATTGTTATTATTTATTATGCATTGTTTGTTATTATTAATTATTATTTATTTTTATTTTTTATGGTTTATTTATTATTTATTTATTATTTTTTATTTATTTATTAAATTTTTTTATTTTATATTTTATATTTTTATTATATTTTTATTATATTTATATTTTATTATTTTTATTATTTTTTAATTTTACTTTATTATTTTTATTTCATTTATTAATTTATTTTATTTTTTGTGCATTTCTTATTTATTTAATTTTAATTTGTTTATTTTTTCGTTACCTTTTCAGTATATTATATCAGTAGATTAAAGGAATTGTAATTCTTAATTTCTAAATTTGTTTCAGCAAAATCAGACTAGTCGTAAGTCGATCTCGAGTTATGTCAAAAAAAGAACCCCAAACGTGACAATTTCTCCTATATGATACTTACTTACTTGAAATCGATATATCTCGATTCCTAGACGTGACCCAGCGAAAAGCCGGGACACATATAACTTTTTTTTTACCGATATAACTTTTCCCGGTAGTCAGAACCCCCGCGGATTTTGGCTGTCGCACAGTGTTATAGATTGCGGAAAGTTTACAGATTAGGGTGTTTTGACTTATTGAAGATTTTCAAAAACCCGAAAACCACTTTTCTCTTATCAAGATTTGAACCTGGAATTTGATATATTTAAAGGTTTTTGGCAGAAGTTTCTTTAAAAATCTATTTTTTTCTGTCCAATATTCTTGCCAGGGTGTGAGAGAAAGTTTATTCACTCACACAAATTTCCATTTATTTCGATAATTGAGAATAATTAATTGGAGTATTGGAAAACTTGGTTAACGTTCAAAAACATAAATAATAAATTGAGTTTAGTACAGTAAGTAAGTTATTAGTGTGAAATATAAAATATTCATTTAATTATTTTAATTATCTTAATATCAAATTCAGCTATTTTTATTCAGACAGGGCTACAAATTGAAAGGAAAAGTAATATGAATTGAAATATTGTTATAGGGAAAATTGAGGTAATTTTCGTCATATCGGTTGTAATTTATGACAAAAATGGTTGACTTACAGGTTATACAGAAAGGTTAGTGCTTTAAAAGCATTAAAAACCTTGAAGTTTCATGATTATAGAAGCCTCATTACATCATGTATTTGCTACAAGTCTTTAACACAGAAGCCGACGTAGAGGGGGAACGAAGGGCTGAGCTAATGGCTGCATACACAAATATTCTTCGTCTCTGTGTCCGGTTACTCACACACATTTTTAAATTTATATAACTAGGCCAAGCAACTCATAAACAAATATGTCTCAATCAAACCTATAAAATGACGCAAAAACATACTCAGGGCTCAAACAGAAAGGTTGACTGTAGAACAACTGTATATCTTATACATTAGGGTTGTTCAGTTGCAAAACTAACAGACGTCAGATGCTGTTGATATCATTAAATCGTGAGTAAAATAAGCCGATGGCCACAAAGAATATTCTGAATAAGATTATGAAAAATGTTGGATGTGTGAAATCACATCTAATTTAGAACATTAAGTTCACCAAGAATCATGCCAAGGTGACAGAAAAAATTTAATTGGTACAAAAAGGGTTGTGGAAATCGAATTTTATCTTCCCGCCTTGGATGGTTCTGAAGATTTTCGTTATTTAAATCAAAGGTGACAATCACAAGTTTATACATACGAGTAATGAATTATATACAAATACCTTCATATTGTGAAAAATTGTGCTACTCTTTAATTTCTAAATGACAACAAACAGGGTGGGTGAATCACTTTATAGCTAATCTTTTCATGTTTTGTTTCTTTAAAATGTTCTTATAATTTCTTAAAACAAATTTATTACCAAGTTTCGTTACTTAAGAAAATAATAATTAATGAGTTTATTTTATGCTTGAACGTTGTATAGACTTTAATGATCTTTGAAAATATTGACTAAGCACAAGAAAATATTTTAACTTCGTTCTGAAAAAATAAATATATATGGAAGTTACATAAACATTACTTTAACGATATGTTATGGTAATCTCTTTTATGTTGCGGAAAACAATAGTGATTACTGCTAAAAGTTATTCGTATTGTAATTTTATACAAGCTACGATAAAAATATATAAAATTTTTGAGGTGTATATGTTTTAAATGGATATATATATACATAAACGATTTAAATTGCTTTAGTTTTTAAATAATCTGATCCTGAGTTTTAAACCAAGTTGGCATTTGTGTTTTATATTGTATTTCTTTAAACTTATTTTTTATTTGTAGTACCTGGTCGTGGCGTATATTGTTCATCATTGTTTTTGCAATGCTTCTTTTCTAATTATTTCTAATTCATTTTTTTCTTAAATTAGCGCAAATTTTTGCAAACTGACGTAGGTGATAGGACAGACATTTCTAAACCGAAAAAGGACCACAGATCTAATTATCTAAAAATTCTGGCTCAATTCAAACGATTTAGGCAATAGCACCGAGACTTCAACTCTATGCACTAATTCAATTCAAACTGAAATAGCACCGAAATATTTAATTCTAAATTTTTCTGACAAAACGTTAAAATGTGTGAATAAATTGAAAATTTTATCTTGGCGCTATGTAAATTTCCAAATAATTAGTACCAGACCTCCATACAAACTTTTCTCGATACTATGGCAGTATTTTCCTATTCTCGCTCAATAACAGCGATACTCAATTGGTAAACCGTATACGGTACACTGGTATACTAACATAGGGCCGAAAAAAATTTCTTCAATTCAAACCGAAATAGTGCAAAGATGAAATTTTTAATTTGATTACACTAACATAGTGCCGAAAATCAAAAACCTCGGCGTAAGGCGTTAATCAAATTTGAATATCTCGGTGCTAATTCAGTTTAAAATGAATTATTGCAGAGCTGAAATCTCGCCGCTATTACAGAATTGGTTTGAATTGAATTCTCGGCACTGTTTCAATTTAAACTGCATTAGAGCCGTAAGGCAAAAATCATATTTGAACACGAAATTTGATCACATTGATGCACATAGGTATTGATATGTGTAGGTATAAAAGTTATTAAAGATTATTTTTTACATTTAAGTGTACTAGAAAAACTTAAGCATAGAACAGAGCTTTAGCGGTTATGTCTGTAATTCCCCCAAACAGTGAAGAGAAAAATTCTCAGAATGGTTTCATCCATTGTATGTAAAACTGAGAAAATGATAGAAGAAACAACAACCAAACGGTGTACACACATATTAAAATGTGTTAACATTTTTTTCCTTTTACGAATTATTAGAGGAAGATTGACAAAGATAAATACATTTTAAATGAAACGGAACAGAATCAAAATATAAAATAATTTAGACTATCGAAAATTACGTTTATTTCCTCGCAAATGGCAACGTCACAATTTCAAACCATTTCCAGTGTAGTTCTTTTTGCACGCACATGGAATAATTATTGGTTAGTTTGCGTTATTTATTTTAAATCAAAATGTCGTCAGATGACCATCAATTATCGCAAACCGCATTAAAGCAAAATTACGAAATATCATTCAAAATAATTGGGTTACGCTCCGATTCAAAGTTACTGTTTACGTTAGTGAACGAGTTAGTGTCGATTGTTTCAAGAGTACACCAGTAACACATCGTGTAACATCTTTTGCAATGACTCATAAAAATCCTCTGATTTTAGTAAAGATTTGGTAGCGTGCATTCAATTTGTTCTTTCTACCTTTGATGAAAGTTTTTGTTGTTGCTGGTAAAAGGACGAAAAGAATGGTAAATTTATTCGTGAATTTTAAACATCTGCATAAAGTGATCCACTATAACGTTAGGGTCGAATGAAGTAATTTTAAAACGAGAATTTTAATTTCTGGTATTGTTGAGAAAATGTTTCAAATTATCAGTTATCATTGATGGCATAAGTGATTATTAATATAGCATTCCTACAAATCGTTGTGCGTTCTGAATTGAAATCGACTAAAATAACTGTGTGATTGCCTCAATTCATTCCTTTCATAAGCGGTCTGTCAGTTCTGTAACCGCGATAAAAGTCGATAGTCAGTCTCCACAGAATCTCTCGTGATTTGATTCCTTTTTGGGTACAACTTCATAGGTACAAGGAGAAGATGTGATGATACATTAGATGAGTCTAGCTTTATTATGTTTAATTAGTTTATTGATGAAATTTGGTCCCTTGACAACTGTAATATAGAATAATATTAAATCTTTCTTGTTAACGGCGGTCAAAAGCTGGGTTTTCCAATGAAATTTCCAAAAAATTTGTAACAGACAAATACTGCAAATAACCTTAAATCTATATTTACGAACACATGTAGTGAATCTGTGTCATAATCGGTTTTGTTATCGAAATCGATTATGTTATATTAGTTCTTTCAGTTTATTGTCCATTTCTTCTCATAAAAAGAAACCAGCTTTTTTACACCCTACAAACAATTATTAATGTTTTGGTTATGGACTTATCAATTAACATAACTGATTTAATATCCTTAAAATATCAACATCCAACACCGATTTCTCAAATATTATTATCATTTTCAATGGCCTCAAACTATGAATGTAGAGTTAAATTTTAACATTCATGTTATTTTTGGTTGAGCATAAAGCGGATTGAAGTTTTTGTATATTTTTTTCTGTATGTTAATGTTAATATTGAGATTATAAATTTTAAATTCATGTAGACAACAGGATAAGCGGTTTATATGCAAATCGTCTTGTTTAATAATCGCATTATTTGCTTATTTTTAACATGATTTTGTTCATTTATCCAAATGGGTTTATGTATTTGTTAAGACAATTATTGTTGGATGCTACCGTCTAAGCTTTTGTAGCATTTTTTGGGAAGAAATAGTGGATCCAGGTGCGTTAAATGTGTGTTTTATGAAGTTTTTGAGTTCCTTGATGTATAATTCTTGTCGATTATTAATGATTTCTTCCGTTTACAAGAATGTCTCATGGTTGTCTCTTGTTGTTAAAAATAACACCACTATAGTTTAAATCTTAGATGTTTAATGTATCTCATATCCAAAATTGAAGTAACATAATCATAAGACGAAACAAAACTTTCTCAAGACAAGTACTCGTCAGTTTCTTTTTGTTTATTTCTCCAGTAATTGAATTTGTTTTCTCTCATCTCTGTTGGTTTATTTATCATACAGAAAAAAGTCTATGTGTATATCTTATGCTAGCTAAATTAGGTTAAACAATAAAATTTTATCTGTTATCCTCATGCATCTATGCTATAAAATTAGAAGACTAATTTATATAAAAATAGACATAAAAGCAACACTTTATTTACATTTGTACACGATATCTGAAATCAGGTTTATCGTATAAAATGTATCGTTCAAATAACCTGTTCAACCATAAAACTCGTAATTTACGACAAACATAAACCATAAAGTAGCTGAATGTAATTTTTATTTCCTTTTATTCTTTTGCGAAACTTATTTTTAATTAAGATAAAAAAAACTCGAATAGAACTAGGATATCACGTTTTCCAATGTTTAAAAATCAGGCACTACCGACCATCACAGGCGAGTGATAAGTGGTTGATTTAAAAATATAAATTCAACCACATAGAATAATTTTTTTTCAATTTTATGTTTTCTCAGAAATCAAACAAGTCAGAAATCAAAATTTTCCCCGTAAAATCCTCTTTTCAATAATAAAAACCAATTTTTAGAAGTACTTAGAAGTACATGCATTAAATCTTCAAAATTTACGTGCAATAGTTAAATAGTCCAGTAACTTTATACATCACAGTATGCGTCAAATCCGGTAGTTCTGATTTTTTGCAGACTTGTGGCCTAATGAATAATTCAAGTTTGTGACCTCGAGCGCCGAACGCAACTTTGTCAAAAATCGAAAAAACCGCGAAAAAATCGTTATTTTTTCAAATTTTGGCGATTATAACCCTAAAGGACTAGTTTTTTCCTAAGACGGTAGACTAAATTACTAAAGTAGACTAAATTTGCTACAATATGATACTATAATTGTCTCTGTAGACCCAATAATTTCCGAGATTATTTTCCAGATTAATTACCCAATAATTTCCGAGATTTTTTTTCGAAATTCGCTATTTTTTGCAATTCAGTCGTTCTGAATGAATTTTCGAGTGACTAAAAAAATGTCTAAAATATTGCAAAATATTGCGAAATATTGCGAGGTTAAAAAATGATAAACTTTGAAAGGCTCCATCTCGGAAACTATTGGGTCTCTAGAGACAATTCTAGTATCATATTGTAGCAAATTAAGTCTACTTTTTTTAAAAAACAGTCTTTTAGGGCCATAATCGGCAAAATTTGAAAAAATAACGATTTTTTCGCGGTTTTTTTCGATTTTTGACAAAGTTGCGTTCGGCGCTCGAGGTCACAAACTTGGATTATTTATTAGGCCAGCATCATAAACAAGTCTGCAAAAAATCAGAACTACCGGATTTGACGCATACTACCCCGTCGCCTGAGAGACAAAGTTACTGGACAACTAAGAATGCCAACTAAGATTAAAGTTCAAACCAAAATTTCATTCATCGGCAAAAAAAAATCTCTAATATATAATTCAAAATTTTCAACGTTCAAATCTAGTGAATTAAACATTATAAAACTTTTGGATTTCGATTTTTTTCTTAGTTTTTAATAATATAATTAATGGAGAAGGCTGGTGTCTTCAAGAATTATTTTTTAGTGATTATAGTGGAGACGCCTGGCATCATCTAAAAATTATTTCTTAATAATAATAAATCAATTTAGTGGAGGCGATTGGTTTCTTCTAATAATTATTTCTTAATGATAATAGTGAAGATACCTGGTATCTTCTATAAATTATTTCTTAATAATAAATTAATATAGTAGAGGAGATTGGTTTCTTCTGATAATTATTTCTTAATGATAATAATGAAGATGCCTTGCATCTTCTAAAAATTATTTCTAAATAATAATAAATTAATACAGTGGTAGGGTTGGCAAAACCAGTTTTGTGTGACACAAGAAACCGATTTTCTAAACCGGCTTTTGTATTATTGAAACCGGTTTTGCCAACCCTAAGTGGGAATGCCTGGTATCTTCTAAAATTTATTTCTTAAAAAGTTAAAAAAAATAAACGAATATAGTGAAGGCAGCTGGTTCATTCTGATAACTGTTTCTTAGTGATAATAGTGAAGATGCATCGTAAAATTATCTAAAAATTATTTCTTAATAATAATAAATCAATATAGTGGAGGCAATTAGTTTATTCTAATAATTGTTTCTTAATGAAATGTTCAAGGGATGGTTGATGTTAGACAACCATAAAGTCAATTATATAATTTGATAATGATTGACTTTACAACCTTCAAACGATGATAACTACGAAATGTTTTATCCAGTTACGTAAACGAATTGAACCGCAAGTTTTTACAGAAAAAATGAATTTCGTGGGCTCGGGCGCTTCGAATTTTCCGTTTAGTTACTTTGGATTTTTATAATCGGTTCTGAACGTAGCTATAAGTAATGGTAGTATGTTAAGATTGGTCTATTAGCAGTTGTCACAGCTCCAATTTCTTCTGGGTTTATTCTTTTAATTTTCTTCTGTCACTCTTATATTTTGTTTATGTGCTTTAGTACTTGGAGATGGTAGCTATATCCGATTAGCTCACAAACTATGTCAGTTCCGGAAATTCAGGCATGATTTTTCTGTGTTTGACTGCGGTTAAGCTGATTATTAAACCACAAGCAATGTTCCATATCTCGTTTCCAAGCAGCAATTGGTTTTCGGAATCGTCTACCAAGCTGTCAAAATAATTTTTAGTGATGACAGTAGCAAATTTCTAATAATATCACTTTTTAGTGTTGCCACCACATTTAGCCGGGACGAAAATCGGGTTTACTTTGCATACATTAAAAATTTGAGTTTTTCAAAATTTATGGGACTGGGGACTAGGGACAAAAACTATGGGACTGGTAGAGTTTAACAAAATTTATTGTATTTCAAATGGTTTATGGGTCATAGTCCTGAAGCTTTAACCTCAAACGGTCTCCACCCTGATGTGTATTCCATTATTTTAC
This sequence comes from Diogma glabrata, assembly GCA_963693315.1. NCBI lineage: Eukaryota > Metazoa > Arthropoda > Insecta > Diptera > Cylindrotomidae > Diogma > Diogma glabrata. The sequence goes on from OY856188.1 coordinate 32,285,574, forward strand.
ATATTATTTGATTTTTTTTTATTTATTTATTCTAATATATTTGCAACATAAATCAAACCAGAAAAAATCTAAATTAGTATAAAAATGAAATATCGGGTATTGCCCGTTCTAGCCTCAAACCATAACATTTATAAACGATTATGAATTCTTTTTTAAAAGAAAATAAAAATTGTTATTAAACTATTGTGTTTAGTTACAGGAAATTTAAAATTCATCTAGCTATAAAAATCTAATTGCTTAATTGACCATCAAAATAATAACCTGAGAGAAAGAATAACCATATAATGGGGCAATAACTTCAAAATTATTCTGTAATTAAAAACGTAATTTTATGAACATTAAATGTCTAAGCAATTTAAGCTTGTGAGATAAATGTAGTTTGGGATAACATTATATTTTACGTTGGCCACATTTTGGAATGATATTAATTAATAGTCTCCAAGAACGTTTTCAGTTTGGAGCTGTAATAACAACAAAAGGATAATTGTTTGTTTATTTCTACATATGGTTGAGAGGATAACCATTAATATTTATTTTATGAACAAAGGTTTCAGGCTGTTTTACAAACAATCAGTTTTGACCCCAATATTCTAACCTTACAACGTTCAACAAATTTCTCAAAGGAAAAATGAAACAATAATAAGTTTCTAACTTAAACTATGACAAACGTGACACAATTTCAACCATTTCTCACTTTGTCACTGTTTTTATTTGTTTGTTTAACGCTATATCACCATAACGTTAACCAACCACCCTTTTCACAGTTTAAATTAATTTAATTCTTTTAGCAAATAACTATAGAAAAATGAACACAGAAACAGACAAAAAATTCTTAAAGGGTTTTAATGTCAGTTTTATTTTAATTAAACATTATCGTAGCTATGATATTTCGCAGCATGACTTTTTGATTGGCTATTTAGTATTCTTGTTATGATTGCTTATCATGGTGATATCGGTTTTTGTTTTACCTTTTTTACATTTATATGCAAAAATGTTTGTTTAAAATTATTTTCTATTTAACATAACATTTCGATTTGAAATTTTATTAAAGATGAGTGTATTACTTATTCGGACCAAGGTTTTCATTACCTAACATGTGGACTGGCTCTGGCATAAACTAACATGTAAATTGGATTGTATTTGTGTTTTAAACTAATCACAGTTTAAAAAATCCTGTTTGAAACGAACAAAAAATATGTTTTTTATTTTATAAAGTTCACACTTCAGATTAGTATTTAATTCATATATTTATCTGTAGAAAATTCTCTTCCGCAATTTAATCAATATAAATAAATTTACGTTTTCGATATTCGTTCTGTTGAACTTTTTCTCTTTTTTGCCACATATATGCCATAGAAAACCAACAATCAAATACTAATCTGATGTGTGAATTTAACTTGGACAAGTGGTTTTGTTCTAAATCAATCAATGGTTAAAGTTGGTTTCTAGTGAACATTTTAGTTAATGTTTGTTTTATTTATATATATTATAATAGAATTTTGTGCGGCTATCTTTGGAAAAGAATAAAAAGATTTATAGAACACTCTTTTAGAAAACGTGGAAAACGAACTAAAAAGTAAACAATGATTGTTGTTGAACAACGGGGGGATTTATTCATGAAAACATTATGTATTTTAATGTGATTATCTTTCTCATTTCTTTTGATATGTATCTTTTATTAAACACAGTATATATTTATAATTTTATTTCCTTTATTTCTTAATTTTATTCCAATCTATTTTGTTGAATCGCGTTTGCTGTCAGCCTTCCAAAATCAAAAGAGAAAGTGGTTTTACATTTTCCAAATTACTTCGAAAATCTTCAAATGTTTTCTACTGTTAATTGTAAGTGCTGTCATTTTGGACGCAAACCAGTATCAAATGCTGAATAATATTAGTGTAGTTTATACACAATCCCCGCAATCGGCCGTTCTGCAGTTTATGGTACTTGTTTGTTTTGGTTTTGCTGGTTAATTTATTCTGTTAAGTTCATCTACGTTTTTCATCGTCTTATTAAATCGTCATCGTTTTCATTCTGTAATTTTTTCTTCGTATTTTCATTTCGCTTATTAATTTCTTTTTATTTTTTAATTGTTTTTTGTGCTCGGCTTATGTTTTTATATCAGGCTGTTTTTCAAATTTACTCTTTCTTCTTCTACTTCAGTGTCGTGATCACTCTCAGTTGTAATTCTTCAGCACTTCATATTATCTGCACTCGTTGAAATTTTTTTGAAATACCTTCATCTTGTTGTATTTTTTCCACTACATACCGATCCCGTTTCATAGCCTTTTGTGATTCCGTGAGGTCTTAAGCATTTCTTCTTGATTTTATTGTTGGTAAAAATTGCGTTTGCTTAATTGCAACTAGCTCTCCTTCCTTGTAAAATGTTGCTTTTTTCCTAAAAGTATTGTAATTTTTTGTGTTTTCTAACTGCCTTCTTGATAGTTGTTGGACTCTATCTCTTATAATCTTTATCTTTTCTAGCTCAAATTCTTCGTGCAGGTTTATTTTAGCATAATATTCAACGGAAAAGTATTGTTATCACAGTATGTTATAAAGGCTTTCTAGTAGCCTCTTCACCGAAAAAAAACGTTGGTAGGATCAGCTACAAAGCTTGTTTAATTTTGCGTCTAATATGAACGTGGCTATTTTAACCAATGTAGCATTGTCAATTTATTTTAAAAAACGTAAAAATTTTCATTATTTCAATCAACAACGGCGTGATCAATTTCGTGTTCAAACATTCAAAAATCATAGTTGAATTAAGTAGTTTGTTCATGTTTTTGTTTGAAAATTATTGTGTTTGTTAAAATAAAAAACGAGGAAAAACAAAATTCATTCAATGATAATAATAAACAACAAAAGAATAGAAAAATAAAAAGTTTTTTATATATTCTAACATGGCTGGTTTTATTTAACATTTTAGGAAATAATTTACATGCGTTTACTTGAATTGAATAATTTTAATATTATCTGTACATAAATTATGTGCGGAAGAAATTTTTTTGTGAATATAATATCAACAATCTTGTTAAATTAATAGGCCCTTTCCATAATTAATTTTAGTGATTTAAAAAAATTCTTATATATTTTTAATATTTTTTATTTGTCTTGTTTCATGTCGATTTATTGATATTTTAATTTAATTTTTCATAATAATGAAAAAATTATGGAAAATTAGTATTATTTTCTACACATAATTCAAATATTTAAATTTTTTGATTTCTGAATTTTGGTCTTTTAAATTGTATCGTTAAAAATATGGCGAACAAATGGACGCATCCTTTACAAACAAAATCACACTCATACATTTCCTATTTAGAACGTAAATATACGAACGCTATCTTTATGCATAAAAATGTTTGTCGGGTTTGATGCGAAATACATATTTCTAATATAAAAAATTTCAAATATTATATTTACGAAAAAAACGAACCCATACAAACATCGATAGCAGCAAAAACAAAACAAAGATGTACCAAACCAATAGATTTAATACGGAGTATTGCTTGATTTTATCACAAACGTATTCAATATTACTATTTTTAGTCTAATTTGTAATTTACCACGTTTGTAGTCAAGTGAAAATTAAATCAACCACGGCATCGTTGCTCGAAAATGAAATCATAGTTGACTCAACTACAAACATTGTTAAATCAAATATATTTGTGATACTTATAAAAAAATATATCAACAACGGTTCAATTGTTAATTTAAATCCGGAGCGTTGGTTGATTCTATCGAAAACGCATTTAATTCCCCAATTTTCACTTAATGCTCGATTAACAATGCAACATGTTTGAATCAACCAAAATGTTTTCTTTCTGTGTTAAAGACCATCTACTACTGTAAAAATATACTTATAATTTTTAGTGTTTGTTGTTAATGAGCCTAAATGATCAAGATGGAAAGTGTGTAATTGGTAAGGTTCTTCTGTAAATTAAGTGTAAAAAACCTTTTTGTCTTCCTGTTTTTCGATTAGAGACAATGCATGGGATGCAATTACGTATACAATTTTTTATCTCCTTCTTTAATTTCGGTATGTGATAGTCTCCCACCAATAAGTCTTCAGTTTTTTCACCGTAAAGAACCCTACTCTAGCTTGTGTCATTTTGATAATTTATGCCAAAATTTGACAATCCAATAATGTTCGACCATTTTTATAATTCTTATATATTACTTTTTGCTGGGTAATATAGTCTTCATGTGGTCGTTTTCAATGCTATTTTTGAATTTTTATTAAATATGAATCTGTCAGCTGAGCTGATACTATTTTTTCTTTCAGGCTGTGTTTTACTTATTGTATAGTATGATACCTACTTAATGCGTTAGCTAGGTTTAGTTTAGACCCTGGGCTGTGCTCGAGTACAAAATTGAATTCTACGATGTATATTGCCCATCCAATAATTACTGAAGCAAGTTGTTTTTTCTCCATAATAGATTTTAACGTGAAACAGTCTGTAATAATTTTAAAATTAATTCCCTTTAAATATACGCGAAGTTTTTTCAATGCCACTATTATCACCAGCACTTCGGGCACATAACTGTTATATTTTTCTTGGGTTGGTGTGGTTTTTCTACTAAGGTAGTATACAGGGTGAAATTTTTGGTCTACCGAGTCTTTTTAAAGTAAAACTGCACTAAATCCCATTTAAGAAGCATCTGGGTGGATTTCGGTTTCTGATTGTTAATTATAAATCTTCAAGACTGGTTTTGAAACCAATGCAATTTCAATATTTCAAAAGCACCGCTCTGAAGCTGGTCAAATTCGTATTTAACCTCATTTCTCAATAAGTCATTAATAACATTATCTGGAATAAATTTTCTAAAATATCCTGCCAATCCTAAGAACTTTAGAACATCTTTGACATTCTGTTGTTCGAAAAATTTGTTTTTCATTTCTTCAAAGAAATGTGGAAATCGGCAGATACACTATCACTTATATTATATTTATTTTTTTAACCCATCGTTTTATTTTGTTTCACTTAATAAAGATATAACAGCACTTTCCCTAAAGTATTCACAATTTTCAGCGTTTAGTTTATTTAGAATTTCAGCAACCGTGTGAAAAATCTCAACATATTTCTCCAATTTAAAAATAAAATCAAAAATCCTGGTAAATTCCGGTTGGGCCCCCAAGTTTTCAGGATCTTTCATAAAACATAGAATATATTTATAATCTAGTTTCATTTATCTTTTAATTTTATTTCAATCTATTTGGTTGAATCGTGTTTGCTGTCAGCCTTCCAAAATCAAAAGAGAAAGTGGTTTTACATTTTCAAATTTATATGGACAATCTTCAAGTGGTTTCTAGTCTTATTTGAAAATGCTGTCATTACCGTATCATGGTCGCAAGCCAGTATCAAATTCTGAACAATATTAGTATAGTTTATACACAATCCCCACATGTATATAAATTTGAGACCATTGAACTTTTATTAAAATTCCAAAAATATGTATTGCAAAAATTATAACAAAATCAAAAAATTCAAATTTATTTACCAACTGTTCCTGTTATTTAGAAGTCTGGAGTCACACAAAAAATTACTCAAGAAATCTCCCAAATAATTACGATTTTTTTAACAAACGAAATTTAATCTGCAACAACTTAATATTTTCCAACTGTTCCTATAAACTGGGAAGAGTTTAATCTGGATTGAACCGTATACCATATCCAATTTCATGTTCAGCTATAGATAGATAGAGCTATAGATTTCATTCAATCTTTACAAAATATCCCAAAACCATGAATTTTTCTAAATTTTTTCTTTTGTAATGTTCGAATGTACGGAGGGAGGATAGGAAAAAAACACTCGTTTTTGGCAATATCAAAAAAGCTAAGCAGTCAAAAAATCATTGAATATTTTTTTGACATATTTTGATCTCTTTCAATTTTTCTAAATCAAACTCGATTCCTTAAAAAAAAACTTTTGTTTTACTATCTCCTTATCCATGTTGATAAAATGTAGATGAAAACTAATATTTGAACTGTTTTTGTTATAAGTAGGCATGGGAAAACACATTTAAAAACTGTGGAAAATTTCAGCTTGATAGAACTTATAGTTTAAGAGTAAATCAATTATGTAGAAATTCGGACGGACACCGAAGTCTCACCAATAGGGTATCGTTTTTACTTTTTTAAAGTACGGATCTCTAATAGATAAAAACTTGTAAAATCGATTAATCCTAATTGATAATTAAGTTGATTCTTTATTTAATAATGACTTGATCGAACAACATGCGCAATGTTTTACTAGCGAGAACTTTCTATCTTCATTTTTTTTCTAATATACATTGATTACTTTCACGCCCAATAGTTATTCAGAATTTCTACTACATGATCTCAAATTACAGATCCAGTTGAAATATTCTTTCTAAAAACAAAATCTCCTTAGCGCTATTTTATTCATAAACCAAAAAAATCAATACACATACCAACACCAAAGTCGTAGGCTACAATTTCACATATAATAAATTCTGAACAACCTCAAACTTATTTACATTGGATACTTTGATGAAAGTTTTATATTCTCTCCTAGACGCTTTTATGACCCTATTATTTCTATTATTGAAGGGCAACAATAACATAATAAATTGATTTACGGAGTTTCTTTGGATTATTTTGGAATTATAATTTATGTATACAGTCAAATTTGAAATAGGATAATAAGTTGTTTTTATTGATTTTCTTTAGATGATTTTGATTTGTAATTTCGAACAGGAATCGAAATAGGACCGATCATTACAAATATTTTATATCTTTTTTTAACTTAATTTTGAAACACTTTAGCAACTGTAGTAGTAAATTTCCTATTTGTATTTATCCGGTAACAATAGGAATACCTCAACCAGCGTGGCTTGTTTGAAGTGTTACACTCCCGATTAGGACCTGGTCAGCCTGTGTGATCTAGCCCCCATCAATGATATAAAAAACCGAATCTGACCCTGATTTGAGTCCTAATAGAATCCAAGGCGTTTAGTTAGTGTAATGACATATTTGTAATTATCCCAAAAATAAAAATCTTTTACTTAAAGTAAAATTATTTAATTTTTGCGTACAAGTTTTATTGGTTTTTGTCTTATGTCGCAGAGGTACCAGAGGATACTGTCAGACCCTCCGCAAACATTTTGGCTTCTGTAGGTCCGTTTGGAAAACATTTCATCAGCTGTTTTAATCACAAATTCCTGCCCTACTGGTCTTTTGATTTACATGGCTGCTTTCCAGAGTGAGTTCTCCAAAGCACTTTGCAGAGTGAGAGTGCTTTCCAGAGTGAAGGATATCTGTAAATTGAATTTTGAAGTTTGCCTCTTTAATAGTTGTCTTTATTTGTATGCACAGGCTATTTAAGATAGTTTTATGTTCTGAAATCGACTGGATGCCAGATGTTCTTTGCGCTTTGATTATATCATTTATTTTAATTCCATACATAAGTTTTCAATCATAATATAATAAGGTTGCGGTGCTGGAGTCCTTGTCAATGCGGCAAAGTGTACATATTCGTTCAGCCTTTCTTGTTCTATTTATTCGCATGATAGTCAACACTTGATAATTTTTTTGACTTGCAGGAAGCAGTTTAAAATCGACCAACAAAGTTCATTTACTAGAGCTTTAATTGTTTTGAAAAAATGCGAATTATATTTGTGAATTTGTGGAAATACATAGCAACAAAATCTTGAATACTTTGTTTAAGAAATTTATTGTACACGCAAAATTAGATAATATTTTCTCAATATTACTTCATAAAGCTGGCCATAAATTTATAAAACTACAGGACAATGACAATATGAAAATATGACAATGACAATATGAAAATATAACGATTCCTAGAGCTATTGTTTTGTTCTCTTCTTTCCGGTTATATTTCATTTGCCAAAATTTGTGAAATCCCGTTGTTTCTCTGGATTTAAAAAATCTGATGTTAAAAATCGAAATGAACCCTTGTCTATTTATTAATTTTTTGTCAAAAATTTAAAAAAAACTATGTTGAAAGAAGCTTTGGATACCTTTGTAACCAAAATATCAGAAATAAGACCATAACTCCATAAAGTTGGCCAAAAATCGAGTAAACGTCAGCATGCGTCATTTTTCCATTCAAAACTACAATATCCACTAAATACACTGTCATTCCTTTCCTTTTTTCCAACGAGTCCTCGTTGTTTGTTAAACTCAAACTTTAGCAGAGCTCGTTTAAGTCTCCCATTCCAGCATGTTTTTCATTAGCCGAGATCTGTGACAATCCATGTCTACTGATTTAAAAAAGCATTGATTAAAAATAGTACATTATTTAATTAGGAGCTAAAGTGATACTTTTTGTGTTGGGTCTATACTCTATAGTTTGTTTATACAATTATAGACGAAACACAAAAAGTCACTTTAGCTCCGAATTAAATACACTATTTTTTCGGCAAACGTTTAAATTTTTTATAAATAAGAAATTAATACATCAAACTTTTTATAAATATGAATTTTAATCGTCATAATTACTTCCAAAAAAGAGAAAAAAACTTTTAAATTTGTATGAATAAAATTTTTTTAACAAAGCAGCCTTTTCAAAATTTCATAATCCAATTGAAAAAGTTGTTGTTTTGTTGTCATAGCTATACAATAATTCCAAATTCCATTATCCAATGAAACTGTTTGTTATGTTTTGTTGTCATAGTAACATACAATAATTCAAAATATCATAATCCAATGAGAATCAACTTATTTTTTGTTGTCATGGTTATACAATATGTTTGAAAAAATAACAAACTAACAAATAACAAATGCTACTTCACAGCCTCCATAATATAAAATAAAAATGGCGTTACTTTTGCTGTCGCTAGACGTTGCTTTTGCTGTCAGGCTAAAAAGTAAGACTTTAGCTAGCTCCCTAGCGGCACTAAAGTTAAACTTTACAGCCGTTTGCCGAAAAACAAATTTTATTATGTTGCTCATTTAAATCTATTCTCATATAATTTTATCAGATCATAAATTCTGTCTAATTTAACCAATCTAAAATAAATATCTACCTTAAATTGCTTTGTTCACAATAATTGAAGCTCGTTTGTCTATTTTTTATTATCATAATTGAGTACGTTACTATTAAAGCGCACTAAATCTGAAGAATAAAGATTACAGTGACTCCATTATTGATTTTATTTTAAGATTTATAATAATAACTGTTCTTTTCAAAAATTGTCATAAATCAATATCAGTTCATTTAACATCATTATTTAAACAAAACAAATTTGATTCGAAATACTTGTAATTAAATTCCAAGTAAAATCACGCAACGCATATAAATAAATATATCAAAAATCAAAATAAAGCAACTGGCCAACCCACTAACACTACCTAGCTAAAAATCAACCAAATCATAACAAAAAAATCTACACAATATAATAACTAACTTACCATCAACTGTATAACACACTATAAGCTGTATTCATTCTTATGTTGAGTTAATTCCAACAATGGGTAATAATAGTTATATTATAACCAAAAAAAAGTAGACCAATCAACCTAAAAAAAACATTTTTGTGCGTTCATATTCGTGAATACTGAAAATAGTTTTTTTTATCATATAATTAAAATCTTTGTATTATTAATAGTTAAGAGAAAAAACCAAATCATAGTGAAAAGCATATTTTTATTCAGTTTGTATGTTTCAACAACGCCTAACCTTCACAAACGAAAATTCAGTGAACAGTTTTTTTTTTTAATTATTTAGTTCTGTTTTCATTATTTGTTTGTGTTATTAATTATTAAAAATTGTATATTCGGTCGATGGGGTGCTGCTGGTGATTATTTTTAGTAAGTTGGTTTTTGTTACAGTTCGGAGTAAAATTTGATGAAGTTCTTTGTTATATTCATATAATTGTTAGTTGAAAATAAAAATTGTGGATATGTTTTTTACCAGGATTAGCAGTGGTTGATTTTATTGAAATTAGGTAACATTTACTTTATACTATATTTGTAGATTATTAAAAACAGGAATCACCTGTTGTTAAGTATATTCAAAATTAGTAAACTATTACTATTATTTGCTTGTTTATATTAAAAAAAATTGAATTGGAAGAGCAACAGGGTATTGCAAGAAAACGATAGTTTTGCCTTTTTTAACTATTTAGTTCCAAATAAAAAACTTTTTTTAACCAAATACTCATGTTACTATAAATAACTTATGAATTGTTAACGTTTGACATAAAGTTGTGTTATGTTGTAACACATAATTTAGTAATCAAAAAGTCATTATTAGAAAAAGCATAGTCTAATTATAGTTAAATAACTAAAAAAATTACATACATTATATATAATAAACCGAATAATAAATAATAAATGTCAAAACCATTAGCTACAATAAATCGATTAATCTTACAAATTGTATTTAATGATTACCACTGGATTATCTACTGATTGATCATAATTTTTTATTCAAATAATCGTAAAGTTTTTGGTTGGCATTTTTTATTTTAATAAGAAATTTTTGAAATTGAGGTTTTCAAATAATTTCAAAATCTGTTTGAATAATTATAAAATTATTATTATAAATCTATAATATTGTTACTTAAATAACATACACTTTAAAATTAAAAAAAATTTTCCGCCCAATACATGGATTTTGGAATATTTACTAACGAGAGAATTAAATTTTACAACTTTTTTGTTAATATTAATTCATGTTTTGTTAATTTAACAAATAAATTTTTTCTCTAAAAACCGTAATTGTTTTTACTAAATTCAAAAGAAATCATGCCTTACATTACATTACAACCAATTTTTGGCTATTTTAAATAATTAAATTTACGAAATTTTTATAAACATTTGTGGTAAAAATGATTTTGGGTTGTGCAAATGTTGTGTAAAGAAATTTTAAAGTTCGAAGTTTTTTAACAGAAGTGAAATTTGTCATGAGGATTCTGACCGAATTATTATCAAAGATATGACAAATTCCTTGTTATTGTTGTAACGCATCATTATTTTAATGACAAAAATTGCTATGTAAATTATATAGACATTTAGATAAATGCCCAGTGTCGAATGATTCTGTTTTATAATCTACTTAAACAGATTTGCGTCCATTAACATCCTTAGAACGCATGTTGTTGTGGGACCTTGGTCTAAAAAGGTTTTTATGTGTTGTTGTGACACATAGTGTGATGCCTACCACACATCACATTTTATTAAAAAAAAAAAAAAAATTGTTTTTTAAATTTAATCAAATTTTTTTTTTTAATTCTAAGCTAGGCATGTTTAGTGTTAAATTATAAAATATTAATTAACATCTCTGAATACCTGAAGATACCTTGCCAACTAGCGATTAGGATTAAATTATGTTTCCTTAAGAAATTTTAGAACGCTTAATTTAAAACTAACGGGAAAAGCCCTTGAAGATAAGACATTCCAAAGATGAGAGCTACTCTGGTGAAAAAAATTGCATTGAAAGGCGCATGACCTGCACTTTTTTATACCACCCGTTGGGCCACAAAAGGCTCTAGTGTTACGCGATTAGTTTGCTAGTTCAGGCAAAATTGATTTGATCCTAGGGAATGTTCGATACCCATAATATATTTATCGCTATTGAAAAACTTACGATGCCGTCCCAAAAAGCTCAATTTTTGAACAGCGTTTTTGGCTAACTTAACAATATGAGAGTTCCATCTCATATTGTTTTCAACTTCTACTCCTAGTAGTCGTACAGATGCTATCTCCATAAGATCTTCGAAGCCAAACTTTAATAGAAACGGATTAGGTATGCCTTCTCGCATGGAGGGATCAGTTTTTATTAATTTGTTAATTTTTTTCTATTTTTTTGATCCACGGGTGTGACAACCCCGCGTACTCCAGTCCCTGCTATTGGCATATGAGTTAACGTGAGATATCACATACCACTGGCAATAGCAGTGAGATATCACTAGCCAAGGTGATATCTTAAGGGTGCTGGCGGATGAACTGTATTCAGTCAACGGTAGCACTCTCAATCTTAGCTAATGAATATTCCTTGATGCTGGAACGCTGTAGCTTGCTCGGTGAAACGAGCCTTCATATAACTACATATCTGAGCTTTAATCATTGAAAAATATACTGCGTCCCATAATCAGGGATTATGCCATTGGCTGGACTATTGGCAAACCAATTTTAGTTTTGTTCCTGCAAATTTGTAAAACAAATTTGCTTTTTATCTCTTTTTTTTATTTTTATTTTCCCTATCCTATCACGAAATATTGGCCTATGTCATATTTTATATGTGATAGGATTTATGGTTTAGTTATCCATTACTTAACAAAAAAATATTAAAAAAAAAACAAAAAAAAACAGATTTGCGTCCATTAACATCCTTAGAACGCATGTTGTTGTGGGACCTTGGTCTTAAAAGGTTTTTATGTGTTGTTGTGACACATATTGTAATATACATCACATACTACTACACATCACATTTTATTAAAAAAAAAAAAAAATCTAGAAAAATGGCAAACTTGTGTTTTACTCGTATTAAATTCAATTCAACACAATCCGTGATTGTCGTTAGATCAACATTTCAGGAATTTATCAAATTTGAATTACAGTTATTAAGCGCTGATGATGTATGTTTATTTGATAATTCATGCGACACTTGAGGCAAGCTATCATTATCAAAGCTATGGATAGGATTAATTGTTGAATCCAACAAATCATTAATATAAAAAAGAGAGATAAGCGGAAGACAAAGCGGAACCTTTGAGGAACTGAGTTCAAAAAATATTCGATGAGACACCATCAACATTGTCCTGAAATTTTCACTTGGAAATAAAGCTCTGTATCAAAGAAATAAGTTGTTCGTCCAAACTATAGCATCATAATTTGCAAATAAGGTTGTCGTACCAAACTTTGTCCGAAAGTTACACCGAAAGTTTAACTATGGTTTTCAGGCGATTGTTTTTGGCAAGAGCTACAAAAGAATATAAATCTTTCGTCACTCTTCCTTTTCGGAACCCATATTGTCTTGCAATTAGTAATTTTGAGAACTCAAAGAAGCCCATCATATTAAAATTTATGTATTTTTCAAATATTTTACCAACAACCGAGAAAATTGAAATGGATCTGTAATTTTTGGATCAGTTTTGCTGCCTTTTTTTTAAACTGGTTGTATAGCTGTCCTTTTTCAGATTGCAGGCAAAACGCCTTCCTTATATGACAAATAAAAGATTTTTGTTATAAAATTGGTTCTAGCTCTTTGGCAAATGTTTTAAAAATAATTAGAGAAAAACGTGATCTGGTTCAGATTATTTGTAAATGTTTATTTATTTATTTATTTATTTATTTCCATTTAAATACTAGCAATCGGAAATATTTCCAATAACATGCTAGTTATAAAAGTAATACAAATTAAAGACAATATTTAAAAATAATATAAAAAATTACAATAAAAAGTTTAAATTTAGTTTATAAAAAGATAATTTTAATGTAATAAATCAAAAATGTTTAACACAAGATAAAATAAATCATATTAGAATTTAAAATATATAAGAAAATAATATTAATTTAAATTAATTTAACGATTTGTAAAAGGCTTCTTTTAAACTGGACTAAGTTGGAGCAAAACAAATTGATTTGATTAAATTTAACGTTGTGGCTGTACTGTAATCTAATTAACGGTGAATGAACTCTTAGATTGGCTAGAAAAGTATTGTAATACAGAGTGTACGAATGCCTAGTATTATAACAAGGTGTGGTATTCAAACGAATTAGACTAGCCAAATCTGATTCAATACTATGGTTAAGAACTTTATAAGGGGTTGTTTGATCAGCAATTGTACGTCTCTGTTCCAATGATAATAGATTATATCATTTTAGTCTATCTTTGTATGGTTGATATGGGAAGCTTAATTTAAAGTTCAGAAATCTAGTAAACTTCTTTTGAACCCTCTCAATATTATCAATATGAGTTTGATATTTTGGATTAAAGACTGGCGAAATATATTCTAATGAAGAACGAACTATAGAATTAAAGATTGTAATAAGTGTTTAAGACGAACGAAAATTTGAACACACTCGCATAACAAAACCAAGCATTTTAAAAGCTTTGTTAACATTGTCTTGAATATGAGCAATTTCACGAAGATTTCAACATCGTTTTGACTTGACCCCTTTTAATTTTGATTATTTTTTGTTTATAGATAGTCTTTCATAAATAAAAAATACAAGTTCTCTTAGAATTTTTTTTTTCGACCAGCGGTCTTCACAGGGTGCCCCTCAATTTTTTGTTGTTTTGTGATGTGAGTGCATTTTGACGAGCGATTGTAGAAAAACTACTGAATCGATTTTCATAAATGATATGTCGTTGAATAGGTATTAAAACATAGTTTTTAAAAATGTACACTGTTAATTTTTTGAAATAATTTTTAACGGTGTAACATAAGAAAAAAACGGTGTAATTGAAAAAATGATGAAATAGCCTTTTTTTTTTTTAAACTAAATTGAAGCTTATTTTATATCTAACCACTTGTGAAAGTTTGGGAGATGCGTTATTTTTTGTTTTAAAGATAAAATTCGTTGTGCATATGACTGTCGGGAATCAGTTTTTTTGTGGTCTGAAGGAAAATTATAAAAATGGCGTTATAAACTAAAATATATTTTTTTATGTTAAATATCAAATATTTTATTATTAAATGAACTTTTTAAAATATTTTAAAAATTATATATGTAGTACAATAAAAAAAAATCAATACAATGGTTAAAAATTGTAAGGTTTACCGTTATAGATAACGGCAACCTTAACAGAAATCATATGAGAATGTAGATCTATTTTTGAACCGCAGCATTATTTTACCCGCTAGGCATCAGGGGAGAAGTGGGATGGGTTTTGGTTCAAACAAACATATGATTTTATTATATGCTGCATTACCGGAAAATAAAAAAAAAACTTCACAAAACGATCACTGTAACTGTAACTAACCTATATCATTCATCTATCACGCCAATATATTCCGAAGCCGCAATTTTCTCTGAACTAAAAAGGCATGCTTCCTACTTCCTCAATCTCCCATGACTCTCAAAACACAATTCTAGTTATAACTCATTATATTTCTATATTAAATCACGAAAGCTTGTATTTAAATTAACACCATACATTTAAGTTTTTGACTAAAGCTAAATAAATTGAAGTAATTAAGTCATATTCGTATTTTATAAGGAAAGAAAACAAAAACAATTTAGCCTAACGAACTAGCATAATAAATTAACAAGTTAACGAAATAAATAAATTTGATCAATTAATAAACATGCTAAATAAATAAATAAATTAGCTTAATAAATAAATAAGTTAAATATATAAACTAGATTAGTAAAGGAACCTGTTAAAACAATATATAAATGAGCTTAATAAATAAACAAATTAGCTTACCTGAGCTAGTAACCTGCCAAAAGCGCTTTTAGTGTCACCTTACTCATCAAGAAAAAAAATTGCTATTCTAAAAATTATTAACGTTAACTAACAACAAAAATCAATTATTTGCTTAGCATATACATAAATGATATATACACAAAAAACACGAAATCAGATTCGCAGTTATAATACACGTAAATACTCAATCCAGCTACAGTACGATCAAAATGTGCTTCTAAATTGGTTTCCCGTTTCCTTTTAAATTTAATTTACAGAGTATGCTGTTTTCTTTTCAATTTAATTTACCGAATCCAATTAGGTAACGTGCCTAATACGGTTGGATACTTGTTTGTGGTATCCTGAGGAAACAGTTATAACGGATGCGTATTTAGGTTTTTTCTTGTTTTAATTCTTCATCTAACCCACTTCATCGCCAACAATTTTTAACTTGGAGGATAATAAGTTACAGGCCCAGGCAATTCCAATAAACCTAAGATAAATATCACTTAATTCACAAACATTCGAATCAGTTTACCCGTCGCCTAACTTGCTTACCTGGTCGGTTTAGGTCACACTAATTTCACAGTAAAATAATTCCGTATTATTTATTATATTTATTAATGTATTAAGAAATAACTCAAACAAAAAGCAATTGAAATAACTGATGCACTACTTTTTGTGAATATTGAAAACTTGGAATTATCACTTATAATTTGTTACTAGATTTTATTAAAGTTTAATTTCATGTACTCACTGTCGTACACTTTCAAAATGAATGTTTAAAATTTGCAACAGCAAAATTCTGTAGTAACTACATAAATAAATGATTGTAATCAGGTTTTCGTAAAACCAGGAAAAACGGGATAAAGTTTGATTAAATAAAATGCGAATTAAATGATGATGATTCATTTTTTTATTTATGCAGTGCTGTTGCATTATAATGAAATATAGGGGCTGGAACTACATTTTATTTTCAATGAAATGTGTTACAAAATGATTTACGTATTTTACAAACAGAAGTTTTTCTTGAATAGAAAAACAGTTCTGCAATTATTTTCTTTGTATTAGATGGCATAAAAAATGAAATATTTATTTGTCACTTTTAGTAATCACTTGTCACTCTTATAAAAAATAATTTGACAGTCTCGACTGCAAACAAAAAAAACCGTATAAATAACAAAATCTATTTAGGAACTTTTGACTGGAGAAGTATTATGTTCGTATTATGTTATTATGGTCATAAAGTAAAAGATTGTATTTTAAGATTAAATTACAAATATTTTATTATTGAATAAACTTGTTAAAGTATCATACAAATTATATATGTAGGTTAAAGAAAATAAATATAGTTATTAAAAATTATTTACTTATTTTACATTTAAAAGTTTCTTTTGAGTTGGAAAACATTTTTGCATTTGTTGTCTTAGTATCTAATGGTACAAAAGAATGAAATTTTTGAGTTCCACGCCGTATCCAAAGTTCATGGTGTATCAAAAATATCTTTGCTGCCTATACTATAACGGTGTGCAACACGCTTCAGTGTACCACCAATTCTATCACAAGGTCCCTTTCCATGGCTGGTAGCATGAAAACGCCATTCTGCATCAACCTTAAAGTCTTTTTTATGGTGGCATAAATTAATTAGGTTATGTTTATTTTTGTATTGAGAAGGTGCACCGTCAGTGTTATAAATTATTTTCGTAATATTAGAATTTATATGCGTTTTGATGAATTCAATAAGTTTTGTAATGAAAAGATGGACTGTAGTACTGTTGTGATCGTTTATATCCGAAATGAGTATAAAACTTCGGTGCTGTATATATTCACTTGCGGCACTTTTAAAATAAATGACAAATGGATGAATAGTAGCTTGTGAATTATTATAATAATAGCCTTGAACCGCATCCTGAATTATGAAGCCATAGTTTTCAGAAATATCCCCTTGAACGAAGCACTTCCTGCTTCTAATTTTTTTTTCCTCTATGAATGTAGATTGCTGTTTTGCTATAAAGTTGTGTGGTATCAAAATTTGTAAACGGTAAATAAATTTTTTCATAAATTCTTCTACAGTTTCTATTAAAGTATCCAAATTGCATCGATCATCGACGTCAAAATCATTTAGTAATTTTTCTTTCAGTTGTTGAAGTTTTTTTTTAACAATCATTGCACTTCAAAGTATGACAATCTTCTGTTAATTCACCACATGAAACAAAGTCAATTAATGTTTTATAATTCTGGAAAGAAGCATCAGTAATTCAAGATATCTTAGAGTGTTGAATCATTAGTTTCATATTTTGATGTATGGTACACACGCACACATTATGAACTCCTTGGGATAATTTTATACATTCTTGTGGTCGAAGGGACGTGAATTTAGTAAATCCTATTTTCACATCAGGAAACTTATTTTTAAACTCCACATAAGCTTCATTTAATGTACATAGCAATAAGCGCTTTTGTGTTTTTATGCGCTCATCTCCTTTTTTAAAAGATATTGCATCTCGTTTGCCTGGCAATAATCTACTGATTTCATCACTTTTATAGAATTGCTCCACAACATTTATATCTGTTGTGGATACACCTCTTTTATCCATCGCAGATGAATGCTGAAAATTATTTTCATGTAGAGTTTTACTTTTTTCAACCAAATGACGCGTAGCATTACTGTTGTTTGTTATTATAATTATATTGTTATGATAATTATATTATTATATTTAAAAATATAATAATTTATATTATTATATTTAAAAAAAATTCTACTTGAAGCCGTATTTTTCATTTATCAAAGGCTATCTATAAACTAAAAATAAACCAAATTAAAAAGGGTCGAGTCAAAATGTCGCAAAATTTTGCTGAACTTGACAGAAATTGCTTTTTAAAAAGTTCATTTAATAATAAAATATTTGATATTTAACATAAAAAAAAATCTGAATCTAAAAATCGCCATTTTTATAATTTTCCTTCAGAACAAAAAAAACTGATTCCCGACAGTCATATGCACAACGAATTTTATCTTTACAACAAAAAATAACGCAAGTCCTAAACTTTCACAAGTGGTTAGATATAAAATAAGCTTCAATTTAGTTTAAAAAAAAAAAAGGCTATTTCATCTTTTTTTCAATTACACCGTTTTTTTCTTATGTTATACCATTAAAAATTATTTCAAAAAATTAACAGTGTACATTTTTAAAAACTTTGTTTTAATACCTATTCAACGACATATCATTTATGAAAATCGATTCAGTAGTTTTTTCTACAATCGCTCGTCAAAATGCACTCACATCACAAAATAACAAAAAATTGAGGGGCACCCTGTGAAGACCCCTGGTCGAAAAAAAAAATTCTAAGAGAACTTGTATTTTTTATTTATCAAAGACTATCCATAAACAAAAAATAATCAAAATATATCATTGACTTTTATGTCAAGTAGTTTTAAAAAAATTTGATCTAAAAAAATTTTTTATTTTTTATAAAAATTAATATTAAATTGAGAAGACAATTACCTTATTTGTAAAATAAGGTCTCAAGATTTATGTTATCAACATTTAAAAATATTGTCACTTGGTTTCAACAACAAAAATGCAGCAAAGATTATCGATTGGTCCATCAATCAAAATTATGCAGTTGAATGTTGAAGGCATCTCAATTCCAAAATGAGAAATTATAAGTAGATTATCAGTTGAAGCGGAAGTAGATGTATTATTGTTACAAGAAACTCATCTAAGAAGCAAAGAAGATTCTATTGCTAGATGTAAAATAAGTGGTTTCATTGAAATTGATAGCATATTTCATCTACATTATGGTATTACAACTTTGATTAAAAATACGTTGCCTTCGGCAAGTATTGATTATAAAAACGATGATGACAATGTAGAAGTTCTGGTCATTACTATTTGTGGTATAAAAGTTGTAAACCTTTATAAGCCTCCTGGAAAAGATTGGAAAGATCCTCCTTTACCATCATTTCAAGATACTACAATATATATGGGTGATTTCAATTCACCTCACCAAGATTTTGGATATTCACATAACTCTGAGAATGGTGAAAAAATTGTAGAATGGATGTGTTTAAACCATTATGACCTTATTTTGAATATAAAAGGACCTAAAACTTTTCATTCTGCATCACATGGTACATTTACAAATCCTGATTTATGTATCATTCATGATACGGATGGTTCATCAATTTCAAAGTCAAAACGAATTGTTTTACAAGAATTTCCTAGGTCTCAACATAGTCCTACTTTATTAGAATATGGTTTAAATATTCCTATCATTCGTTCATTACCTAAAACAAGATGGAATTTTGAGAAAGCAAATTGGATGGCATTTTCAGAATCATTGGATAAAGAACTCAAAAATGTTCCTTCTAAGGTTCAAAATTATGATTCTTTTGTTAAATCTGTAATCAATTGTGCTAAAAAAACAATTCCAAGAGGTTACCGAATGCAATACGTACCTGGCTGGGATAAAACTTGTGAAGCGCTTTTTGAAAGTTACATGAATGATGGCAATAAGCAAGTTGGTTCAATGTTAATTAATCGTCTGAATGATAATCGTAAAAACATTTGGCAAAAAAAAATTGAATCTCTTGATTTTACACATTCAAGTAGAAAAGCCTGGTCTATAGTTGGCAAACTTGGAACAAATCCACAAATAAAAATAGTTTCTTCATCTTCCATCACACCGAATCAAATTGCAACAAAACTATTGAATTCAGCGAAAACTGACATGGACAGAAGAGCTTTTAAAAAAGTTAAGTTTCAGCTCAAACGTTTACGTAGATCTTTAAAACAACAACATGCTTTCTCAAAAAGATTTTCTTTAGGTGAAATTGTTAATGCTTTATCTCATGTGAAAGTTGGCAAAGCAGCTGGAGTTGATAATATTTATCCTGAATTTATAAAACATTGTGGACTAAGTACCAAGAGATGGCTAGCAAATTTTTTTACTGACGTTGTAAAAAAATCTAAAGTTCCTTCAATTTTCAAAAAGTCAAAAATTATTACTACTCTAAAGCCTGGAAAAACAGAAGACGACACATCTCATTATCGCCCAATTTCATTACTATGTGTACCATTCAAGCTATTGGAAAGACTTATACTACAAAGGGTTCAAAACAAAATCAATGTCGTGATACCAAAAGAACAAGCAGGTTTTCGACAAAATCGTGGTTGTAACGAACAAATGCTCGGTTTTTCAACATATGTCGAGTCAGGTTTTCAAAAACATCTGAAAACTTGTATGGCACAAGTTGATCTTACATCAGCATATGACACAGTTAGTCGTCAATGGATTGTTGTTGAAATTTGCATCAATTATTCCTTGTCTTAAACTGATAAATCTTTTAAATGATATGCTTTCTAATAGAAAGTTTCAGGTTTTCATGCAAGAAACTAAAAGCAAATGGAAAACTTTAAGCAATGGTTTGGCTCAAGGTTCAGTACTTGCTCCAATTTTTTTCAACTTATACATGTATGACATGCCAAAAACCACTTCCCAGAAATTTCAGTATGCTGATGATATTACTTTAGCCTATCAATGTAAAGATCTTCAACTTGGTGAAAAAGTTATAGAAAAAGATTTACATAAAATGTGGAATTATTTTAAAAAATGGGGTCTTAAACCGAATTCCAGTAAAACTGAAGTCAGTGCTTTTCACTTAAACAATCAAATGGCAAAATCTGAGTTATGTGTTAAAGTTGAAAATGTTGTTCTTTTACATAACCATAATCCAAAAATTCTAGGTGTAATTTTTGATCGTTCTTGGACTTTTAAAAATCACTTAGAAGCAATAGCCAAAAAAGTTAGTGCAAGAAATAATTTGTTACAACAAATTGCTGGTACAACTTGTGGATCAAACGCAAATGTTTTATGGACTGCTGCTTTAGGATTAGTATATTCTACAGCTGAATATTGTTCTTCAATCTGGATGAACAGTGCTCATACACCAAAAATCAATATTCAACTGAATCGTGCAATGAGATTAATTTCTGGTGCTATAAAATCAACACCTTTGAATTGGTTACCTGTTTTATCAAATATACCACCACCAGACATTCGTCGTAAAGAAATGTTATTCAATACCATTCAAAGAAGTTCAGAAGTTAACAATTCTTTATTGTTTGATTTATTTTTGGAAGCTCCTGATCAAAGTTTATGTAGAACACCACCGTATATCACTGCTAAACAACTTATTTCACAAAATTTTAACTCTGAAGATTTCTGGCTGATGTCTTGGAACAACAACCTTCCATTAAATGGTACATTTGTTCAAAACCCTAATGTGAAATTAAATGGTTTTGAACTAAAAAGAAATGATTGGGTGAAATTAAATCGTATAAGAACCGGCTATGGTAGATCAAACTATACATTACATAAATGGGGTCTGGTTGATTGTCCATCATGTGAATGTGGTAAAGAATTTCAGACAGTCAATCACATATCTCAAGAATGTAACTTAACTAAATTCAATGGATGTTTTGAAGAGGCTTTTTGTTTATCTGATCAATTTATTGATTGGTTACATGGACTGAAAAATAAAATTTAATGTATTTTGATGTTGAATAAACCGTACGATTAAAAAAAAAAATCAAAATTAAAAGGGGTCAAGTCAAAATTTCCCAAAAATTTGCTGAACTTGCGTGAAATTGCTCATATGTATATTAAATTTTAATTTGTTATCCATAATAATGCATAAATCACGAATACTTTGTTTTTCACATAGAGTTAAATGTTAATATTATAAATGAATTTTAATTGAAAAGATCTGGGCTTAAGCTTAAAGGTAAAACATTTATTAATGTTGAGATATAGATCGTTACTTTTGCACCACTTATATATTTTGATAAGATTATTTTGAAGCACTATACAGTCAGCTATGTATTTGATTGATTTAAATATTTTCAAATCATCAGCAAAAAGTAGTGCTTTGCAATCCAAGCGTAAGCAAATATCATTAATAAACAAAATAAACAATAAAGGTCCCAAGATTGAACCTTGTGGTACACCCGAATGAGGACAGAAAGAAAATGATTCATAGTCATTAATGCATACAAATTGAGATCTTTGTTTTAGATAAGATTCAACCCACCTGATAAACTTTATATTCAGACCAAAATTACGTCATTTTTGAGGGAGAATATTATGGTTAACTTTATCAAAGGCCATTGAAAAATCTATATATATGTGGGATACCACTTAATTAATTAAATAATTCAAACAACAATAAATTAATTTAAATGTCTTTTTAATTAAATGTTTTTCTTACGCACAATATTTCAATGTTTACTCACAAACAATGTGAAAATCTTCTTCTTTTCTTCTTCCTTCAGATTCGCCTTTGATTGCTGATCTTGTTTAATGTTTCGCCTTTGATTGATGATACGCCTTTGATAGTAGATTCTCCTTTGATTGTCGGAAGTTAAAGAGGATTTGTCTATGGTTTGCGTTCTTTTTATATCTGTTGTGCTATAAACCATAGTCAAACTCTGGTAATACTTTAACTGCTATTATGGTTTATAGTACATATTACATCGAGCAAGCTGTTATAACTTTTATACATTGTAGGGTGATCCTACATATATGACATCAACACCAGCACCTGAGTTAAGCGATTCATAAATATATTCCGTATAGTTAAGCATATTAGTAAGAGTTGATGTTAAATGATAATTTAGTTGATTTTAAATGTTAATTTATAACAAAACTTTCCGAATGAAATTACAAAAAAACTTGGAAAAACATTTTTCTTATTTAATTGCTTTTTCGCATTTATTTGAAAACCAACGAATAGTGTTTGGAACGATTAATCTATTAGGAACACATCTATGCAAAACTTCAAAAACTGTTTCGGGAAAAAATTAACGCATAGCTGAGCTTGGGTCTTGCCCAGTAATGCTATTATATTTCCAAAGAAACCATTTGAAAAAATCTTTTAGGCCCTTTCCAATCCGCAGTTTTTTAGTCTCAGACAAGACAAGGGTTAACTTTAAACATTTTAAGAGTTTGTATATTTAATTGAGTGGAGATCAAATTATGATTTGAACCAACCAAAGTCTCTGATAACCAAGTATGTTACTTTTTTGTCCAGTAATTTCAGGCATTCTCGTAGGCTGGTCGTTAATCTGTATTTAATTATGATAAACAGCAAAAAACTCGGCCTATCTACCTATATTGTAAGTGGTAGAGCTGTGTGAGTATGAGCCATTCTTTATTGTGGACATGTAGAGTTTTTTTTCTCAAAATGTTCCATATAGGTTTTACGATTGCATTCTAAAGAATTCGTCATTCTTTTTGTAATCTCTTTTGGACTCAAATCTGAATCTTGTAGAATATTTTTTCAATTACTTAGTTTTTCTTTTAATTAGTTAAGCATTTTAGAACTCATTGCAGATTTTGTCTATATTTGCTACTTGCAGTGGCTTGCAAATATTTCTTATATCCTTTATATTAATTCGTTCATCCCACATTTCACATAACTTCAGCTTACTAAGTATTTTTTCATGGAATTTTTCTAGGATAAGATTCAGTTCTCAGCACGAGTTTTTT
Source organism: Diogma glabrata (assembly GCA_963693315.1). NCBI lineage: Eukaryota > Metazoa > Arthropoda > Insecta > Diptera > Cylindrotomidae > Diogma > Diogma glabrata. Next base: position 32,309,471 of record OY856188.1, read on the forward strand.
ACATTATATCGATTATCTCGTAAATTATAAATGCTATGGACCTGAAATTTGAGATGCGTATAAAACTAATCTGTCCACATAAGATGACAGATACAAATTAAACTAAAGTTGTTTTCGTTTAGTTACAGGGTTACGATGTGAAACCTTTGAGAAAATACATTTTTTATTGATTCAAGTAGGGTATCATATAAAAGGACTTCATTTCAGTATTCCTTAAAAATTTATTTTGATAGAAAAATTAGTAAGTTTTTATGGAAAATATAGGAAAGTATCACATACTCACAATTATATTTATTAAGGGGGTGGATATGAGGAAGGGTAAAAACACTATTTAAAACGAGGTGAAGTGGGGTGTCATTTGGAAGAGCACCTAGCTTAGAAAAGATTGCAATTTTTTTTAGAATTTTCGATGCACAGTTTTTGAGTTATCAAAAAAATGCAACTTTCAGATCGTTCCCCTCCCCTACGTTTCGACACTGATTGACAGAAAAATTTGTAAAAATTCACAGAGTTAGGAAATTCGTTAAATTTTGAATGAAAATCATAGCAAAGGCTCAAATAATTATATTTCTGTGTGTTTAGGGGATGGGTGTGGGTAGAGTACAGAAAACCATTTTTGACCCAAATGAGTGGGGTGTCATATAAAAGAGCAATTAATTTAAGAAACATTACAATTTTTTTTAGAATATTGCAGTACAAAGTTTTTGTGTTATTGTAAAAACATATTTTTAGTATGTAGCCTCTCAACCCCCCTAAATTTCAACACTTGATTGACCGAAAAAATAATAAAATTTAAACCATTTAAAAGCTGGTGTGATTGAATCTTTATTGAGTTACCATAAACAGCTATGGATAAGATTTAACCTGAAGCAGATTTTTGATCAATGTATATATGTATGTGATTGTAATTTACTATCGACATTCACGATTAAAGATTTATTTTGTTATGCGTCATGGTCTGGCAATATAAAGACATTACAACACAACTTTCTGTCAATTATTTTTTATATTGTGTTCTTTTACATTCACGGAACCCTTGGCGAGCGAATTTTAATCGCAATTGTCTTACTTTTTAGGGTTCCGTACTTTGAAAAAGTAAAAACGGTACCCTATTGGTGAGACTTCGGTGTCCGTCCGAATTTCTACATAATAGATTTACTCACAAACTATAAATGCCATCAACTTCAAATTTTCTAAGGTTATTATATGTGTTGCCCCACACCTGATGATAACAAAACAAATTAAAAAAATTTTTTTCATCTATATTTTATAAACATAGATAAGGAGATAGTAAAACAAAAGTTTTTTATAAGGGATCGAGTTTGGTCTAGAAAAAACGAAAAAAATGGAAGTATTTCAAAAAAAATTTTCATTGAATTTTTAGTTGCTTAGTTTTCAGTTATTACCAAATACGAGTGGTTTTTTTTACGACACCCCCCCTTCACCCCCTTAACTTCGAACATTACAAAAGAAGAAATTTAAAAAATTCATGGGTGTAGGGATTTTGGTAATTCGATACTAAAATTTTTTTTACTAGTTATAATTTCAAATAAACGTGAAACTATACTAACAAAAACTGTTTTTTTCTCAAATATTATATACACAGAAACCTCAGCGAGCGAATTATATTCGCACTTGCCTGAGTTTTTCTATATAAAAGTTCGATAATTTGACGGAAAATGAACTTCAAAACATTGTGTAAATTGAATGTAGACAACATTGTAAAATTTGTTTTCCATGAAATCGTTACCGTTACCGTTTAATGTTATGTAATATGAACTTTACATTATTATCCAAACTCACATTTATGTGTTTGGAAGTAGGACTTGAAAATCGTTTATTTTCATTTTGGTGTTTTGTTGATTATTTCGAAACAACATATAAATTATTTTCTATTGATTCTGCAGCTTGCGAGCTTTTACAATTGCCGATCTCTTGTTGATGAAGGTTTTGCTTATAGAGTATAGTACCATGTTGTGCGTAAAACTTTTATAAATTTTATTCGAACTTTTAGAAGAACCTTATGGAGCAATCTTGCTAAAAAGTGATAATTACATAGCAAAAAAAGTTTAGGCGGATTGATTTAGTGGATGTGTGTTTTTTAGTTGTTTAAATAATAATCTGTCAACTTCGAAATGAGATGGTCATTTTTATAATTTTTTTCAGTGTAATTTTTAACTTTCTGATTCCTTCTTATTCTATCCAGGAAATGGATTTGCCCATATTGTCTATAATGCATTTGGTGGTTTTAAGCGCATTGATTGATATTTTAATTTTAATAGCCTAGCTAATGATGTCAATTCTCAATATTTATCTTTATTTAAAAAGCTTGACATCAGCACGTTGTCACATTTTTTCGTAAGGTATTTTTGATTTTCGATATATTCAAAAATTAAATTGGATTTTGTTTGAGGTGTTCATAACATTAATGTCTGTTCTCAATCAGTACTTCCAATCATCTGATATTAAAAAGAAATTAATAATATCAATTTCAATATTAAATGTAAACCAACAAATGTACATCCAAATTCTCATTCTGAAAAAAAACAACAAAATCCTAAAAATAACACTTTTAAATTTTTCAATATTCGAAACAGTCTGTAGACAAAACAACGATCAAACTTGTATGTATTACTACGTTGTCTGACACAATTTCACCTGGACCATATTTAACCTGTCTAGAATTGGTTTGTTATTATTTCACAATATCTAATATATGGGGTCAATGTTTTTTAAAAATCTGAAAATATGATTTGTTATTAGTGCTGATGGATGAAAAAAAGACGAACAAGTGCGAATATATCTCGCTCATTGTGTGTTCCGTGTATATAATATTCTACAAGAAAAGTTCTTCTCAAAAACACATTTTTAGAAATAATTTAGAAAATTGTTTTGAACTGGAGTGATGTTTGAAGTTAAAGGGTGGGAGAGGGAGGGAGGTGTGGGTGTTTAGAAAAAAATCTTTTGAAAATACGTCGAAAACTGTGTTTTCGTAAATTGTAAAACTCACATTTTTAGTAATAACTCAAAAATTCAAACAGTTACTTCGGTCTGAAAGACCTTAGTATTACATTCATGAGCTCAAAGTGAAATTCTTACCCCCACTTTTTTTGGCATTCCTTGACGTTTTAGGACCTACTGATTCTAAAAAAGCAAAAAAAAATGTATGTCGGTCTGTCGGTCGGCCGGCCGGCCGGCCGTCACAACCTACAAAATCTAGAAAACCGCTGGACGGATTTGAAAATTTTTTTTCCTAAAAATAGGTTTACTCAATGGGAAGAGCTAAAAGGACGATGTGCTCGATAACTGTATCGGAAGTGTGTCAAAAAAATCGTTAAGTGTGTCAAAACCAGGAAATTTGCATATTTTTTGCTTAAAAAACGTTCATTTTAAGTGATTACGAGTAGGAACATTGAATTTGGAGAAATCTTGATGGTCGAGATTGGTATGTGAGACCAAAATCTAGATTATTGCATTATAAGTTTGTCAAAAAAAAATTGTCAAGTGTGTCAAAAGAAAGATTTTTATTTATTTTTTTACCCAATTTTTTGAAAAAAAAAATTAAATTTATTGTTTGTAAGACATGAAATTTTATTATTGTTATAGAGAATTATGGCATTATAAGTTTGTCAAAAAAATAATGTCAAGTGTGTCAAAAAATGATTTCATTTATTTTTTTAGCCAATTTTTTGGGAAAAAAATGTAGCTGTTTTTATGACGTAAATGTAATTGAAAATAAAATTCGACATGGAAATTTTTGAATTTGTTATAGTTTTTGAAATATTTTTGGAATTTTGAAAAAAGATTGTATTGTTGATTTTGTAATAATTTTTGCATTATTTTTAGAATTTTGGAAAAAGAGTTAATTTTTGTTATAATTTTTGCAATATTTTTAGAATTTTGAATAAAAAATAGAATTCTTTTATATATAATTTTAAAATTTTGAAAAAATTTTCAATTTTTGATTTTGAAAGAATTTTTGGAATATTTTTAAAATTTTGAAAAATTTAAAATTTTTGATTAATCATTTTGGAAAAAGATTCAATTTTTGATATTGTTAAAATTTTTGCACTATTTTTAGAATTTTGGAAAAAGTTTAAATTTTTGAATTTTTAAGAATTCTTAGAATATTATTAAAATATAGAAAAAGTTTAAATATTTGTTTTTTTCTAATTTTTGGAATATTTTTAGAATTTTGAAAGAGAAATAGAGTTTTTGAATTTTATATATATTTTTAGAATTTTGAAAAAAGTTTCAATTTTTGATTTTGTAAGAATTTATGCAATATTTTTAAAGTTTTTGAAAAAGTTTTAACCTTTGATTTTGTAATAATTTTTGAAATATTTTTAGAATTTTGTTTGAAAAAAGTTTGAATATTTTATTTTATTTTATTTTTACAATATTTTTGGAATTTTGAAAGAAATATGAATTTGTGATTTTGAAATATTTTCTCGCAACGCTAAATGGAGAGGTTTTGAGTAGTTTGCTGATTGTATAATCTTTTCACTGAATTATGTTAATTGTTGATCTGTTATAATTTTTCAACAATAATTCATATTTTATGAATTTTTTTTTTTAAAGTTTTTAATCTTTATTGATTTTTCTAAATCGATTCCTTAAAAAATCTTTTGTTTCAATATCTTTTTATCTATGTCTATAAAATACAGATAAAAACATATATTTGCTTTTTTTTTTGTTTTTGGTAGGCATGGACAAATACATTTTACAACTGTAGAATTTAAGGTTGACCGCAGTAATAGTTTATGAGAAAATCGATTATGTAGAAATTTGGACGGATACCGATGGGTCACTAATATGGTGCCGTTACTAATAGGTTCCACTTAATAGGGTACCGTTTTTCTTTTTCCAAAATTTCGGGACCCTAAGAACGAATAATTTTGTATGTATTTTGTCGTTGTCCGACACAATTTCCTTTGGTAAACGAAAGACAGAAAATATTTTTCGAGGGGATTCAGTAGAGGGAAACTCCCTAGCATTTATTGGTTTTGCTGATTAATATTATTTGAGAGTGTGCAATACATATGTATATTCATTGAAATTAACAAATTATTTTATTTTTGAATAAGAAAAAAAACTATGTAGATTATTTGCATTGAATAAGTGATTTCCGTCCATGATGCTATAGAAAATGGCTTACTCACGTCACCGAACATTTACAACAAAAATAATAGTTTTCACTTATTTTTCAATATTGCTATTGATTTTGTTCCACCATATGTTAGACATGGCTATTTCATTCTCACAATGACTAAGTAATTTTCATGCAAGAGATCTATATATAGACTAATTGCAACATTTTCTGGAATAATAATTTTATTTAAATAATTCAGACAGTTATCATCAAAAGAAATGCTGGCGTTTACTTGGAATCAAATAATGTCATAAGTAACATTTCCGCTTGTACAGTTGTGTACAGTTCTTCAAGCGGAGGTTTATGCTTTCAATGAATGCAAACATGTAAGAACTTGCTTCCGTTTGCATAAGAAAAAAAAATTGGAGCCATACGGATAACCAAAAAGCTATTAAAGCACTGGTGAACCTGTAAACTGCTTCTAAACTCTTTATTGAGTGTAGAAAAAATCTTTATAAGATATAGCAACTCAACAACGTCATTTTGTGCTTGGGTTCCAGGTCATTTTTGCATTCCACATGCTTTAGACCGAGATGTGAAAAATTGACCATTTTTGATTTTTCCCGAAACTTGGCATATTGGAGTAGTAGAGACGAAATAACAAATACCACTTTATTTTAGAATTTCTTTAGTTTGAGCATAGGAGGCACCCCAACATGCATGAAATATGAAAATTTTGCTAAACCAAGGTAACTTTGGAATTAAATAGGTCAAAAACGGGTATATTGATTTCAACAAACTTTTTTTGTGTGATAAGTGATTATAGTTAATCTTTAAAACAAAAATTAATTTAATTTTTTTTAGTTAATTTTAAAATCAAAATATTAAAAAAAGATTTTCAAATGAATTTTAACTTTTTTTTTTTAAATAGTTCCATCTTTACTCTAAAATATGTCAAATTTTCGTTTTCTTTAAATATTTAATTTTAAAGATTTTTAGTCCGACTAAAATTCTAATTTTTCATCATTTTTTTTAACTTAAATTGTTAAAATTTTTTGGTGAGAAAATTGTTCGAAAAAATTATGAAAAATTAGAATTTTAGTCGGACAAAACATGTTTTTTATACAAGCGTCTGAGTGCAGGTGGTGTGATATTACTTAACACAGAGAGCCAAAGTAAGGAAGTGGACCTGATAGTACTACTTATAGTTGGCACATAGCACTAACCACTAAGCATAGCACCGAGCACTAAGTCACATAAAATCTAAACTAGTTTTCTTTAATTGATATTCAAAAAATTTTTGAAGCCTGGCCAATATACTAACTGAATTGGGGAATAATGTACAAACTGTCCTTAACGAAGTACAATTACGCCGTGTTCATATTTTGAATGTCTTGGAACTTTCAACATCAGGCAAGGTAAACATGATGTCGTCCAAAATATCAGCCTTCAAGTTGGGACAGAAATACATAGTTATTAGAAATAAATATTTTTAAGCCAGTTTACTAAAATGTGATAGACCGTGGAGTTCACCAAAAACAACGCTCTTAAAGATTTTGGTACATATGGATGGTTCTTATCTGTAGACGTTACGCAATATAAATTTAAATTTGGAAAATTAAATAGTTCTAATTACGGTAAGTTGTTCAAAAGAAGTGTTTTGTTGTCATAAGTAAAACATCTTCGATTTTAGAAAAAAATTCACCATGTTAGTCTGTTCAAACAAAATTCTTTAATGTTTTTGGATTACTTAAAAAAGCAGCCAAAGTGTGAGTGAGTGTTTTTTAAAGCAATGATAATAATTCGGTAGATTGGGAGGAAGCTTTGGAAAATGCTATAAGTTGCAGAAACTGAGAAATGAGTGCCAATAATGCATTTATGTTTTAATATCAATTTTTCGAAAAGAGTTCTCACATGAAGTTTGTGATTTTACCTGATTTAATTTTAATTTGCCTCAAAGATATCGAAAATTTAGACAAATACTAGACCCATTCCTTTGACTCCTTCATTCATGAAGCGTTAAAATATCTGAGTAGCGTTCCGAAAAACAAATGGCATTCAATGAAATTTAAATTCAACGAAAAGTGTTGTGAGTTGTATTTTATGGACATCTACCATGCCATGGTGATCAAATGAAATGCTTTTATAAAACTAATTGTTGAAAATATGTTACAGGCTTGATAAATCTAGACACTGATCATTATTTTCTTTTTGTTGTATCATATGGAGAGGAACAAAAATCGGGACAGACTAAGTTTGGTATATGCCTTGTTTGAAATGCCCAAATCTTAGGTGTGCATTTTTGGCAGTTTGACTAATGGAAGGATATTCTCTTAATAAAGAACGGTATCAATTAATGACAAAAAATTAATTGATGTTAGAGTCTTACTGGTGGGTGGTAAATAGTAATGGCATTACCATTGATGAATCTAAGATTTGTTTTTCGAGCAAATCACAGTTGAATGCGCACACGTGATTCGACTAATGGCAGTGAAAATGACGATACAAGAGTTTGGACAAATGTACTCTTCTGCGTTAGAATATGTTCAGAACGTTGATTGTTTGGTGTTTGCAAACATTGCTACAATACTGTTGCATCGTCCGTGTCACTGTACAAATCATATCTCAAAGCAATAAAAAATGAATAGGAAAACTATACCAGAAGCATATTATTAATTTTGAATTTTCAACATATGAATATGTATATAAATATATATCAAACAAGTCACAATAAAAATGTAATTGATTAATCCCGCAAACAAAAACATAAAGTTCGTGTTGCATGATATAATTTAAATTTACAAAAAAATAATACGGTATCATGGCTTTGATTAAAAACATGTCGTTCTTTTATATATAGTTTTTAAACATTTTCAGAATTGGATTTTTTTTCATGAATTAAAATTGACGAACAAAATAACAAAAACTAATAATATCACATCAAAAGTGGTTTAACTCAAAATATTTCAATTCTAAAAGTAAACTAAAATGTTTATATCAATAAACTCAAAACTTTTTTGATGACCATGAAAAACTACTACAATTGTGTTATTACTTCTCTCACAAAACCATTGTTGACAACAAAAAAATATTGCGACGTTGATGCATAGGCTGACTTCACCACAGCTCTGGAAACATAGTGTTCTGGATATATAATGAGCTAATATCCATAAAATACTTTAATTAAAAGCTAACCAATATTATGGACTTCGTAGTTCTAATAATAAAAATATTAAAGCAGGCAGTAGTATTCCAACAAACATAAATTCTGTTGTACGAGAAAAAGTAAAAAAAAATTTTATCGGAAGTGACAAAGCGGAAGTTAGGATGCAGAACTGTTGTAAACCGTACTAAATGTATATGTACCAAATTTTATCCAATTCGATTATCAGGTACAGAAGTTATTGAGCTTCCAAAATAACAGGTGCTTGGAGGACCCCCTACCACTTTGTTCACTATCGCTAAAAAAACTAATCAGTTCCATGCCATACATATTTGCATCTTTTTGCAAAGTGTAAACAAAATTACTTAACGAACGAATGTTGTATGCTCACGACATGCTTTGAAACAATAAACAGGTGTTCGGGAGGACCCCACCACTTATCCACTTATCCTTAAAACTAGTCAATTCTTTGTCATTAAAGTCTTCATATATTTTCAAAGTGCCATTAAAATTGATTAATGAATGAAATCTGCATGCTCCCAACAAACTTTAAAAACAAAGTGTGAAAAGTCAGCATTTGTATGGTAGACCCCCCGCCATTTTGATCAATGTGTCCCAAAAGATGATAATTATCTTCTTACACTAATTGAAACCTTTCCATAAGTTTTATCATAATCACTTCATTATTGTAGGCTGAAGTGTGCATAAAGATACTGAAAAAACTCTGCCAACAATTAAAAAAAAATTTTTTTTTCCGGAAGTGAAAAACCGGAAGTTGGGATGCAGAATTTTTGTAAATCATACTAAATGCTTATGTACAAAGTTTCATCCAATTTGATTATCAGGTACAGATGTTATAGAGCTTAAAAAAAACAGGTGTATGGGACACCCCCACCACTTTGTTCACTATCGCTCAAAAACTAATCAGTTCTTTGCCATACATATTTGCATTTTTTTCCAAAGTGTCATCAGAATTCGTTCACGAACGAATGCTGTGTGCTCCCAACAAACATTGAAAAAATGATGACACAGTAAACAGGTGTTCGGGAGACCCCGTACCACTTATCCCAATATTGTCCAAAAGCTAATCAGTTCCTTGTCATTTAAGTCTCCATCTTTTTCCAAAGGTCATTAGAATTGATTAATGAATGAAGTCTTAATGCTCCCAACAAACTTTAAAAACAAAGTGTGAAAAGTCAGCAGTTGTATGGTAGATCCCCCGCCACTTTGATCAATGTGTCCCAAAACATGATAATTATCTTTTCACACTAATTGAACCCTATTCCATAAGTTTCATCATAATCACTTCATTATTGTAGGCTGTATTGTGCATAAGGACACTGAAAAAACTTCAAAAATTTACAAAAAAAAAATTTACCGGAAGTGAAAAACCGGAAGTTGGGATGTAAAACTGTTGAAAACTGTACTAAATGCTCATGTACCAAGTTTCATCCAATTCGATTATCAGGTACAGATGTTATTGAGCTTTCAAAAAAACAGGTGCTCCAGGGACCCCCCACCACTTTGTTCACTATCGCTCAAAAACTAATCAGTTCTTTGCCATACATATTTGCATGTTTTTCCAAAGTGTCATCAAAATTCGTTCACGAACGAATGCTGTGTCCTCCCAACATACATTGAAAAAAGTGTGACACATTAAACATGTGTTCGGGAGGACCCCCACCACTTATTCCAATATTATCCAAAAACTAATCAGTTCTTTGTTACTTAAGTCTCCATCTTTTTCGAAAGTGTCATTAAAATTGATTAATGAATGAAGTCTGTATGCTCCCAACAAACTTAAAAAACAAAGTGTGAAAAGTCATCATTTGTATGGTAGACCCCCCGCCACTTTGATCAATGTGTCCCAAAACATGATAATTATCTTTTCACACTAATTGGAACCCTGTTACATAAGTTTCATCATAATCCCTTCATTATTGTAGGCTGTAGTGTGCATAAAGACATTAAAAAAATTTCAAAAAAGTACAAAAAAATTTTTTTACCGGAAGTAAAAAACCGGAAGTAAAAAACCGGAAGTTGGGATGCAGAACTATTGTAAACCGTACTACATACTCATGTACCAAGTTGTATTCAATGCGCTTATCAGGTACAGATGTTATAGAGCTTTCAAAAAAACAGGTGCTCCAGGGACCCCCACCACTTTGTTCACTATCGCTCAAAAACTAATCAGTTCTTTGCCATACATGTTTGCATCTTTTTCCAAAGTGTCATCAAAATTCGTTCACGAACGAATGCTGTGTGCTCCCAACAAACATTGAAGAAAGTGTGACACATTAAACAGGTGTTCGGGAGGACCCCCACCACTTATTCCAATATTATCCAAAAACTAATCAGTTCTTTGTTACTTAAGTTTCCATCTTTTTCCAAAGTGTCATTAAAATAAATTAATGAACGAAGTCTGTATGCTCCCAACAAACTTAAAAAACAAAGTGTGAAAAGTCATCATTTGTATGGTAGACCCCCCGCCACTTTGATCAATGTGTCTCAAAAGATGATAATTATCTTCTCACAATAATTGAATCCTATTCCATAAGTTTCATCATAATCACTTCATTATTGTAGGCTGTATTGTGCATAAAGACACTGAAAAAACTTCAAAACAGTACAAAAAAATTTTTTTTACCGGAAGTGAAAAACCGGAAGTTGGGATGCAGAACTATTGTAAACCGTACTACATACTCATGTACCAAGTTTCATCCAATTCGCTTATCAGGTACAGATGTTATTGAGCTTTCAAAAGAACAGGTGCTCCAGGGACCCCCCACCACTTTGTTCACTATCGCTCAAAAACTAATCAGTTCTTTGTCATACATGTTTGCATCTTTTTCCAAAGTGTCATCAAAATTCATTCACGAATGAATGTTTTATGCTCCCAACAAACACAAAAACTTTGTGGGAAAAACCACCTGTTGTATGGTGAACTCCCCCAAACCTTTATCCAATGTGCTCCAAAAGCTGATAAAATCTTTCTCATGTTATTTAAAAGCTTTTAGCAACGTTTCATGAAAATCGATCGGTAATTGTAGGCTACAGTAGGGATAAAAACCTAAAAAAAAAACTTTTTAACCGGAAGTGACAAACCAGAAGTTGGTATGCAGAAATATTGGAAACAGTACTAAAACCTTATATACTAAAATTCAATAAGATCATAGCCCGGGATCAGAAGTTATTCAAGATTTAAACTTAGAGGTGTTCGGAAGACCCCCCGCCATTTTGTCCAAATTTGAAATGAATCCAGATCTTCCATTTTCAAGTGAACCTGTATCATTTGCCAAAGTTTCATCAAGATCCTATGCAGAAAACTCAACCAACCAACCAACCACCCACCCATAGAGGATGGTCTAAAACAAAAGAAAAAATAAAATTTGGGGTATGTAAGATTTTTTTCACGATAGATTGCATAACTTCACACAATTTAAAATTGTGGTGAAGTAAAAATCTTATATTGATGAACAATTGCTAGGTTTATCTCAATATTATTGAAAGAGAGTTGCAGAATCAGAGTTTATACAGGATGTTGTTTGACCATAACAATAGGATTATTTTATAAAACTACTCTAGCAGATAATATAGTTTCGCCTTTGATATACTTTTTCTTAATAAATATAAATAGGTTGTTTTCACCTAAAAATAAAAAATAGTTTCAATCAATTTACTATGAAAATTTGCTATATCCCATGTGTTGTGTATTATGTAAAACATGATAATTTTTTATCCTAACCTAAAGTTACTGTATAAACCACAAATGCAAACTATTGGTTTCTAGTTCATTTTATTTTAATCGATTTCATTTAAATTTAACAAACATTTATGTGGAAAACGATCACATTTTGGAACTTTCCAATCAGGATTTTCTAATTTTTAAAAACTTTTAAATTTTACATTTTTCGTTAATATCAAAATTCAGCAATTTGTTTTTATGTTTTCAAAATATTTTTGGAGATAAGCCAATTTTTGTAATTTCTAAAAATTTATTAAGTGAAATTTTATATTCTTGATTTTGGGGAAACATAATTAAGTTTGCATTGTACAGTTAATCGTTTGAACTTATTAAATGAAATTATTCTAAGTAGGAATTTAGGGTAAAAATTATGAACATAGCCATTTGGAAAACTTCGAACAGAACTTTTAGGTTGATTAAATAAATGACACAAAAAAACATTATGATTTCAAACAACAATTATATTATGTTTTTTAACACAATAAAAGATGTAGAATTTTTTTCGACTAAATCTTACATCGGTAGAATACAGTTTATAAAATTCTGTGTGAAAGAAGTAATGAATTTTATATCGAACAAACAAGTGGAACATTTAAAGCAAGAAAATAGGAACAGCTTTAATTGTAATTCTACATTTGTTAATCAATTAATATTGCAAATGATTCTAGCATTTTCTATGCTTTAATTAAAATAACAGCAAAATGAAATGCATCATAATAACAAAAAAATTTGATACTAACTCAATAAATAAGTGCATGTTATTTGGTCATAATATTGATAAACTCATATATCCTAGTAATGTGCAACTAATTTCGTGTTATTTTATTGTATTGATAAAAATTTTGCATATATTAAAATATTTTAAAAAATATCATATGATGTCAAATTTTATACTAAATATTACTAATATTACGAAAAAATTTTGTAAGAAATAACAATCAAAACGGTTTTAATAAAAGAGAAAAGTGTCTTTGCGGGCGCAACAGCATATGCCCGCAAAATGTCTTTAGTTTTATGTAATATTACAACAACAAAGCAACAACAGTCAAATAATGACAATAAGAACGTTACTAACAATAATAATGACAATACGAGTGATGAGTCAAATCCAGTAACTATTTACAGGTAAAAATGAAGTATAACAATTTTTTTTAACTTTATTTATATGATGTGATATCAATTCACTGAAATACATTTGCATCATCTGTTCACATTCAGTCAATTAAGTTCCAAAAAAGTGATGGATGGAAAATTGAAAAATTGATTGAATTTTTCCATCAAAAGGACATTTTGTATACCTTTGAGAATTGATTAATGATATTATGCTTTGTACATTTTCATCGGTGAATATTTAATTTGAAGAAACAATAAATGATTTTTTTTTATTTCATTTATTTATAGGTGTCGTGCGCCGATTGCATCATTAGATTGTATGGAGGAGTTCAGTGGTACGGGAGGACACCTTGATTTTGGTATACAAGCTTTTTATGCTTTTTATTATTTGTAATTTTGGATGGTTTTGATTTTGATATAGTTTATTGATTTATGTTAGCAAACAAAATGTTTGGTTTGATTGTATCTCTTGCTTGTTAGTTACATGAAACAAAAAAGTTATGACATTTAATTTTTATCATCGAAAAATTAGCAATCTTGAAATTTCAATCAAAGCGTGAATGATAAATACAAATTTGTTATGGGTACACGAAACATTTATTGCTTGAAACATCGCAAATATAGTAAACATTTGTTTTCTTTCATAGTTGTAATTTGACCAACAAGACAATTAAGTATAGTTTTAATGATTCAAATTTTTTAGATCGAAACAGAACTCAAGGAGTCATTATTTTCCCAAAGTATGCGAAAATATCTACTGAATATTTTTTACCGATTATTCAATTCAACCGGTTATTCAAACTTCAGCACGCATTGGCCGCCTATTTCTGTTTATATACCATTTGCCATGATTTGACAAAAAAGCTGAAATATATGCAGGCAGGAAGCTCTGAACACCGACGTAATCAAAATTAGTCAAAAAACGACGATTACTATACAAAACTGGCCACAAATCGAAAAAGCTCAAGCGATCTCTATTTTCCCATAAAAAACAAAAATATCCTCTAAACATGTTGGTGTTCATTGACCTTATTTTATTAAAATCAAAATTCAGTTTATATGTCATTCGCCAAGATTTGTTTGTTACAAATCATTTCTTTGAATTTCAATAAGAATAGGTAAACCTCTTGTTTTTTTTCAAGCTGCTTTTTATATTTATTCCAAAATTTTGTACTGAAAAAAAGTCTGAATATCCTGAATTAGAGTCTCTATTTGAGAGCTAGATATTTAAAACGCTTGGAGTATCGATTAATCAAATAAATGGAGAATCAAAAGGAGAAAAATGATCCATTTATCATTATTTACTGCAAATGATTACTAATTAACGCTCTTAAAACTACGTTGCATAGAATTTCAAGATTGAAAGCGATAATTTAGATCTCCAATCACCAATAATTTATATTTGTAATAAAATCAAGTCGTTTCTGTAATTTGGATTGTTTAAGTAAGGACTATAACCACCAGTTACTCTTAGTATATAGTATTCGAGAAAGGATTCAGTTTTTGAAACCGATTCAATCGTCTTTTTAATATAGATACCAAACCCTTCTTCCGCCTAACAATTTTGATATTTTAAGTAAAATAATAAGCCAGCATTAAACATTACTACATAAATTACATTAACTTAAAATAAGATTCAACGACAAATTCTATTACATTCTTCACAAAAATATATTACAAACAAAATATTAAATATTTTGTACAAAACTCACCATCATTTATCTCAACCAACATTAAATTCATAACGGAAATTATGAATTACATAAAAAGACCAACAAAAATTCAAAATTTAATTCATAAATCACAACAATTAAAAGATTATGAAAACCCTAATGTTTCTTTTGAATTTTTATCTTTAAAAGCTCCTAACCTAATTTTTCACCCTCAGCGATTAAACTTTTCCGAAATATCCCCAACAAGTATATATATGCATGATTTGTCTTCATTTGATCTTGTTATCTTTATTTTACTTATATTAAAATTAGAAAGTTGATTTTTGGTTGCTTGTGTTAAGCATGGTGTTAAATTATTTAAAAGTTTTATATATTATCTGGCAATATGTCAGAATATTGTTTGATTTTCACATAGTTTTATATGCATATGTTATTGTTTAAAGAGTTTTATAGAAATATGTTTCACATCAAAAGTTTGATGGTTTATTTATTTGTTTGATGTTTCTTAAGTGATTTATGTATATCTTGAGGCAAAATCACGTCTTATATGTTTAATGTCGTTGTTGAAAAATTGATTATATTTTATTTGAATAATATTTATTCTTTGTTGTACCATTAAATAAAATCATCCATAATTTGCATTCTATTATTTCTGTTTTCTTTTATTCTAACAAAACTTTTTCAAACTTAAAAGTTTCTATTGTTTCGTTTTCCTTTCTTTTATTGGCTGTTTTTCTTGTATATATATTACTTTTTTTTATTATTCCTTTTGTTAAAATGTTTTGTTTGAATTCAATAAATTTAACTTTTTTTTTCTTTAAATTTGTGCTTCAGTTGAGTTTGCCAAAAATTAATTAAAGTTAATATTTTTTAAAATAGGTCGATCAATAAGTCTTGGCTCAAATCCAGCATTACCGATACGGCATACAACAACTATAACACCTGGATTGCGGTACAAAAATTTAGGAAAAAGTGGATTACGTATATCAAATGTTGGTTTGGGAACATGGCCTTTATTTGCACCTGGTGTTACGGAGGAAATGGCAGAAAATGTTTTAAAAGTGGCTATAGAGAGTGGAATTAATTTATTTGATTTGGCTGAAGCGAATTCAGGTAACAAATTTTTTGATTGTTTTATTTTTGTCGAAGAATAATATTGCCATAAACAGGTTGCTTGGCATGAAGGTTTACAATTTTGAACAACCGTAAAAGCTTTTTTATCAAAAAAAATATGTTAAAAACTATGAATGATCGTTGAGTTTCATTTCTATTTAAATTGATATCTAAATCAACAAAATAGTTAGTTCTCGTCAACAGAAAATCATTCAAGTATACAGAAAAGTATTTGCACTACCAAAAGCGACAGAGACGTATGTTATGTGGTCTGATTTAGTCATCTGCCTTCCTGTTTTAAAAAATAGGCAAATTTGCCCTATATTGTAAATTTTCAAATCTTCTGGATCTTCTTATTTTCTATTCTTCTTGATCTTCTGATCTTCTGATGTTCTGATATTCTGATGTTTTGATATTTTGATCTTCTGATCTTCTAATTTTCTGATATTCTGATTTTCTGATCTCCTGATCTTCTGAACTTTTGATCTTTTGATCCTTTGATCTTCTGATCTTCTGATCTTCTGTTTTTCTGATCTTCTGATCTTCTGATCTTCAGATCTTCTGATCTTCTGATCTTCTGATCTTCTGATCTTCTGATCTTCTGATCTTCTGATCTTCTGATCTTCTGATCTTCTGATCTTCTGATCTTCTGTTCTTCTGATCTTCTGATCTTCATATATTCTGATCTTCTGATCTTCTGATCATCTGACCTTCCGATCTTCTGATCTTCTGATCTTCTGATCTTTTGATCTTCTGATCTTCTGATCTTCTGATCTTCTGATCTTCTGATCTTTTGATCTTTTGATCTTCTGATCTTCTGATCTTTTGATCATCTGATCTTCTGATCTTCTGATCTTCTAATCTTCTGATCTTCTGATCTTTTGATCTTCCGATCTGCTGATCTTTTGATCTTCTGACCCTCTGCTCCTTTGATCTTCTGAGTTTTGTAGTAGGAGATCTGGTTGTCCATTGAGGCTTACTAGTTGTTCGTTCAACGTGGAATACACAATGCTGCCCGTTCTATCGACCACCTTTTTAACAAAGAATTTTGAAGTTAGACAAAAAAAATAAGACATAAATCAAAGTTGAACTTTTACCGCCTCTCTGTACACCAGCCAGGTTTTCAAATATTAGCAGTATTATTAATCACGGTATGTAAAAAAGGTGTTCGCATAAAACTCAACCAAAAAAATACAACAAAAAAAAATCGTTTCGCCTCATTTAAATAGACTTTCTAGTTAACCCTCATATTATTATTTTGACTAATTGACCATTACTTTATCTTTCCTTGATGATGTTTCATAAAACAAATAAACAAAGAAAAAAGGTGGGACAATGGGTTTTAAATTTCATACGGAATCAAATCTAACGGATATTCAAATCGTTTAGATAAACACATTTAATAGGCTTTTTGATTGGTAATTGTGTTCACTATTTATTACAATTATCAAGGGAGGATAAAAAGTTTGTTTATGATTGTATGATTTCATCTTCATGAAGCAATTTAAAAAGTGGGCGAAATTAAGAAGAATAATGCGCGCATTCCTAGATTAAGGTCTTGACCATTACAGGACAGGACGAAATGAGGATTTTTAAATCTGTGGACTAAATTTTTTTTAAATTATACTAATAAGTTGAGAGTTGGGCTCGAATCCAAAACTAGAAATAAGGAGTCTCATGCTCTACCGACTGAGCTAGCTGGACTAAGAAAAAGGTGCAGTAAACAAAAAAATAAATAGCCATGATTGATTCGATTACTGTAAGGTGCGAATCAGTAATTCAAAATGAGACGAGAAAGTATATTAAGTGACATTGAGTGATACGATCACTATAACAAGGTATGTGAGTCAGTGACTTACGCTTTCAGTTATCCACCCTGCTATCTGACCCTCAAATAAAAAACATACAATTGCAAAAAGATCTAATTATAATAAACAAAATGGGTTTAATGAGCGTGTTTCGGTCAAAAAAATGAAAGAACAGAGGCGGTCTAACTATGGTTCACCTAGCACTTTTCTGCTTACCTTTCCCTAACAAGCTATAGAACACCTTGTGTATGAAAAAAGAGGTTGGTGTAAGTGCTCTCTACACTTACTTCAACTTCAGTAAAGTGGCCCGATCGACGGGCGTTTTTTTATCCCTATTATCGATCACTGGTTTGCGTTTTTTCTACCCTCCAAAAAGTAACGCTCAAACGAATAGAATTGCCCAATACTATGGTAATTAGTGTACTTGAGTGTAACACGTGGTGGTCATGACCACGTTGCGATCACATGAACCTGGTGATATTATACAATCATAGGATAGGATCATTGTATAATATCATGGGTTGGAATGACCCTCACAGCAATCAAGAACTTCCATTTAACTGAGGTACGCACTGGATCGTAAACCCCGTTAGAAATACGTCTGAAGGGCATTTCCTACCTTTGCGGTTCAAAATATTTAAAATTATTCAAAATTTTCATTAAAAAATAAAATCAAAAATTATTCCAAAAAAACAAGTGTTTAAAATTTCCAAATTAAAGTCTTGTCCATTAAATGTTCTGATGTTCTCACGTTCTGATGTTCTGATATTCTGATGTTCTGATGTTCTGATGTTCTGATGTTCTGATGTTCTGATGTTCTGATGTTCTGATGTTCTGATGTTCTGATGTTCTGATGTTCTGATGTTCTGATGTTCTGATGTTCTGATGTTCTGATGTTCTGATGTTCTGATGTTCTGATGTTCTGATGTTCTGATGTTCTGATGTTCTGATGTTCTGATGTTCTGATGTTCTGATGTTCTGATGTTCTGATGTTCTGATGTTCTGATGTTCTGATGTTCTGATGTTCTGATGTTCCGATGTTCTGATGTTCTGATGTTCTGATGTTCTGATGTTCTGATGTTCTGATGTTCTGATGTTCTGATGTTCTGATGTTCTGATGTTCTGATGTTCTGATGTTCTGATGTTCTGATGTTCTGATGTTCTGATGTTCTGATGTTCTGATGTTCTGATGTTCTGATGTTCTGATGTTCTGATGTTCTGATGTTCTGATGTTCTGATGTTCCGATGTTCTGATGTTCTGATGTTCTGATGTTCTGATGTTCTGATGTTCTGATGTTCTGATGTTCTGATGTTCTGATGTTCTGATGTTCTGATGTTCTGATGTTCTGATGTTCTGATGTTCTGATGTTCTGATGTTCTGATGTTCTGATGTTCTGATGTTCTGATGTTCTGATGTTCTGATGTTCTGATGTTCTGATGTTCCGATGTTCTGATGTTCTGATGTTCTGATGTTCTGATGTTCTGATGTTCTGATGTTCTGATGTTCTGATGTTCTGATGTTCTGATGTTCTGATGTTCTGATGTTCAGATATTCTGATGTTCTGATTCTCTGATTTTCTTGACTTCTGATCTACTGATTTTCTGATCTTCCAATCTTTTGACTTTTTTATCTTCTGATCTTTTGATTTTTTGATCTTCTGATCAACTGATCTTCTGATCTTGTGATATTCTGATCTTCTGATCTTTTCATCTTTTGATCTTCTGATCTTCTGATCTTCTGATCTTCTGACCTTCTGATCTTCTGATCATCTGATCTTCTGATCTTCTGCCTTCTGATTAACTGATCTACTGATCTTCTGATCTGTTGATCTTCTGATTTTTTGATCTTCTGATCTTCTGAATTTTTGATCTTCTGATCAACTGATCTTCTGATCTTGTGATAGTCTGATCTTCTGATCTTCTGATCTTTTCATCTTCTGATCTTCTGATCTTCTGATCTTCTGATCTTCTGATCATCTGATCTTCTGATCTTCTGCCTTCTGATTTACTGATCGACTGATCTTCTGACCTTCGGGCTTCTGATCTTCTGATCTGCTGATCTTCTGATTTTCTGATCTTCTGATTTTTTGATCTTTTGATCTTCTGATCTTCTGATCCTCTGTTCTTCTGATCTTCTGATCTTCTGATCTTCTGATCTTCTGATCTTCTGATCTTCTATTCTTATCTTCTGATCTTCTGATCTTCTGATCTTTTGATCTTCTGATCTTCTGATCTTCTGATCTTCTGATCTTCTGATCTTTTGATCCTCTGATCCTCTGATCTTCTGATCTTCTGTTCTTCTGATCTTCTGATATTCTGATCTGGTAATCTTCTGATCTTCTAATCTTCTGATCTTCTGATCTTCTGATCTTCTGATCTTCTGATCTTCTGATCTTCTGATCTTCTGATCTTCTGATCATCTGATCTTCTGTTCTTCTGATCTTCTGATCTTCTGTTCTTCTGATCTTCTGATGTTCTGATGTTCTGATCTTCTGATCTTCTGATCTTCCGATCTTCTGATCTTCTAATCTTCCAATCTTCTGATCTTCTGATATTCTGATCCTATGATCTCCTGATCTGCTGATCTTCTAATCTTCTGATCTTCTGATCTTCTGATCTTCTGATCTTCTGATCTTCTGATCTTCTGATCTACTGATCTTCTGATCTTCTGATCTTCTGATCTTTTGATCCTCTGATCTTCCCATCTTCTGATCTTCTGATCTTCTGATCTTCTGATCTTCTGATCTTCCGTTCTTCTGTTCTTCTGATGTTCTGATCTTTTGGTTATCGGATCTTCTGATTTTATAATAATTTCTGATCTGCTGATATGCTGATCTTCTGACCTTCTGACCTTCTGACCTTCTGATCTTCTGATCTTCTGATCTACGGATATTCTGATCTATGGCTCAGGAAGACATGGACGAGTATTTTCCTGCTGACCCTTCCTTAGTAAGTTAAAGATACGACCGGAACATCATGTGTTGGGTATAAAGAGGTTGGTGTTGGTAGAAAATTTCAGTCACGACGGCTCGAACGCTCTGCAATACCTATTCCTGATATCAATCATTAGACTTCAGTTTTCCTACCCTCCATCAAGTTCCGCTCTAACAAATTGAATTTCCAAAGACTGGTTCTCCTGACCTTATTGAAATCCCGTGAACCTGGTGAAATAACCATGGAAAGCTGATCTAGGTAGTTGATCATCAAGTGTCAATAAAGTCCATCCCTTGTCACCTCACCACCTCTCCTAGCAGTCAAAAACTTCCACATGACTGAGGTACACGGGATCGTAAACCCCGTTAGAAATACGTCTTAAGGAGATGTTCTACTTTTGAGGCTTAAAATATTAAAAACTCAAATATTAAAAATTCTTCAAAATTTTGAAAACAAAAACAAAATCAAATGTTCTGATGTTCCTATGTTCTGATGATCTGATCATCTGATCTGTTGATCTTCTGATTTTGAGAGTATCAAAATCCAGTTTTGTTGAAAAATTTTCTTGTTCTTCATACTGTAAGACATTCGTCACATTTTATTTTAAGAAATTTAACCATAATTTTTTTTCTAGAAACCGTTTTTGGAAAAGTTGTTCAAAAAAGTAGCTGGAAACGATCATCGTTTGTGATCGTTTCAAAAATTTATTGGAGTACAAAGTAAGACAAATATTGTGATTAATTGCGTTTCCGGAAAATAAATAAATTTTCTAATTGCAGGTCAGAAGAACGTGGCCTATCTCGAAAACATATAATCGAAAGTGTGCGAGCTAGTCTTTCACGACTTCAAGTTGAATATATAGATTTGGTGATAATACATAAAGCTGATCCTATGTGTCCTATGGAAGAAATAGTCCGAGCTATGAATTACATTATATCACAAGGTTGGGCAATGTATTGGGGTACAGCACGATGGAGTCCCGTTGAAATAATGGAAGCTTATACGAATTGCCGTCAGTTTAACTGTATCACACCAATTGTTGAACAAGCTGAATATCATATGTTCTGTCGCGAAAAAGCTGAATTATATTTACCAGAATTGTACAACAAAATTGGAGTTGGTTTGATGGCATGGGGTCCGTTATCAATGGCTCTTGGTGATATTCAACCAAGCGAACGTGGTTTATTTTTCTCAAAAGGATCGTTTATGAAGAAAAGTCATAGCTATTCATGGACGGAAGATGAAGTAAATACAAAGCAGGATTTTGGGATATCCACAACAGGCACTACACAACCGGTTGGAATAATGACGAACGTTCGTAGTGATTGCGTTGGTCGTGGAATGATTTCTGATGGAACTACGACTGTTCCAACATTAAAAGAACATAGATTAGAAGAAAGTCGACGACAATGTGATAAGTTACGAGATTTATCTTCACTGGCAGAAAAATTAGGCTGTAGTCCTACACAACTGTCGATAGCATGGTCTCTTAAACATGAACCTGTCCAGTGTTTGCTGATTGGAGCAACCACACTTGAACAACTTCATCAAAATTTACAAGCACTGCAGGTAATTTCGATTAGTTTTCTTTCCTTCTATTAAAATCGTGAATTTTTATTTTTTTAAATACATTTTTTTGTAATTCCAGCTTCTCCCACGTCTATCAACTAGCGTAATGCTCGAATTAGAACGTATATTAGACAATAAACCTGTTCGTCCACCATTAATATCAACCTTAGCACTTAGATGACAATCAGTCTGCCCCCCAGGACCACCGTCAAGTGCTAGCGGTGTTTGTGGTGGGGCAGATACCCCCAAAAATGATGACGATGAAAATGGTGGAATGGGCCGTAACGGTGATCGTGATGGTTTAAATGATGATCAAAAAGATTCGTCAACAAAACAAAATTTTTGTGAAATTCAGTGACAAACGGAGTATTTAGATAAAAATAATAAATTAAATAATCAAATAAATAATAATAATTCTGCAACTGCTACAACAACAACATCAAATAATAGTAATAATATTGATAGTAAAACAAAAAAAAATTTACATAATTTAATTAAATTATCAAAATCAAATGATTCAGTAAATTTATTAAAACAAAATTTTAACGATAATAATTTGGAAATAAGTAATCAATGCTTAGATAGTAATAATAAAAGTAAATTAAATGCACAATATTCTAATATTTCATCTAATAATAATAATAATAATAATAATAGTAATAATGCAACAAAAAAATCAGTTAATTTAAAAAAGAATAATTCAAACAGTTTAATTAATTTTAAAAACTTCGACATAAGTTTAAAATCTATTTATCTAAGTTTACGTAACTCAACAAATTTAATCAAATGTAGTAGTGTTGTTATTGTTGATGGAAGTGGAAATATTGATAATAATAAATTTAATTCAAGTGAATTAGTTCATACCGATGACACAGAAAATGATACAATTGCAACATCAAACATAATTAAATACAACAACAAAACACCATATCTTAAAATTGAGCAATACGATAGTTTTGATACAAAGGATAGTATTGATCCCACAACAACACTATTAACATATCACCAGTCACCTGGACGTTTTAACAGTAAATATAATAATATCTCAAATAATTCTCTTAATATAAATAACATTGATCAAAATATTCGACGATCATCAACGTCAGATATTGATGAGAGTAGTAGTAATAGAAATAATAACACCAACTATACATACTGTAACAGCAATAAAAAAATAAATTATCAACAATCACAATTACAGTTGAGTTCACAACAACGTCGTCCAAGCACTTCGGATATATTACGAAAAGCACGCGAACGTAAAAATAGTTTTGATAAATTAGGACGGATTGGTCGAAGTATATCACAAAGTGGTGGGTATAGCAATAGCAGTTCGTTTTTGGTGGGTAGTGTGGGAGTACGTGGTAATAGTAATTTTAATTGTGGTTCAAGTAGAACGGGTGGCAGACGTACTAGTATGGCCTTTTAAAAAATTTCATTTTTGCTATAAAGTTTTAAATTGAAAATGTTACTAGACGTTTTAATGACATAAGAATACGAATTGCTCATGTAGATTTATTTTATTTAAAACGATATGTTTTTGAAAAATAGAAATTAGGCTCCATAGGGACGTGATTGTTGAAAAATCTTTTAAACCTTAAATTTTTAGAATTGTAGCTCGTAGACTACGACTCTATCGTTGTCATTGCTTTGATAAAATATCGGTAGTGATTTGAAATTTAAAATATGGAGGAGTTTAAAGCCCAAGGCTCTGGGATGCTAAGATTTTGGTCTGTGGTGGCTTTTATACATTTTTTTGCAGAAGACTTTTATGAAATGTATATTAATATTAAACTGTTCGAAAAAGTGAAATTAAATTAAGGGAAACGAGGGTAGACCCAACAAACTTCTCAAAAACATTTAGCTTCCAACTTTTCTAAAAACAAAATACCTTGTCCGATCATCATTTTTCACTAGATACAAAAACAGTTCAAGTGCAAGTCTAACTCCAGGATATGCACCATCTCTTCGAAAACAAATTAGTTAAACCATTCTAGAACGAGTGTTTCGCTACCGATAAAGCACGTTTGAATAATGAAAGAAATAAACTGCGGCAAATGGATCATCGAAACCGCAATGTAAAGAAATGGCAACAGAAAATAAAGTTTTTCAACAAATACATACGCGATAGGTAGAAACAATATCTAAAACAATAAAGCTTTAATGCGTTAAACACTTAAAACCGCAGTCTAGGCCATAGCGTAGTATTTCCATATCTTTATTTATTTTAGCAGCAAAGTTCAACTCCTGATTTTTATTAAAAACTATGGTTGGCTATGGTTTGGATAAAACAACTTGATCACTGACAACTGGATTCTGTGAGTCAAGTATATGATTGGTGATAAGAATATTAACTGAGAAGTCTGACAACTTTTGCCAGAGATGGTGACGCTCATTTGATTTTTCCGATTTCCGGAAGTTCATTAAATTTTTTTCATCACAAATTGTTTTATTATCTCGTATCTTTTCCGTCAGTGTATTGTAAAACGATTCTCCTGATTCAGTTGGATCTTTTAAGAATTTTAAGATTATTAGGTTGGTGATGCAAAAGGTTCAAAATGCAAGATCGTCTTTGTTTCCGAGGCCTAAGATAATTTATAAGACATTTTTGTTGAACTTGTACAATTATTCTCACATACCTGATTCCTCTCTCTCGTCGCTAGGTGTCTCACACCTACCTATTTTTCAGGGATAGCATCACCTGTCAGGGTTTTTCGTCGTGGATTGCCCCAATAATTAACTTAATTTTAATTATTTAATTTTTATTAACGTGTGACATCATTAACAAAAAAAAAAAAAACTTTGAGAACCGCTGGAGTAGTGATCGCGACGACCGCGCTTCTACACCTCAAGAGGTTCCCAAATTATTTTCCTTAAAGATTTCGCATTGTGATTTCTTTTGCTGCGATGTCTGGGTGAACCGCGATGAAATTTTTTGGTCAGAAAATGCCGCCCCCTCCCCTTCCACGTGAATTATAAATTTGTGTGAGAAAGCCTCAGAATCGTGCAACTGTTTTTACCATGCAAACTTTTTTGATAAATTTTTAAATCTGTACGCCTTAAGATTTAATTACAGCCTTTTGTTTGTTTGGATTCTTTGATGTCAATGCTAACCTCTATCAAGAAACAGATGTGGACCTCTAAGCCATGAAATTTTCGATCTTTTCATAAAAGGCCAAAAGAATTGTATTAAAGCTTCTTTGGTAACAAATTTTGTAATTTTTTATATACTTCTGAGCATTTCTGGAATATGAGAAGATCTAGAACTGAATTGGCATCTCAGAAAATGAAGCAATTAAAATGGAAGTTGAAAAACAATTGTATCAAATTCAGCATATCTCTAGAATGGCTATTTTCATTACAAAAATCTTATCACTATTCGAATGTTGATGTTTCGTTAATTCATTTCTAGCTAAATTGTTAAAATTTCTGTGTCTATTTTTGATTAGATTAGATTAAATCTGATGGTGATATGTTGTACTGAGACCAAAATGATCTATTTTGCCACACCCTTCTACGCCCTAATGAATACCCAGTTAGTGCACCTCCTCCGATTCAGCCTTCTTCAGGAACTTCAGGATATGGAGAAGGATAAGTTTATGCAGGTAATGCTCATCAATAAAATACTGTCCTAGGCGATACCGGCTCATGGAGATCAAAACATCACAATATTTTAGAAGATGGGCAGGGGTCTTTTCTTCCATCCAATAGACAGAATCTACATTCGTCTCTTTGTTCCACCCCAATGTTTTTTAGGTGTTTTCTTAATCAACAGTGTCATGTAAGGATTCTTGTTAGTATTCTGAGTTTGATCGAATTCAGCCTAGAGTACGTTTTGATTGAAGTATACAATCTACCCCTTGAACTGCTTTAAGCTCGCAGCGCTATGCCAGATTCTGGACCATTGCGTCGAAATTGCTTACCTCATCCTTTGGTGGATGAATTTTGTCTCTAGCTCATACAAGGTCTGTTTGTCCTAGGTCCGTCAAAATGTGCTAATACTGCGATATTCGCATGACCAAGTTTCTTGTAAACTTTTACCTTATTACTATTCCTAAGCTTTTTAAACTTACTCACATAGCCACCAACCACATTTGATGTGATGGTGTATAAATTAAGTGCCTTACCGGCTGCTTGGCTGCTCGATAAGATGTCCTAGAAGCCTCTACTTCAGCGTCTTCTACGCCATGTCAAACAGCTAGGGCTAAAAATATTTCTTTTTTGATCCACTCCGCTTTATAGCTCAACTGCGTTTTATATATCTTATCGATTCCCCCTTAAAAGGCTCTCTCGATGTTCAGACTCAATAATCTTTCCCATTCGATTACACTGCATGCTAAATCTCAGTGTGGTTATGAGAAAGGAACCAGTCGTAACATCATCTATTCTCATTGCGCTGATCTTACAATACAATCACCAGCCCTGCTTTCTGCTACTCTAGTTGTCAGTATCTCACATATCCAGTCAGCTATGGCGAAGTTAACTTTTTTCCTACTTATCTTTGTCTCATCTTTGCCTTTCTGACCACCCCATATGAGGTGTTATCAAATGCTAGTTCAATGTCTAGAAAAGCACAAACGGCAACTTTTCTGTTGTTCACATTCTCCGTGATTCTTTCGCCAACCCGAAATTGCGGCTTCCGTAAATCTGTTCATTCTGAACACTAGCTTAGAAAGCCAATCTTACCAAGGAACTAGTTCGTATGTGTCACTTCTGAAGATCCCCAGAAGGCTTGGTATCAGTCATTTCTACCTCTTCTGGGACTATTTCATCCACCTTTCGTGATTTATATGGTTGAAAAACGTCTATGGCCTCTTACTACGGTACTCCGTCAACAGTGAGGCAGCCTCCCTTCAGTGCTCGAAGCTTAGTCTTTTACTTTTCATCACGCTCGTGTCTTTTGCATACGCGCTTTTACCTCGTTTTTGTTCTATCTGACCTTCAAAACACAGTTTTAATCACAGCACCGTCTTGCGCTGAGGCCGAATAATACTAAACCATAAACTCCTTGTCCGTCATGTTCTGTCCTTGCATAAGGATACGGAGCAGAATAAATTTGAATTTGTTGTTACGTTCAGTTTTTCTCAAAATCATAATTTCAACTTGAACTTGTGTTCTTGGATAGAGGTTTCAACTGTATCAACTTTAAAACAAATAAAAATAAAAATTACACCGATCTAAATTATTGCATTAAAATTATGCGCAGTAAATAATGTTTGAAAAACTGTTGTCCTAAACTATAATTTCATAAAAATATACTTAAATAATAAAAATCATGTAACTGGTGACTTTTCGTCTGGGGGGAGGGAAAGTGAAAAAAATCGTTCAAAATACAACATTAATTTTTTTAATATTACAAACTTTATAATCATTTACCAAACGTTACAATATATTTTTGATATGTGAGAGTCATTTAATTAATATATTATAAATTCAATTGTGTTGACTGTCGGCACTTGGCTAAAAATTTTGATATAAATTAAAAATTGATAACCTTGTTTTTATTTCGAAAATATTTTATATTTTTTTTTTTATTTTCTAAAATTTTACTCAATGCATTTCGTCTTACGCCACATTATCAAGAGCGATAACATTTTTGAATCGCTCTTGATAATGGCGTAAGCCGAAATACATTGAGTAAAATTTTAGAAAATAAAAAATAAAATACAAAATATTTGCGAAATAAAAACAAGTGATATCAATTTTTAATTTATAATATATTATATTCTAGACTTGACGTTGAGTTGCATTTGCGGCATGTAACCTGTCACTTATGCTATTAGCCAATATAAATTAAGAATTATATTTTCACATTTAATTACAGGTCTAAAATCTGAGATTTGGTTTAAGTTTTTCGTTTTTGTCATACTTGCACTAACATATACTAATATGTGTGTACATCAAAATTTACGTGTCAGAAATAATTTCCTTACGCTAAACAAATTAATTGAAAAATCTAATCTCTCTTAATTTATTTATTTTATTTATATATTTAAAAAATTCATTTTGTATTTATATGCTAAACATGTCTCCTTCCACATAATATCTCTGTTTGTAGCAGATCCCAGTTTATGATTACTTTATGCTCACAGTTTGAACAGTCCCAATGGAAACAAAATCTTCTCCTTTTAGTTGAATATTTTATAAATTACCTAAACATTAATTTTACAACAGCTAAATAAACTTTCAAACAATTCCAATTATTAATCCCTCCACTTAAAACTAAGTTTAAATTATTTATTTAATTAAAAAAAAAACATATAACATTAAAAACAAATATTTTATTTGCATTAAAAAAAAATATATCACAATATAACATTTTAAATAAAATTACAGTATTTATATCAAAAGCATTAAAAGCAAACATTAGTTATAATAAATAAAAGCAAATAATAAATATAAACAAAATAATAATAATATTCTTATTGATTATCAAAATATTTGTTTTTAATTTTTTTTAAGTTTTAAATAAAATGCAAACATTTTTATTATTAAATTCAAACGGACTGTGATTTTGAAAAAAATATTAATAAAATAAACATATATATATATTAATATATGTATAAAACTAATTAAATAAAATATGCTACTCTTAGTTTAATTTTTTTTTAATCTTTAAAATTAAAATCAAAAATTGAGTTAAATTAAAAAAAACAAAACGCAAAAAAAAAGTAGAATCTTTATAAAAATTATATAAGCAATTTAATAATTAGCTAGGAAATTATATATAATTATATATAATCTATAATTATATATATAAAAAAAATGTTATAATTTTTTCTTGACTTAATCTTTGTAGAAATTTAATAAGACTGTATATAAACAATGTAGAGAATTTGTTGTTTGTTAATTCATTTAATTTTAAATTAAAATTAATAAATATTTATGAAAATTAATAGCAAATTATTAATTAAAAGATATGGAACTCATTTGTGTAAATAATTGTTACATTGGCAAATACTTTTATTATTGTAAATTATCTCGAAGTTTTTACTGATTTTAGTCATAGTTATAATGATTAAATGTTTTATTTTAAAAATGTTAATATTGATTACATTTTTTAAATAAGTAGAAGTGTTGATACCAATAACATCCCGTAATAAATTTTGTTTAGCTATTTCTTTTATTTTTAAATTTTATTGAAATTGAAAAATTTTTATACACCATTAATTTATGTATCAACATTTGATTGGTTTTGATCAATTAATTAAGATTTATTATTTTAAAAAGTTTTGGCTTTTTTTTACGGTTGTTTCTTTTTTAAATATTCCATTAATTTGTTCAATACAAAACTAATTACATATATAACATTTATTGAATAAACCTGAAAGCACATATTTATTTTTCATTTAATATCTGCTTGTAAATATTGTACTCAATTTTGGATAACGTTGCGACTCCATCGAAAAAATTAGTATCAAAACAAATCACATAAATTTGACAGAACTATATGTGATAAATATTATATTGAACAAACTGGTAGAACATTTTAAAAAAGTTCAACAAACGTTTCACAACGATGAAATTTTTTAATTGTCCAAAATCAATATCGATTTGTTTAAATTTAACTCGTTTTTGTATTAAATAAAAATTTAGGATTTTTACTATAACCATCGTTAGAAATAATTTTATCAAAACAATATTTAATCTATTTTAAACTCAATCATAAATATAATATCAAATTTTTTTCAATATTCTTAAAATAATTAAAACGCAAACAAACAATAATTAATTTTACTTATCATAAGTTAAATTTATATAAATGACACTACTTGTATTTAAGCAAACTTAAATTAAAAATTAATTATAAAATCGAGAAACAAAAACACTTTTCATGCATAATTCTATAAGCAAAACTTTACACCGTACAAGAAAAATAATATTTCTTAAGCAAAAATTACATGCCAAAAGTGCATCTTGTAGAATGAAAACAAACTCATTTAAATGATAAAAAATATTTACAAAAATTAAAAATAAAATTAAATTAAAGTTAAAAAAAATAACTTTAGGCATTTAATTAAGTTTTCTTATGAACGAAATTATAAAAATTGTGTTGTATTATTGTTTGGGTAAAGCAAAGTAAAAATTTTAATTGTTTATGATTCAGAGATAAAAAACCAGATTAGTTGGTTCTAAGATCAGCTTTAACCCTCTTAAAACCGAACTCTGCTTTATAATAAGCTTAACCAACTTTAAATACATAACACAGATAATAATTATATTAAAAATATAACACCAATATTAATATTTATATATAAATTTAAAAAAATCAATATTGAAACTTTAAATTAAACCGAATATTTCAAGTTACAACAAATTAACGAAACAAAAAGATTTCATATTTTAACATATTATATTCTTTTATTTTCTTCTTCATAGAATTATTCCGTCCTCATTAAAAAGATTATATAAAATTATAAATTTAACTTAAATAGAATCTTTTGAGCTTTAAGAAAAACTTCAATAAAATTTGTTATTTTTTAAATCAAATACAAAGAAATAATTTTTTTTTATTAGATTTTGAATGAAATTTGCTTAACGTAAAAAAGTAAATATTTAATCAGCTTGGTTAAACATTTTTAAAACAAAACTTAACATAAACAAATAGTTTATACACGTAAAACAACAATATAGAAAAATAAAGTTATTTTTATTTCTTAACAAATACATTAATTAATTATTTATTCAACTCTATAATAATTAATCAAAAATAAACTCAAAAAAATTGAAAATCATTTAATTATTTAAATTAAAAATGCATTTAATTCAATTTTAATATTAAAAAAAGTATTAACAGATTTTAAAATTATTTAAATAAAAAAAATTATAGAAAAAGTTAATTTATTTAAATCTTTAAAAACAAGAAGATATATAATAGAAAACAAATATGTAAAAAAAAATGGAAAATAAAGTTTATTTCTCTTCACTTTATATTAGTTTTTAATTAACTTAGTATTTTCTAAAATTATTTTATCAAACAAAGCTTCAATAATCAAAAGTATGATGCCACTCCTAGATTGATTATTCCATAAAACTCAAAATTCACCATGTTGTATGTGTTGGGCTCCTCTTTCAGTTTATATGCCATTTGTCAAGATTTGTTATAACTTATTACTATGAATTTCAAAAAGCATAGGTTAATGAATGTCTTTGTTGAAAGTTTTTTTTAAAAAGTTTCTGTCCAAATAAAGTTGAAATATATGCAGGTATAAAGTTCTGGACAACCTGCCCTTTTGGACATCTCATCTTTGATCAAATTAGTCAAAATAAGTCGATTACTACACGAAACTTGCCATATATCGAGAAACTCTAAGCAATTTGAAATTCGCAAAAAATTAAATTAATGTTCATTTTGCCAATGTCAAGCATAGAATCATAATCCTATAATTGCATGTCTAACACCACAACCACTTCGCCACTTGCTCACATTTTTCTTAATATTGGATTTTCCTCATCCAGTTCCAAAGAACTTTTTTGTTTATATAACTATATTTTAACATTTCACATTTTCATATTTTAAATGCATTTTTAAAGCAATAATATATACAATTTTGTTCATTTAACCTTACTGAACCTATTTCAAAATTAAATACATATCTAAAATGCTATATTATAAAATACACATCAGTGGGAGTTGAATCCCGGACATTTTTTTTTAATTATTCAAAAGCTTAGCTCCTGTTTTGGAGCCATATTGCACATAAAATACAAATATAAAACAAAATAACATGAATAATTCAAAAAAATAAAAAAATAAAACAAAAGATAATAACAATAAAAAGAAACAAAATAACAAAGGAACAATTAATTTTAAAAAAACGGACTATGTATTATTTAATATCAAGAAAAAACAAATAAAAAAAACAAGATCGATTCTCCTTTTTCCTAAATAAGCTTTCTCATCTACACAAACCTTCCGTTCTTAGATCAACTCATTCAGTCAACTTTCAAGCTTCTATTCCACTCATTCTAACAAACTCATACACATCTCTGATTCCCATTCTATCTAATTTTAAGATTTCATTCAATCGTCTTCCACTCAAAAAGATCTTCAAATTTTTAAAAATTTTAATTGAAATTTTTTAACTTATAAATTCAAGGCTTGCTAGATTAAAAAAAAAACTTATTAAAAACTTATTAATAATCGTAGCTGAATTACAAAAAGACAATTATTTCAACTAAAACATTTTAGGTAAGGTATAAGGAACTTCCAACGAGAAACAAATATATAACTCGGTGGTGTAGTGGTTAAGGTGTCGGACTGCGGATTAATAGTTCACGGCTTCTCGATGCCTGATCAAATCCACTATTTTTATAGTTTTTTTTACAATACATCTTCCAGTTGTTGTTTGCCTGTTACTTAGTCGATTTCTGCTTGTAAATTGTAAATTGCAAAAACCTTCGAATGCAATAATTAAAATGAAAACTACTGACGATATTAATATTATCGCATTATCGTAACATTAAATTTTATTTAAGGCATATATAAACAGAATCGAAGAGATGGAAAATCAGGTTTCTAACTCCTAAGCCGCTGATTTATTTGGAAACTTATTAAAATTATAGCTCTGGTAGACCAGAGTATACACAGCAAGTTTAAGTTGAATTGCTCCAACAGTTTTTGTTTTATTCGCGTTTAAAATATTTAGAACACTTTTTGAAAACAATGGAAAAATTTAAATCATGTAACAGGCATACAAAAACCAGAAGATGTATTATAAATCAAAAAGGGTTCTGAACCCGGATAAAATAAATTCGGAATTTAGAAATTGTGGCCCGGCTAAATTAAATGAAATTTTTAATACTTTTAGGAATCGTTATAAATAGAACATCTAATTATTTCAACATTGGGCCCTATTCAGTGAAAATCTTCTATCTTCTATTTTTCTATCCAAAAATAAATAGCAGAATTAAAAAACAGAAGACTGTTCCAAATTGGTATTCAATTTGCGGAGGGGAAATTTTCTGCTATTTTAATGTTAATTTATTTTTTCGAACACAAAATCTTCTATTTTATTTTAATTTTTAACAGTAAGTTTTGTTGTAAATTAGTTTTTCATATTTAATTTTTCTTTGCTGTTTAATTAAAAATTAATTGATACATTACAAATACATATGTATATAAAATTAAAATTCGTTTGCAAATGTTATATTTTATAAGTTTTTTTATATTGAATTTTATTTTAAAGATAAAAAATATTTACAAGTTGTGACATCAAACCCTTGTAAATTTTTCGATGACAAAACAAAAGAAACATGAACAGAAAGAAACTTTAAAATTTAAATAACGAATAATTTTAAGTACATTTCTTTGCAAAATTTTTATTTCTTATGTAGAATATAGGGGCTATTATTTTGAAAACGTACATCGAAAAAAAAACAACTATTTTTTAAAAATCTGAAA
Organism: Diogma glabrata; assembly: GCA_963693315.1. Classification (NCBI taxonomy): domain Eukaryota; kingdom Metazoa; phylum Arthropoda; class Insecta; order Diptera; family Cylindrotomidae; genus Diogma; species Diogma glabrata. The sequence continues at coordinate 32,343,085 of OY856188.1, forward strand.
TTTTGATATATTGTTGGTATTGACGAAAGGAAAAAAGTTATTTCTGCTTTTATTTTTTGTGTCCTCTGAATCGGAGATATGCGCGGTTGAATTTTGAGGCTTTTTCACGTAGTTTTTGGTAATGGTGCCAATGTTTTGTGCATAGGTGCCACAAATTTCATCCGACTTACGTATATTTTTGCAAGTAAAAAGGAAAATAATTGAATAATTGAAATAAGTAAGTTTAAAATTAATAACTTTTCTCTTTTCCGCTAGGCGGCGCGTAAAACCTTGGTTTACTTCAAAGCTCATATCTCAAAAAGTGGGCATTTTTTTTTTTTGTTTTTCACAAATTTTAAAGTAAACATATGCAGCTATGAAATTGAGAAATAAAAAGTCAGCAATTCAATATGGATTTTTTCTTACGATTTTTTAAAGTTTGGTATATGAAAAATTCACATGTGTTTTTTTATTAAGTTAATAATCCTGTACTAAATGTGGATCCAATGAATTAAACATTTCATATTTTAACACCTGCAATAAATTTGAACCATTTTTTGTGTATTTCTGATTGAGAAACAGGTTTTTATTCAGAATAAGAATTGGAGATCCCAATGATCGAAGATTTTGTTATAATTTCAACATCACCAACACTAACATAGAAAAAAACATTAAAAAAATATTTTTCCTATAAACATTATAATTTAATCAATATTATAAATAAATACATTAAAAAATTAATTTATATGTTTTTTTTTGCCTTTAAATTGAAATATTTATGATCATCAGAAAAAGAAAACATTTTGGCAATTATTTTATCGGGTGTAGTGTTATCCGGTAAAAAACAGTGGAATCCTTGAGTTCTTTGTTTTCTTCCAAGAACATTTCGTAGATGTCGGTGAGGGTCCATAACACCAACCGCTTTGATTTTTTAATTTTTGTCGATCCTTCTGTAATAGTAACAACATCTTTAAGGCCAGGCCTTGTTCTACTAATTTCCTCTGATAAGAAGTATGTTTGAATTTGTTTTACTATATTTTGTGACAAACTGTGCACTTGTTTGCTTTGAGGCCAACTGTAAGGACCTACTGTTTCCAACAGATCCATGGCGAATTCTATCAGACGTCTTGATGCATTAAATTCATCCTGGATACGTTGATTTGACCAAAATTTACGTGGTAGAGTTGTCAACAAAAACACTTGTTTTGATTTACAGCTGGCATCTTTAAACTCTTTTTTAAGGTTCATAAGTCATGATGTATATTCACATTCCTCGTTTGGTGATAACACTTTAACTGAATCTACTTGAAATATTCTTTGACTTATTGCCGATGTGACACTTGCAATTTTTTTATAACTTCCTGTTGTAATATGATTTTGTTTGATAGGAGATTCGGCTAACCTTCCAAGAACATTGTTAATACCTTCTAAAATGTCATTAAGTAGTTCAGGAACTGGTGGAGATATAGTATCAACCGAAACTGGTGATGGATCTAAAGATGCTGGAGGTATTTGAATATTTTCGTTCGTTGGAACATTTTCAACATCCTGATTTATAGAAATAATTTCACTATCGATAGCTTCCGAACATGAAAGCTGCTGTATAGAAAATATTAGTTGCATATGAATTTTTATTAATTTTAATAAAATAATTAAATTTACCTTATTTTTATAGATATAAGTGCGACATGTTTCACATATAAACTGCTCATCACGCAAAGTAAAATTTGGCAGAATAACAGCTGGTGTGACCAGTTTCACATTTTTTGATGTCCGCTGATGATTTTTGAGACCGTACAAGTTACAGCACAATTTGAAAGGCATTTCTATTATTATCTTTTCTAAACGTTATGTCTTCTAAATATTTTGGAATATAATTGATTATAAGGCAATCCAATCAATATATATACCCTTGAAATAGTTTTGACATAGGTAGAATCAGGTAAAATTAGGTAGGTACAATTTAATATATTTTGATTGGATGCAAGTATAATTTGGTCAAAAACCGTTTGTGGGCGTCATTAGAAATTTTAAATGTTAAAATTATGAGCCTCTAATGAGATTTTAATTAGTAAAAAGGGGCTGAATAGACATTTTTTAAAATGAATAAACATTTTACACACCCTTTTAATAATTTAAATTCCTTTATTTTACCACTTAACTTAAATTAATTTCTAATAAGTTTTTAACCATTTAACCGCACAAAAAATGGTTCAAATTTATTGCAGGTGTTAAAATATGAAATGTTTAATTTATTAGATCCACATTTAGTACAGGATTATTAACTTAATAAAAAAACACATGTGAATTTTTCATATACCAAACTTTAAAAAATCGTAAGAAAAAATCCATATTGAATTGCTGACTTTTTATTTCTCAATTTCATAGTTGCATATGTTTACTTTAAAATTTGTGAAAAACAAAAAAAAAAAAGCCTACTTTTTGAGATATGAGCTTTGAAGTAAACCAAGGTTTTACGCGCCGCCTAGCGGAAAAGAGAAAAGTTATTAATTTTAAATTTACTTATTTCAATTATTTTCCTTTTTACTTGCAAAAATATACGTAAGTCGGATGAAATTTGTGGCACCTATTCACAAAACATTGCCACCATTACCAAAAACTACGTGAAAAAGCCTCAAAATTCAACCGTGCATAACTCTGATTGAGAGTACTCAAAAAATAAAAGCAGAAATAACTTTTTTCTTTTTGTCAATGCCAACAATATATCAAAATTTCAGATTTTTTAAAAATCAAAAATTTAAAAATCAACAAAAAAATGTACGTTTTCAAAATAATAGCCCATAGGTATATCAATTTTATCAATTTGAAATGAATAAATGTAAAATTTTGATTGTTTAATTTTGCCTATACGTATTTCTTATAATAAACTGCTGTTGCAGCGAATTTGGAAAATTTTGTCTCAGATACTTGAAATTTCAGACATCTATGTTTTCATTGTTGTAATGCCGATTTAAGAGTCATATACGCAGACGCGTCTTTACCTGGATCAGCTCATGTTGCAGGTATTTGGAAAACATCGCAACTACGCATGAGTTTTATAAACAAATTTAGATCAGTTACGACTCAGTCTGAATTTATATTAGGTAAAAAATTGCAATCATTTTTCTTATCTTATTTACTTATTTACTAAGCAATTTTTGGATATTTTAGGTGACTCAGGCTTATCTTCAGAACCATGGATTTTGGTACCAATTGCTCAGCCAGTACTAGAAATTCAGAACCAATTTAACAAAAAATTGACATCAACACGAAACTGTATTGAAAAGTGCTTTGGAATTATAAAATCCCGGTATAGGTGCCTTTTGCGTCATAGGGTTATGCATTACACTCTTAAAAAGGCTGCTCATATAATATATGCCATTTTTACATTACACAACATGTTTTTAAATGGTCAAGTTATAGCATATTCGATGCAATAGATAACAAATGTAAATGCCGATCAAGATAATGAAGAACCTGATGAATTTAATACTAATTCATCAATAAGACAACAGGGGCGAGGTTTGGGAACTCAGGTTCGAGATTTATACGCAAACAATATGCTTTAATTACTATGAACTATCTATAATCACTTCGAATTACCTCAGATTCATACCAACAACGATCTTGAAGACTTATGAACTTTTACTACTAACAAAGTTCAAGCGGCAGAAAATACCATATAAATAAGGAGATTTCATCGCCAGACAAATTTATGTACAAATAGAATTGAATAGTTGGTCAGTTGAACCGCTTTCAAATTTAGAAGAGAGAGCGCAGGCATGTTGGGGGAAGATCGCGGTAGAGGGAATTAAGGCCGCAGAACCTCTGGGGTTTTTGGAAGTGGTGGAAGTTGTCGATGACATACCATTGAATTTTGCGGCCGTCGATTTTGAAGCCGCAACACCTATAAAAAAATGAAATATGATAAAATATCTGAAGGAGGCATGTATAGAGGATATTAAAGAAGAGGATACAAGAAAAATAATTTTTTTGTAATTATATTTTTTAATAAAATTTTTTTACAAAATTATAGATCGCCTATTTCAGCAGTTTGCCGAACATGCTGAAGAAGAGAGAAAGCAATACAAGGATGAAAGTATCCAACAAATGCAAAAAGTAAACGAAAACATTTCTAATGTGACCACCGTCTTACAAGATATTGCCTTAAGTCTTATGGACATTTCAAAACATCTTAAAAAATTAGCTGAAAAATAATAAAAATGTATTTATTTCTAAAAATGCTTTTGTTTCTATTTAATACATATTGATTTGGTTTGATAATTTCTGAATATCCATTCTTGATTTAAGGCTTAACAGGTTTTAATTCCTATTTTTATTCGTAGTTCGGGTTCAGTCTTCAAGATCGTTGTTGGTATGAATCTGAGGTAATTTGAAGTGGTTATAGATAGTTCATAGTAATTAAAGCATATTGTTTGCGTATAAATCTCGAATGTTATGGACCCCGGACCGTCCTGATACTCTTTAAGAAACTTTATTTAAAATAAAACACATAAACAACTTTAATGTTAATCCACAATTTTATTTATTTTAATGTTAATAGCTTGACGGTTTTAATCGGAGTCCTCGATATTATTTTTCGTATTCTTAAAGTTAATTTAAATTGAAAAAAATGGGGCGAGTGTAAGGTTCCTAGTTCCTCCAATTCCATTTCCCAATCTTTAATTATCCAAAACCTTATTTCCAATGCATAACCCCATGACGCAAAAGGCACCTATACCGGGCTTTTATAATTCCAAAGCACTTTTCAATACAGTTTCGTGTTGATGTCAGTTTTTTGTTAAATTGGTTCTGAATTTCTAGTATTGGCTGAGCAAATGGTACCAAAATCCATGGTTCTGAAGGAAAGCCTGAGTCACCTTAAATATACAAAAATTGCTTAGCAAATAAGATTAAAAAAAAATTATTGCAATTTTTTACCTAATATAAATTCAGACTGAGTCGTAACTGATCTAAATTTGTTTATAAAACTCATGCGTAGTTGCGATGTTTTCCAAATACCTGCATCATGTTCTGATCCAGGAAAAGACGCGTCTGCGTATATGACTTTTAAATCGGCATTACATTACTGACAACATAGATGTCTGAAATTTGAAGTCTCTGAGATATCAAGACTACAGTCTGTGTTAAAGGTTTTTATAAAGCTTTCGGCATTAGACTTTTATTGGATTCACTCAAAAAGAGTGGTGGTAAAATTTTGAAAATTGGTTCGAAAATCAACTAACTACTTGTGTATTTCAAGCAATTAGAATTATCACAATAAATTAATATGAAATGCTTAAAATGTTTGTACTTACGACCAATACGTTCAAGCTATGAAACCCTTTTCGACAAATATATAAGTTCCCGGGAGTTTCAATAGAATTTTCTGGCGGAGCAATAATGGCGATTTGTGTTCCATCCACAACACCTATGATGTTACTCATTCCATATTTTTCGTAAAATCTGTTGGTACAATTAACTAATTACTGATAATTACGTTTAGTAAAATCAAACCTGGTTTTATTTGTGGTTTTATCCAAAATGTTGGTAGGAAATTTTATGTGTATCGGTGCACATTTTATATTTTATAAGTATCGATATATCAACGATGTGACATTCTCGATACACCCTGAAACGCAAGGTTGTGAAAGTCCAAGCAAATAATTGCTTTCAACAGAAGCCTGATAACTTCCTTGCCCGTAAAAATGAAGCGTAGCAAGTACCTTAAAATATGAAACAGATTTATTACGAAAGATATTAGGTGAGATTAGGACTGCCACAAAGTAGAAACATTTCATTTAGATAAGGTGATTACTCCACAAATCTGCCCTAAAACGTGAAAACTCAAGCGACCGATATTTTTCCACAGACCGTTTTTTTTTCAGATCAAACAGTGCATGCAGTGGCCTCCTCTTTCAGTTTATATGCCATTCGTCCAGATTTGTTACAACTCATTTCTATGGATTTCAAAAAGCATAGGCTAATAATGTATGTCTTTTTTGAAAGTTTTTATAAAAATTTTCTGTCCAAAAAAGATGTAAAATATGCAGGCAGGAAGCAATATCCATTTTGTCCGTGTTGAGCATCGAACCGTTATCCTATAATTGCATGTCCAATACCACAATCACTACGCCACTCGCTACATTTTTCTTAATATTGGACGTTTCTCATCCCGTTCCAAAGAAAGTTTTTGTTCAAATAATTATATTTTCACATTTTCATATTTTAAATGCATTTTTAAAACAAATATATACAATTTTGTTCATTAAACCTTACTAACCTTACCTATTTCAAAATTAAAAGCATATCTAAAATAATATATTATAAAATAAACATCGGTGGGAGTTCAACCCCGGACTTAAATGCACTAGACTGACATTACGCTCACTAGCCCACCGATCCATCCATGTAACCTATTTAATAGTTTTAATTAACTTTTCTCTTAATTAAAATTAAAAGATTTATGCCTAAATGGTAAAATGCAATATTTAAAAATATGCGTCTTTATTTGTTTATTTTTTTATTTTATTAATAATAATATTACTTTCTTATAGTAACAATTGTATTTGATGAATTAAAAATGACAAAAGCGCACAAACAGTGAAATATAGGAAAATCATAATAAGATATATAGTGATACACCACCAAGTGAAATAGTGAAAATGTATTATTACAAATTAGTAAAATTACAACACAACCAACTAAATTTATATTTCAACCGATGCTGCAAGAGATATAGAATAATGCCTACATGTATCAATTTCAAAGTCAGCCATAGATCCAAAGCCGCACAAATTGCCAAACAAACTGCAAAAATACATGGTTAACAAAACAAATCCAAGAACTCTACACAAAAAATAAATTATACAGCATTAGAAGTATTCAACCTGCAATTACCAATATCCAAAGAATATCATCAAATAGAATAGGAAATAATAATGCAATCAGTAAAGAATGATATGGAAAGCACGATTAAAAAGAAAAGTGAAAGTATAAAATTGAAATTAAAAAAGTTAAAAGAATCAAAACTAATAGAAATAGAAACTCATCATAATAAAATAATATATCAATATAGACCTCCACAATATAACAAAAGAATCAAAATTTACACTGAAATACAATTTAACAATGAAGAAACTCAACTATTGGAAAAAGGATTGAAATACGGCATACAACCAAACAATACAAGAAAAGAACCAAATGAAAATCTGTTAGAAATAGAAAATTCAATATTCAAAACTAACATTCACCACTAAAATGAAATCATATCGGTAATAGGTTATGAAAGAACAACAAATAATAACAACTTAAACAATTCCAAAACCAACAGCAAAAACGAAATAAAATCAATACGCAATATACAAAACAAGATCAAACAAAACAATGCCACCATAACCAAAGCAGATAAAGGGAATACATTAGTCATCATGAAAACTACAGACTACAATAATAAGATAGATGAATACATAATAACAATAACAATAACAACATCGAAAAGTTAAGTAAAGATCTAACGAATGAATTTAATGCACAAATAAAAACAATCATCAACAAATCTATCAAAATATTAAGTGATAAGAGCATAAGGTATAACAAAATGATAAAACCAACAGCACCAGATATAAGAGGACTACCAAAAATACACAAACCATATACACCGATAAGACCATTAATTAATTTCACAACAGCACCAACATACAGAATACCGAAGTATATAAACAAACTATTGAGGTTTCACATAAAATTTAATAACAGTTATTCAGTAAAAAATGACGCAGAATTAATCAATAGAATAGAACCAATAATAAAACCTCACAACGCAAAACTAGCATCGTATGATATAATCAACATGTATTCTAACATACCAATAAAAAATACAATAAATATAACAACAAATATGTTATTAAAAAATGGTTTAAGCCCAACAGATACACCAGATATAATAAATATGATAACCGAAATAACAAAACAAAACTATTTCACACACAACAATGAGTATTATCAACAAACAGAAGGACTACCTATAGGGAGCCCACAATCTGGACTTTAACCGAAATATATCTCAACGATTTTGAAACTAAATATATACATAATAAGGATTAATGTTTTTAAAGAAAAAATCATTTATTTGTATCGCTACGTTGATGATATAATTTTATTATTCAAAGGAACGAATAGGCAGCTTAATCTATTACACCAATACATAAACAACATAGAACCTTCCATTAAATTCACGTTAGAAAATGAAGCAAATAGCACAATAACTTTTTTGGATCTATCAATCAAAAATGAAGATTCAAAACACACATTCAAAATATTCAGAAAACCAACCCCAACGGATTAAACAATGAATATTAAATCACATCATCCATACCAACATAAACTAGCTGCATACAACCACATGATCAATATATTGAACAATATACCAATGAATGCAGAAAATTATCAAGACGAATTAAATAACAGCCAGTAAAAACGGATATAAAAACGAAATAATTAACCCATTAAACAGAAAGCATAAAAACAAGAAATATTTACAAACCCTAACAATTTTGAAGAATGAAGAAACAATTAGCAGGCAAAAAATACATGGGCGTAACATATAATAAAACAACATTCAAAATAATGCAAAAAACTTTAAAAAAATATGGATATATTGCAGCTTACAAAAACAATAATAAAATAGAAAATTACCTAAAAAGCAAAAAAACCTTAAACACAGGTGTTTATAAAATTACCTCTGATTACTGCAGTAAATTTAATATAGGTCAAACGGGGCGGTCCTTCACAAAAACATATATTGAACACACCAGTGAAATTAATAAAAGTGATCCAAAATCAAGATATGCCCAGCATTTAAAAATAGAAAAACACAAATACACCAATATCAACACAAATTTAACCATATTACATAAAAAAAACCAAGACAACATCTAGATTCTAGATAGATTAGAAGAAATAGAAATATATAAACATAAAAACAATAACAACATTTGAAATGATAAAATCAACACTCAAACTAACTAAATATACGACATAAAAATAAAAATCAGCAGTTAAAATAGTATATATATAAGACAATAGTTTAAGTAAAAATTGTAATAATAATTTAAGAACTGATGGTGGCGGTAGTCGAAATCAATTTTCAATAAAAATAAAAATCAAATACAATTGTTGCTATAATTGGAAGTAATATTATTATTAATAAAATAAAAACATTAAAACCAAACAAATAAAAAAGTGTATTTTACTTCAGTCTGAAAGGCCTAAGTATTACATCCTCGAGCCACAAGTGAAGTTCTTACACCCACTTTTTTTGACATTTCTCGACGTTTTAGGACCTACTGATTCTAAAAAATTAAAAAAAAATGTATGTCTGTCTGTCGGCGGTCCGGCCGTTCGGCCGCTTGAGGGATTTAAAAAAATTTTGTTTCTAAAAATAGGTATACTCAATGGTAAGAGCCGAAAGCTATCCCAGAAGGGTGTCAAAAAAACATTATGTGTGTCAAAACACGGAAATTTGCATATTTTTTGCTTAAAAAACGTTCATTTTAAGTGATTAGGAGTAGGAACATTAAATTTGGACAAATCTTGATGGTCGGGATTGGTATGTGAGATCGAAAACTAGATTATTGCATTATAAGTTTGTCAAATAAATGTTGTCAAGTGTGTCAAAAGAAAGATTTTTATTATTTTTTACCCAATTTTTTGGAAAAAATAAAATTTATTATTTGTATGACATGAAATTTTATTATTATTATTAAGAATTATAAGTTAGTCAAAAAAATGATGTCAAGTGTGTCAAAAGAATGATTTTCGTTTATTTTTTTAGAAAAAAATTAAAATTAGTGATTTGTATGAAATGAAATGTATAATGAACATGAAATTTTTATTATTGAGAATTTTATTGCATCAGTTTCACATAAAAATATTGTCAAGTATGTCAAAAAATGATTTCATTTATTTTGTTAGATAAATTTTTGGAAAAAAAATTTAGCTGTTTAGCTCTTTGAATTTGTTGTAGTTTTTGAAATATTTTTGGAATTTTGAAAAAGTTTCAATATTTGATTTTGTTACAATTCTTGGATTATTTTTAGAATTTTGAAAAATTTTAAATTTTTGATTTTATTATAATTTTTATAATTTTGGAAAAAGTTTCAATTTTTGATATTGTCATAATTTTTGCAATATTTTTAGAATTTTTAAAAAAAGTTTTAATCTTTGATTTTGTTATAATTTTTGAAATATTTCTAGAATTCTGTTTGAAAAAAGTATGAACTTTTTATTTTATTTAATTTTTGAAAGAAATATGAATTTGTGATTTTGAAATATTTTCTCGGAACGCTAAATGGAGAGGTTTTTAATTAGTTGCTGATTGTATAATCTTTTGTAGAGAATTGGACTATTTTAAAATAACTCGCAAGCCCAGACCATGGAAAATTTCTTATATACACTAATTTTTCAATATGAAGAAATCACTAATCAAAAATTTAGCTAACAAGAAATAATAATTTAATAATAATTTAGGACGAACTATGCACGAGCAAAAAATTATATAAAATATATATAAAACTTACATTATAAATTGTTTATGATGATCCACTTCTTACTAAAATAAATTGTATACACCTCATTATTAGTTCGATTTGAAAATGCACTACAATCAGATGATTTTCGTCTTCTTCCATTCTATATGTTACGAACGCTTCTGATCAACTCTAGAAAAGATACTTTAAAAGCTAATCGTAGTAGCATTGAAAAAAATTATAAAAACAAATAAAAGAAAAACATGCATTTTGTTTTTTCTTAAATTATAAAAAGAAGAACAGAACACATGCTAATTGCAAAAATATAGTTTTGTTAAAAATTTTAATTTATAATAATTCTATTTTAATTATTAAACTTGTTTATCTAAAACTATAAAAATTGTAAATCGAGTGAAAAAACTGAAAAGTAAGCATACTTGGTAAATTGAGTTTTATGAAATAATTAAAATAATCTTTGTAATAGGAAATTTTAGTTGCACCAATAAAATACATATCTGATGTAAAAAAGGGCTACTTATTATTTAACAACATATCACCGATTCAAACTAAATTTAACAAAATTCTAAAATTTCTTTCTAATAAAAAATTAAAAAGAAGCCATTACATAAATCTGGTATCCGAGTGCTATAGCAGCTTTCTATGGCTGAAGAATATCAACGACGTTGGAAAAGGGATAGCGAGAAATACATTATAGTGGGAAATCGACGTTTAAAAGAAAGCAAGTCTCAACAGGGCCAAACGACTATTGAAGACTTGTGGAACGCTCCAGTATTGTGTATTTGATGGCAGCCGAATAGTACTGATTGCGTTGTGTTCAACAATTAAAAATAGTAGTAATAAATCAGCAAAAACCTACACAATGTTTAAAATAAGAAGATCACCGGAAAGAACCAGATCATCTACAAAAGATGTATGTAATATATGTTCAAAACTGAACGAAAATGATACAATACAGTGTGATCACTGTGAAAAACAGTTTCATCATAAATGTGCCAAAGTTTCATCAGACACTCAAAGTCTATGAAGCTGTCAGATGTGTAGCCCACCAGAACAACTGCAGAATGTCAACTTGAACAATAGATTACAAGTATGTTGTCGGGTGTGTTCAGAATTCGACATAGTTGAAAAGATGACTATCTGTAGTGATTGTCGAGAATATTCTCATTTGGCTTGTGCGGGCATTACCGAGAACATACAAAATCATGCATGGATTTGTAAAAATTGTAAACCAGCAGCAAAACAAATTGAAACTAATGCACCTGCCATAATTTGTCAAATATGTTTTCAGTATGATGAAACTACAACAGTGGTATGCAGTCGTTGTCAAAAATATACTCACCATAAATGTATCGATGACCTTATCGATATACAAGAGGAATATTGTATTTGTAATCCGTGTATTTCAGCACAGTTAAAACAAAACAACGATAAAAAATCAAGTGGATCAATGACAATGTCAATAGCGACATCCAGAAGATCCAGAATATCAGGAGTTTCGTCAACAAATGCTAGACTAGCCAGATTGGAATTGGACAAATTTGACCAGCTTGCATCCCTGGAACGAAAACGTGATCAAGAACGAGAACAAGAACGTGAACGGGAACGCCAAGAACGAGAACGCCAATTGGAAGCTAACAAGAAGCATAAAAAGTGGATGGAAATAGAACGCTGGGAAAACGGAAGTGAAACAAACATCTCCATGAGTGGCATCAGCACTAGGCGAACTAAAAACTGGGTAGATGAGATCTTAAACAAAACCCAACCACCGCTCTCAACACAAAATGTCATAAATTCCAGAGTAAGGACTAAACAAACAGCTACATGCGAACAGTTCGGAACTAACAAACCATTCCCGAACATAGAAATTGTTAGAATGAATCGTCTTTTAAGGCCAAACAACGTACAATCTTCAACGTCATATTTTCCAAATATTAATCATGAAATAGTTGAATTAAACCGTCCAAAAAAAACATGTATCCTGCCAAACAAACGTTTTCACAACAAAATACCGTTAATACAATATCATTCGAAACGAAAACAACTAAAATGAGAAATGTAGATCCTAGTCAAGTTTCAACACAATTAACGAATAATGAAAGCGGACTAGGGAGTTTGCCAGTTAATTGGGCAGCCAGATACTCAATTGCCAGAGACTTACCTACTTTTCATGGATCGCCTGAAGAATGGCCGCTATTTATAAATATGTTTGAAACAACGACCGAAATGTGTAAAATCAGTGACGCTGAAAATTTAATGCGCTTATCAAAATGGCTAAAAGGTTACGCTTTTGAATCGGTTCGAAGTTTATTGGTGTTGCCAGCCAACGTACTGGAAATTATTGATACATTGCGAAGGCTGTATAGACGTCCAGAGATCATAATAAACGATGTGTTAAAAAAAGTTCGCAATGCTACATCACCCAAAGATGATAAATTGGAATCAATAGTGGAATACTCGATTGTAGTAAAAAATTTGTGTGCTACAATGAAGTCTACGGGTATGAAACAGCATTTGAGCAGCTTGCTATTAATGCAAGAATTAGTCGACAAATTGCCACCACGTATGAAGATGGATTGGGTAGATCATCAATTGCAAGCCGTCAATATGGATCTAGAAGTGTTTGGAAATTGGTTGAATAGCATGGCTAGAAAGGCAATTTCAGTTACATCAACAGCATTTAATGTTAATAAAGCCATAAAAAACGAAACAAAAATTGAGGTAAATAACTTTGGAAGAAAAAAGCAGTTAAGTCCAAAATATGTCGTCCATTCACACTCTTCGGAAAGCAAAAGCGAAGAACAATGTAAGAATGCGACATGTGTAATTTGTAATTTTATTTATTTAGCGTATGGTTTTTTTTTGTGACACATTAAAAAACTAAACTTAAAAATAGGTAGACTCTTCTATGAAATCTACCTAAAACAATACATGGATACACATTAAATGAACTTACAATCGATTTGATTGCGTATCTTTTAAGTAAATTAAAAAGTAAAATATTTGAACATTGGGCAGTACATTTGAACATTAGATGTTTACATCGAGCGAGTCTATCCATGCTACTACATCGGGAGTTGCCAAATGGATGTCTGAGATGTTGCCATTGTAACGTCGAATTGGACACAGAGTTGCAATGTGTTTTATAGTTTGTTGTGGAGCGCCGCAGTCACACTCAGGGGACTCTGAAATGCCCCACTTGTAGAAAGAATCAGCACAACGTCCATGATTCGTTCTTATTCGGTTTAATATAGTCCAGGTATGACGTGGCAAATCGAAACCAGGTTGGGTAGAAGTCGGGTTAGTAATAGAAAGGCCAATTGTGTTGTAATGTTGCCAGGAGGTGTCCCAGGCATCCAAGATATTAAAATCAGTTGCCAGCAGGTTGCTGGCAGTTTTATGTGGAGGCTTTCTTGACTTCAATCGACAACGAGTGTGGTCACCGTAATATTCGTGCAAGGGTAACGTGGTGTTGTTGGTTACCTTTTTATGTTCACGCATGAGAGCATGCGAGCGTCTGAGTGCAGGTGGAGCGATATTGCTTAACACAGGGAGCCAAGGTAAAGGGGTGGATCTGATAGTACCACTTATAGTACGCATCGTAGCATGCAGCTGGCAGTCAACTTTTTGAGTATGTGTGCTATTCAACCAGACTGGTGCGCCATACTCAGCCACTGAGTAAACCAGACTTAGAGCAGTTGTTCGGAGGGTAGCTGGAGTAGCACCCCATGTAGAGCCTGCCAGTTTGTGCAATATATTGTTTCTCGTTTTAAGTTTTTGTGACGTATTTTCTAGGTGTAGTTTAAAAGAAAGAGTTCTATCGAGAGTAATGCCCAGGTACTTTGGCTGTTGATTGTATTTAATGACAGTGCCGTTAAATAACACTGATAGTTCGTGTTTTGCCAGTTTGTTGTTTAAGTGGAAACAGGAGCTCTCGGTTTTACTTAGATTGGGAAATAAACTCCACGTTCGAAAATAGTCATTCATTATCGCTAGGTCAGTTGAGAGCAAATCCTCCAAAACACCCATGTCTTTGTTTTGAGTGGCCAGGGTCCAATCATCCGCTTACCCAAATTTCTTTGATGTTGTGTCAGGAATGTCATGAATGTACAGATTAAAAAGTAATGGCGCCAGGACGGAACCCTGTGGTAAACCATTGTTAAGCATTTTAGACCTACTGCAGGAATTATTTAGATGAACTGTGAATACACGATTACTCAGCATGTTGTTAATTAAACGCGAGATGGTGCTACAAGGTATTGCATTGAACAGCTTATATATAATCCCAATTCGCCAGACCGTGTCATATGCTGCAGTAAGATCGATGAATACTGCGCCTGTTTTTAGTTGTTTTTGATACCCAGCTTCGATATAGGATGTTAGAGCGAGCAGTTGGTCAGTGCAACTGCGATTGGGACGAAACCCAGCTTGTTCGACTGGGATCTGGTCATTCAATATCGGTGCTATACGATTGTATATGAGCCGTTCTAGCAATTTATAGCAGGTGCTCAAAAGGGCAATCGGGCGATAGCTTCCTGGTTCATTGGATGGTTTACCTGACTTAAGTATCGCTATCACTTTCGTAGTCTTAAAATGTTTTGGTAGGTTGCCGGTTTCTAGGACATTCGAGAAAAATTTAGCTAGCCACTGTTTTACATTTTTTCCAGCATTCTTAAGAAATTCTGGAAAAATGCCATCGTAGCCAGCTGCTTTTCCGTTTTTTGTTTGGGACAGAGCTGATTCTAGTTCTTCGCTACTAAAAGAGTTCGCATACTTCGATGGAGACGAGCAATTGCGCTTCATTTCTCTTAATTTGCGTTTAATTGTTCTCTTATGAAGGCGATTAATAGAAGCACGAGACATATTTACTATGTGATTTGCGATGTCCTCTGGATTTATTTCATTGTTAGCACGAGTAATTGAGTTTGAGCCACCCAGTTTCCGAAGGAGACTCCATGCTTCCCTGCTTGAATGGGAAAAATCAATGTTTTCAACAGCCTTAATCCACTTTTGTTTTCTTGCGGCGTCCAGTGAGTATATTAAGTCATCAGCCACGTCTGCCTCACCACTACTAAGGTACTCCTCATATAATATATCGCTCTCTTTACTCCAGCCAGGAATATATTCTTCACGAAAGCCTCTTGGGATGCATTTCTTTGCAGTTGAGATGATGGCTCCAACAAATCTATCGTAATTTTTAGGAATGGGTTGGATCCAGCGAATCACTGCATCCAACTTCATCCTATATTTATCCCAATCAGCTTTGTTAAAATTCCATCTAGGTTGAGGAGTAGAGTTAACGAGTGGAATTTGGATTCCTACCTCAAGAATTACTGGACGATGTTGAGAGCGTGGAAAACCTTGTAAGATAGCCCTAGATATTGGAATAGGGTTACGTTGTTCGTTTTTTGTGGAAAAACAGAGGTCGGGATTGTAATCACGTCGCCATCTTGCTGATCTAAAGGTTTTCAAGTCTTTCGCATCATATACCAGGAACATGTTGTTATCATCCGCCCAGTCGGTCAGTTGCACGCCATTGGTATTATTATTTGAGTAGGACCACTGAGTGTGATGGCTATTGAAGTCACCAGCATATATTGCTGGATGATAAAATAATGGTAGAGTAGCAGCTGGCCATCCTGTATTTGGAGGCTTGTATACGTTTACAATTTTCGTATCCGATATATCAACAACAATAAGATGTATATCGTTGTCCATCTGTGTAAGTACGTGCGTGCAGTTCAGGATTTCTGACTTAACATACGTGGCAGATCCATATGATTGATGGTAAATAGCACTAATTAATTTGTAACCAACAATGTTTCCTCTAGAGGTAAGTTGCGCTTCATCTGCTGCATGCGTTTCTTGCAGAATTATAACGTCGATGTCGTAATCTTTTAATAATCTTTGTAAATGTTCAGTTTTTGACTTGCTTATGCCTTCAATGTTCAATTGCAAAATACGGACTGAAGGTCCAATATTTTTTGTCTTATGGTGCTGAAAAGTACCGTTTTTTTTGTGATTTTGATTTTGGATTTGTGATTTGTAATTTGTGATTTGTGATTTGTAATTTGTAATGGAAACTGTATATCAGTCTTCAACTGTACAAAATTCAAAGATAACAGCACCGCAAAAAACTAGAAACTAGTAAAAAAATATCATTTATGCAGAGTTTGTCTGAGCAAACATAAGTCAAAATGTCCGCCAGAGAAATTTTGCAGCATATGTTCAAAACCACATCACACAACTTTATATTGGATTAACTATGAAAAAAACGATACTGAAAAGATTCGTAAGCCAGAAAATGAGGTACCAACAACAAATAATACTGGTCAAAAAAGTACCAGTGAGTTTACACCTGAGAATGTGGCAGTCCATCAAACAGAAAATAATATGACACTGTTTAGAATATTATACCAGTTGTAATATACGGCAAAGACAAATCAATAGAAACGTTTACCTACTTAGATGATAGATCTTCAGCAACACTGATGGATGATGAGATGCGTCAATATCTTGAAATAAACGGTATTCCAGAAACAGTGTGTGTAAACTGGACTGATGGAAAAGAACGTATTGAGGAAGGTTCTAGAAAGTGCACTATTTAGATTTCAAAAATAGGAAATAACAAACTTAAATACCGAATGGATAATGTTCGTACAGTGGATAAACTATTACTCCCAGAGCAATCGCTAAATATAATCGAACTTACTAGAAAATATAAGTATTTGAGTAAAATTCCAATAGAATCATATGAAAAATAGAAATATGTGGAGACATAAAAGAAATATTTCATCAAGTAAAAATTAATGAAACCGATCAACAGGTTCAAAGATTTATTTGGCGAAACGATGAAACAAAAGAACTGGACACATATATAATGCAAGTAACGACCTTTGGAGCCACCTGCTCACCAAGTAGTGCCCAATACGTTAAAAATAAAAATGCTGAGAAATTTCAAAATCAATACCCATTGACAGCTAAGGTTGTTAAAGATAATCATTATGTTGATGATTTTCTTTATAGCACTGAAACTGAAACTGAAGCATTGCAACTGGCACAAGAAGTAAAATATATTCACCAACAAGGAGGATTTGTTATAAGAAACTGGTTATCAAATTCCGATTATGTAAAACGCAATCTGGAAGAAGAAAACGACTACACAGAAAAAAATCTTAACATGAGCCCAGAAGAAACATCGGAAAAAGTACTCGGCATGTGGTGGTGTTTTAAATACTGATATGTTTACGTATTCTCTAAAGTATAATAAGGCAAACAAAGCAATTTTATCGGGTGAACGTTGACCAATAAAACGAGAGGTTCTAAGAACGCTGATGTCGGTGTTCGATCCACTCGGATTAATATCAAATTTCCTACAAGATATTTGGAGATCATCAATTGAATGGGACTATCAAATTTCTGATGAACAGTTTGAAAATTGGTTACGGTGGATCAAAATATTGCATCAAATAGAGAATTTGAGAATACCGAGATGTTACCTGATAAATAATAATTTTTCTGATCGTGACAACGTGCAACTGCACATATTCGTAGATGCCAGTGAGAAGGAATACTGTGCAGCAGCATATCTAAGATTGGAAAAGAATAATCAAATTGAGTACGCATTAATTTGTGCCAAAACACGTGTGACGACACTAAAACCAGTCTCTATTCCCCGACTGGAGTTAGAAGCTGCAGTGTTAGGAAGTCGTCTGGCAAAAAATATATGCAGTGCACATTCTGTAAAATTTACCAAAAAGATTTTCTGATCGGATTAGAAAACTGTTTTATGCTGGTTAAATTCGGACCACAGAAAGTATAAATAGTTTGTAGCCTTCCAAGTTTGTGAAATCTTGGAGACTACTAATTTAAATGAATGGCGTTGGATACCATCCAAGCAGAATGTAGCTGACAAAGCTACAAAGTGACAAATAGTACTCAAATTAGAATACGAAACCCGATGGTTTCAGGGGCCTGAATTTTTGAAACAAAATGAAGATAACTGGCCAAAAGGCAGGATTCTGCAAACAATAAAGGGTAAGGATGGAAATGTACGGCGAGCCACGGTACAAACTGCAATTTATAAACGTCCTAAGGTAAAACTATCTGTGCTAGATGTCAGACCCAGAAGAAGAGGCTAAGACGACCCAAGGGATCAACTTACCAGGGGGGAATGTTACGAACGCTTTTGATCAACTCTAGAAAAGATACTTTAAAAGCTAATCGTATGAAAGCTAATCGTATCGTTTAAAAGCTAATCGAATGTTACGAACGCTTTTGATCAACTCTAGAAAAGATACTTTAAAAGCTAATCGTATAAAGTTCTGGACAACCTTCCCTTCTGGACATCTCATCTTTGATCAAATTAGTCAAAATAAGTCGATTACTACACGAAACTTGCCATATATCGAGAAAAACTCAGACAATTTGAAATCCACAAAAAATTAAATTAATATTCATTTTGCTAGTATCAAGCATCGAATCGATATCCTATAATTGCATGTCTAACACCACAACCACTCCGCCACTCGCTCACATTTTTCTTAATATTGGATTTTTCTCATCCAAAGAAAGTTTTTGTTTATATAACTATATTTTAACATTTCACATTTTCATATTTTAAGTGCATTTTTAAAGCAATAATATATACAATTTTGTTCATTAAACCTTACTGAATCTATTTCAAAATTAAATACATATCTTAAATGCTATATTATAAAATACACATCAGTGGGAGTTGAACCCCGTACATTTGTTTTTATTATTTAAAGGCTTAGCTTCTGTTTTAGAGCCATATTGCTCATCAAATACAAATATAAAACAAAAAAACATGAATAATTCAAATAAATAAAAAGTAAAACAAAAGATAAGAACAATAAAAAGAAACAAAATAACAAAGAAACAATTAATAAAAAAACGGACTATGGCTGTATTCTAAACCAAAACTTATTTGAAACTTATTTGTGGAGACTTATGCCTTGTTCAAATTAAGGTTATTTTAAGACCTTAAGTCCTTAACTTACATTGAATGCATCCATGTGTCGGCAAAGTAGAGCGAAAGACATTAAATTTCTAATGACATTAAAAGAAGACCATAAGACCTTAATTGTCATTTTAATGTTTTTACTTCTATAGCAAATTCATATTTTTTATAGTTTAAATTTATTTATGGAGTTTTATTATATTGTTAGACATTTTTCATCAAAAAATTCATTTCATTAGAAAAATTACAGTTGGCTGGGAGGAAATATTTTGTATTTTAGGGAGATTTCATATAAAAATCTACTATTGCAATGGGCTTCATCTCGGAATTTCGGAAAAATTTTTGTGCCAAACGACTATATATGATAAGCGGAGACGAAAAAACAAAAAAAAAAAAAAATTTATATATATATATATATATATATATATATATATATATATATATATATATATATATATATATATATATATATATATATATATATAAACGATATGAGATATAACGAAAACGACCGGCACTCTCACGGTCGCATTTGTTGAGCTAGATCAAAAAAATTTTCTGTACTTGTGTGTTCTAATAATATCTTGAACAAGTTCGTGAATCAGCAAAATCCGACACGTGGTTAAGAAACTAGAGGCTTTTTTCTGAAAAAAATTGATTTTTTAAAACCGTTATAACGGCCGTTTGGATACTAATATTTCAAAAAATTGAACAAATTTAGAATCTTTGAAATCTTTTTTATCAATTTGTTTTAAAAGTAGACCTCTGCAGTTAGAGGTCCCTGAGTGGGGCGGCTCCAACAAAAAAGTTTGCAAAAAAAATTTTTTTTTAAAACAACCGGCACTCTCACGGTCGCATTTATAAGGCCAGATCAAAAAACCTTTTCTAAAAATGTGCGTTTTATTAATATCTTGGACAAGTTCGTAAATCAGCCCAATCCAACACATGGTTAAGAAACTAGAAGCTTTATACTAGAAAAAAACTCTGTTTTTTAGATCCGTTATAACGGCCGTTTGGATTCTAATATTTTTAAAAACTTCATAAATTTAGAATTTTTGAAACCTCTTTAATCAGTTTCTTTCAAAAAAAAGATCTCTGCAGTTGGAGGTTTCTGAGTGAGCGACTCCAACAACAAAGCTCGTAAAACACAAAATGCGTTTGAATCAACCGGCGCTCTCACGGTTGCATTTGTCGAGCCAGATCAAAAAACCTTTCTTAAAAATGTGTGTTTTATTAATATCTTGGACAAGTTCGTAAATCAGAAAAATCTGACACATGGTTAAGGAACTATAGGCTTTATACTCGAAAAAAAAGTAGTTTTTTTAATCCGTTATAACGGCCGTTTGGATACTAATATTTCTACAATATTCATAAATTTAGAATCTGTGGAGACATTTTAATCCGTTTCTTATAAATATAAACCTCTGCAGTTAGAGGTTTTTGACTTGTTGGCTTCAACAAAAAAATTTGCAACAATCCCCAACTACAATTTCCAAAAACCTTATAACAGTCAATGTCAACCTTATAACAGTCAAAAAAATAAAAGATTTGAATAGAAGAAATTCATTTTTTTTTCTTAGAAATAAACTATTTTGATATTTTGCAGTAATTGCACGACATATGATATAGAGTAGGTTTGTGTCATAAATTGTCACACACATGTTCTGTGGTAGATTTTATATTTGTTTGTTGCAAAATTGGATAGATATAATTTTGCTTGTAGGTAGCTAATTATCTTTATAAAATTTGTTCGATATCTATTTGAAATTAGTTTGTTTTGTTTAAACTAATCTGATACATCAGATTCTACTGGCACACAAAACTGTCTGATCTCGAAATCTACCTATTTCTAGCGGATATACGTGCCGCTTGGACTTTTTTTAATAATTTAGTTTAATATTTTAGCCATTTTTCTTTTTATTTGCCCATTAGAGTTAAATAATTTGAACAATTAATTAAAGTTAAACCAAATTTGTATATTTTTCTAACAATCATTTAATTTTATTATCTTATGAAGGAACATCATGAATCTTATGAAGGAAAATGAAATGTCAAAATGATATTAATTAGAACGGTGGTGTTAAAAGACAATAGCAATAAGCTTAAAAGACTACTTTATCGATAAATTTAAATACCGTAAATTGTCTGAAGCCTTACTTATTTGAATAAGTAACCTAAAGACTGACTTATTTGAAATTTTTTTTTCATAGAGAAATCTAATTTGATTTGATAGTGTCATGTTTGTTTTTAACGACTGTCATAGAAAATAATGTTTTTCTACTCCTATCACAGTAAATTATAAATTACATCACACTATCCATGACATGTAAATTGATTATTTCAAATAGCGTGCGGTAAGTAAAAAAATGCGTGCGGTAATGGATTTTCATATATATATTACCGCACGCTTTTAATAAAAAGAAAAATTTTTATTTAAAGAAAAATTTGATTCTTAAAAATTAAATATTTCAATTCATTTTGACACAGAATAATGCAAAGCCTACCACAATTTGTAAACTATTTGCATTTAATTTATAATTAGTAGTTCATTTATTCAAGTAATTATATGCGTTTGGGCATTAAAACAAAGTCGTAGAAAAAGTATATAACAAATCTTGAGTTGTAAAGCATTTTCCATGCTCATGAAGATGCTGCACTCGACGCTACGCGTCTCGTGCGCAAAATTTTCCCTCGTATGTAAAATGCTATTTACAACTCTAGATATGTAATATACTATTTCTATCTATCAGTTTAAAACAGAAAGTTGGTTTTTGCTGTTTAGCGAGCATTTTTTAATTTTTTCTGCTCTTAGTCGGAAAGTAAAAACACAAGTAAAACCAAAGACATAATGGACAAAGACATAATATTAAAATTTATTAATTTCTTTTCCTCAAAACAGATTTGATCTTTTTGCTCTATAACCCGAGAGCTTCTATTTTAAAAAAGGCATAAACCTTTTATATTTACTAATATCTAAATTTTCTTTAACGATGAATGTTGATTTTAACATTGAATAATTTGACCACATTGTTGAAGACTTTTTTGTCTGTGATAGTTCACCAAAATATGCAAAAACACATCTTCAGAATAAAAATTTCCTGTTTTTTTGTTCTTACACCAATCGATAAATAATAGGTAAGCTTTTTCATACCTGACTTTAGATTTTTCAGGCAACAGATCTAAAGTTAAATTGTTGTCTGCTTCTTTTATATGAGGTGAAGTTCTAATTATAGAAAATTGAATCACTACTGCTTATTTCAAATTATTTTTATTTAAAAATAGATATAAACTCTGTATAAATTTAAAATTTATTAATTTAAAATTTTAACTTGACGTCCGATACGTTTTTTAAACAACAAAAAAATGCCTTGACTTGGCCACTTTGATCGCATTGGTCGGCAGTCGTTAAGAAACTACTGTCTTCCCTCGTAAAAACCGCCTAGGCGTTGTGTTCGAAGAGTACGCCCACTGAACGGTTTATTCGAATAAAACGCCCAGAGAGTTATATTCGAATAAACTAAACAAATTCAACATAAGCCGCATTTACACGGTTCACTTTGGGTAATTCATCTAAAGTGAAACGTGTTAACAGCAAATCATCCATAGTGATCATCCAGGATGATGGATGATCAAAGTAGAGACGAGTTCAACTTTTTGATCACTTTGGATGATAGTTCTGGATGAATCATCTAAAGTGCATCGTGTAAACATAAAGCATTATTATCAGTGAAATATTATTTATTGATTTTTGGTACACATTTTTCCTGCCCACATGTGGAATTTCCCGAATCGCTGTAGAGCAATGGACGGGAAACACATTTCAATACGTTGTCCAGAAAAAAGTGGCTCCTATTATTTCAATTATAAAAAAGTTTAAGCGGCACGTAAATCCGCTAGAAATAGGTAGATTTCGGGACCAAACGGCATTGGGTAGAAATAGAATTGGATGTGTCAGATTAGTTTAAATAAAAAATTTAAGTAGAATAGTTAAAGTCCAGAACAATCCAAAAAATTTATCAAACCAAACTAAATACATTAACGGAAACTACTTTATCAATGCGATTTCGGAACAGTTTTATATAATAATAATCCTTTTTTATTGACTTTAAATTTTATAATACAGTTGTATACATTTAATAATTTACTGAGATCAGCTTTTAATAGTAAGCTTTACAGCAGATGAAATTAATTATTATGAGTGTTGCGAAAAATAAATGAAAAAAGAATGTTTATATATTCAAATGCAGTTCAGTCTGCTTAGTAACTAATAAAAAACTTATATTTACCTAACCTACTTAAATCTAAACTTAAAAGCTACGTTGCAAAAATTAAGCGGTAGTAAAGCTAATTGCGTTTATCAACTCATTTTCAATATAATTTAATTTATTTATATATCTATCATTAACTTCTCTAGCAACTACATTGACAAGCTTTATATTTAATTCGTTGTGCAGTCTTAAAGTGCTATAACGTCTAGGGCATTTATGTATAGTTTTTAGAAATTTGTTTTGAATTATTTGAAATTTCTTTTTATGACACAAAGCAATGTCCCACCAAATTGGCGCACCATAAAGTATGATATTAAGAATCACACACTTGTAAATTAGTGTCTTATTATGACTATTTAGTTTACTATTTCTGTTGAGTAGAGGATATAGACTTTTGAACAGTGCATTACATTTTTGTTGTATTTGAGTGACGTGTGTCTTAAATGTTAATGATTTATCCAAATAAATTCCTAAATATTTAGTTGAAGGTTTCCATTCCAAAGAAGAATTTTGAATCAGAAAAGGTTGTTGTGGAAGTTTACGGGATGCTCTGCACCTAGTAAAATAAATAGCTTCACATTTTGATATGTTAATACTAAGTTTCCAGTTTTTAAAAAATTCGAGAATTTTAGTGAGGTACAATTGAAGCTTATTGATAATAGATACCGCCAGCTCATCTGACACAAATATTGCAGTGTCATCAGCAAATAATGATAATTTACATTCACTATCTCTTGGAATATCATTGATGAATAAACCAAAAAGCAAAGGACTCAATACGGCACCTTGAGGAACCCCAGCTGGAATACTAAGTATAGAAGACATGGAATCAAAAATCTGGACAAAAAATGTTCTATCAGTTAAGAACGATTTTATGATTTTAATTAAAAATATTGGAAATCCATATATAAATAATTTATAGCAGACTGCGTCTTGCCAAACTTTATCAAAGGCTCGTTCAAGGTCTAATAATATCATTCCAGTAGATTTTAGCGAAGATCTATTAGATTTAATATGATTGACTACACGATGGATTTGATGAATTGTAGAGTGCCCAGATCTAAAACCAAATTGCTCGTTTATAATTATTTGATTATCAGTTATGAAGTCTTCCATTCTTCTTTTGATAATCTGCTCAAAAAGTTTTCCCAATGTACAAAGAAGACTAATAGGTCTGTAGCTTGTAGCAAGAGTGGGGTCTTTGCCAGGCTTTAAAACAGGAGTAATTTTTGCTTTTTTCCATTGAATTGGGAAATAGCCTAGGTTCAAGCAGCACTCGAATATTATCTTAAGAAAATGGATTCCACTTTCAGGAAGATTTTTGAGTATAATAAATGGAATATTATCTACACCTGGAGCTTTGAGCCTTGGAAGGAATTTCAAAATATCAGAAATTTCAGAAGGGCGAATTTCAGGAATTGTAGCATTGTTATCCAAATTATTGAAATTAGTGCAAAATTCATTCACTTGTTCTTCAATTACAATATTGGAGTTTGGAATTTGATGAGCGTCAAGGAAGACATCAGCCAATACTTGTGCCTTTTCTGTATTTAAGAAAATTCGATTTCCAGTGTTGGGAGTAACTAATGGTGGAATGGACTTGCGATGGTTTTTAAAATGCTTAGTTGTTTTCCAGAAGTTTTTTGAACCATTATCCAAGCATTCAAGCTTCGTTTGCCATTTTTGATTATAAAGAATATTTATATGATATTTAATAATTCTATTTAGCAAGTTTATTGAGGTTTTAATGTGAGCAAGGCGACTTCTGAGGTAAGATCTTCTAAGCGAATTTCGGTGTCTGATAAAACTTAACACTTGATCAGATAATAACAATTTATCAGTTGGAAGAACAGGCACAAGCGGTACGGATAGCTCACGAGCTGAAGAAATGGATGCTGTCAAAAAATCGATTGCAACGTTGACATCTGAAATAGTATGAATTGAACTTAAATTGAAATTTTCAATTTCAGATGAAATATGATTCTGATAAATGCTCCAATTAGCATTTTTATAGTTAAAGTATTTACGATGGCAATGAGCTACTTGATTATTAAATACTATTGAACAGAGGACTGGCAGATGATCGGAGCAGAGTGCTTGAATGGTGTTAACTTCGGATATCAACTGAGGGTTGTTTGTTAAAAATATGTCAATAATACTAGGGACTCCAGCAGGACTATAGTGGGTAGGATCTTGGGGAGCGATAACAACACAATCAGAGTTAATAGAATAATCATATAAAGTTCGACCACCGCGGTTAGTTCTAGGACAAAACCAGTTAGGATGCTTACAATTTAAATCACCACCAATTAGGTAATGAATATTACCACTACAAATTTTTATAAAATCATTTCTGAGATGCTCAGAATTCGAATATGAACAATATACAGAAAATATTTTAAGTTGATTATTATCACTACTTATTATATTAATACCCAGAGATTCTATACAATTTAATTTAAGGTCAGGAAGAAGCGAATGTTTAATGCAATCTTTTATAAGAATACCAACACCACCCCTGCGAAGATTTTCTCTATCATTACGATAAAAGCGAAAATTAGGAATCGAAAATGAAATAGAAGGCTTTAAATGCGTTTCACTAATAAGTAATATATCAATATTAAAATTATCTAAAAACTGAATTACCTCAAATTTTTTATTTTTTATACCGTACGCGTTCCACACACAAATTTTTAAAGAATTATGGATAACAGACATATTTAATAGCAATATTAGCCATAACATCAAATTGTTCTTCTTTGGAATGGCAACCCCGAAGTCCTGAAACAAGTTCTTTGAGAATTTGTAATAACTCATGTGGTGCAAACAAATCATTTGTGCTATCTGAATTAATATTAATTGAATTTTCATGATTGATTGCATTTGTTTGAACCACTGTACTGAACTGCATTTTTTTGTTAACAAAATTATTATTACAATTATTATTAAAATTTTTATTGTTGTTTTGATGAGGTATTGAAGAAATAATAGGAAAATCCTGTTGTTGAAATGAAAACGTTGGTTGATTTGAAGTTCGACTCAACTTATTTTTTAGATTCAGATGATTTTTTATTTGAATGTATTTTTCTCTTTCTGGACAAATTATAGAGTTAGATGTATGATTTCCACTACAATTACAGCAAACATGTTTAGTAATATCGTTTTGCAAAGGACACTCCATATCATCAATATGTTCATCTCCACCACAGAAATTACATTTTGGCTTCATGTAGCATGCGTTCGCTCTATGACCATACATTTTACATTTATAACATTGAAGAGGACCTTTGCTGGTGGATCGACAAATCTCCCATCTGCACACTGTGTTATTAACAAATCTAATATTTTTTAGTTGGTTCAGAGACATTGATCCCTTTTTGAAAGCAACAAAATAAAGGGCATCTTCACTGTTTCGACGATATTTTTTAGGAATAGTTTTCCAAACATTAACTGGACTCAGGCCACTATTCTCAAGGCTTTTCTTAACTTCATTTGTATCCATATCATGGAGCCCGCATAGTACAAATTTAACAAAACGGTTTTCCTCAAGCGTATATGAGAACATACCATTGTCATGTTCTTTTAATTTAGTAAAAATTTTGTTATAGTCTGATAGGCTATATGTAAGTATTTTTATGCCAATTGACATGATTTGTATATTATATTTTGAAATATTTAGTTCCTTCATAGTTTTATGAATCTCCGTTGAGGAAGATTTTGTAATTATTGGAGGAATTTTTTCTACCTGTTTTCTAGCATTTTCACCAGACGGAGAACTAGTTTGCGGTTTTTTGGCATATTTTGATAAATTAACGTTAGGTGGTAAACCTGCATACCTGTTTACTGTTGGGATATCACTCAATTTAATGCCTTGACTCATCTGCTTAATGCTGCTAAGCGAGCTCCTAGGGAGGCTACGCATCTGGCGACTTATAGTTCTTTTATTTGTGAGCATCCACACACAATAATCACAAAACAATCAATTTATATTTCAAGGTTTAACTTTAATTTGATTTGAATTTATAACTAACAACAAATCCAAACAAAAAATAAAACACAGTTAGAAATTTAATTTTAATATTGAAAAATTTGATTATAACTTGATAATTTGATGTTTACTTCGCAAACACCGAATATCGAATGCCAGTTTTATATAATTTGGTTAAAACGACTTTTAATAACATATTAAATCCACCAAAGAGCACATAAACGTTCTCACAACGTCACACCTACAACACCACCACACATAATTTATAATCTAAAATTGTCAACAACTTTCATACCTCAAATAATACAAATATCTACAATTTAGGAAGACTTTTGTAAATGTGTAATCAATATGCATATAAGAAAATATTCCTTAATTTAAAACAATAATGACTCAGCTTTGTTTTAATTTTTTTTTAAATTTTTGCGAAAAAAAAATAAAAACTAAAAAAAAAAACAAAAGATAATGTGTTTAATATTAGTACGGGAGGTAGCGCTACTTTTGAATGAGTCATTTTCAACCGACTGAAAATACCAAAAAACTATAGTTTCCCCCTACTACATAAGATTTCTAGCTGCTCCGATAGTGGTGGAGCTAAATGTGACAGTATGCGAAAGTCGGCAAAAAAAATTTTGGTCCGAGTGATTTTATACCGTTCCAAAATTTGTGATATGATATTTCAGATCACATTTAACAAAAAAACAATCGTCAGCTGCATTGAAGAGGGTGGGTTATACGTCAGTCACGTCCATGAACCATTCTGAAAACTTCTATATATAAATTCATTTTATACCTTGCGAAATTCATGCAGCTGAATTTTCAAACTTTTAAGATAATAAAGAAAAAGGTAAGCTGTATTTTTAACGGGGGAAAGACCGTCATTCAGCGTCATAACATGCTGCGCGCTAAGTACATCTCAGTTCATCATAGTCACTTTGCAAATAAACTGACGATCTTTACACTTACAAACGTACAGCTGAAAACGTTTTTTAACTTTTTTTTAATCAATAAAATGACTTTTTTATTCGCCTACATATTAAAGAGGTACTTTATTACTGTGACTTGCGGCCGTAAGTGTCACTTTTTAACCATATATTTTGCTGTGGTAACTATGTCCAATAAGTAAAAAACATTTGTATTTGTTTAAATTATTGCACAACTATTATTGTTGTCATTGGAAAACACATTAAACCTTGTCGCAGTATTGACTTACCCATTGACTCCAGCTCCATTAGCGTTGTGTCATCTTGATGGAGCGATTTGCAAAACTAAGAAATCAGCGTTGTTGCGAATATTTGAACAAAACATAATCAGTTGTCCACCAATATTCTGTAATGTAATGATTTATGATGGATTCTTTATTTTACAGCGATGACAGATGTTCCATTATCATTAGGAAATATTTCCAAAAAATTTATCTCAATGTTTACTTCCTCAACTGCACGCACAATCATCATTGCATTTGACCGTTATTTCAATCCATCACTCAAAGATCATGAACACACCTTGAGCGGCAGAATAGAGGGCCAGAACTATTCTATAAACAGTCCTGATCAATTACGACCAGTTAACTTTGCCAATGAATTAAAAAATACTCACTTCAAAGAAGCTCTAATTCAATTTATTTGCAATGATTGGAAAAATAATTACATGGCTCCTTATGTGGAAGGGAAAACAATTTATGTACATTAATTATGACATATGTTACATATATAAAAAGCACAATAACGAAGTTGTAAGAACTGTAGAGGAGGATTTAAATTGTCCAGCTCATGAAGAAGCGGATACTAAAATAGTATTCCACGTTTGTCAATTAGAAACAGACGCTGACGTAATTATAAGATGTTCAGATACAGATATTTTAATAATACTATTAGGAAATATGAATCATATGCGAAGCAACTCAAAAATTTATATGCAACTAGGAAGTGGAAATTCACAACGTTTCATAGATGTTACTCAGTTGTACGATGCATTTGGATCAAATTTGTGCGCATCATTGCCTGGATTTCATGCTTTTACAGGGTGCGACTTCAATCCAGCTTTTTATAGAAGAGGAAAAAAAACCTTTCAATATATTAAGAAATTCAGAATCGTTTATCAAAGTATTCACAGACATTTCAAATATAAATGAATGTAATGTAAATCAGCTTCAAAAAAGATCGAGGAATTTGTGTGCAGAATATATGGTTTGAAAACAATCGACAATGTAAATACAGCACGAGTAGCAACATTCATTAAAACTTATTAAATGAATGAAAAAAGAGATAAATTTATGCCAAAAAATAAAATTGATGGAGCAATATTTCCTCCATGTCAATCGGAGCTATATCAACATATATTACGCACATCATATATAGCACATCTTTGGAGTTATACTCATCAGTCCGTTCCATCGCAGTTATCACCGTTGGACTATGGATGGCTAGAAGAAAATAATAAGTATATTTTTAAGTGATTTGATGGTGATCAAGTACCACCGACGATATCTGGTGTTACAATTATAGATGAGAATCCTACAGGTATTTATTTATACCTTTTATAACATATGGAAAATAAATGTTGATATAGATCTAAGGTTTGCACTATTTACTTTTACAGAAAAGTTCGAAAGCGATGAACCATCAGATAACAAAAAAGAGAACGAATTTGAACTGGCACAAGCTAACAGCTCCGATGAAAGTTGCGAAGAAAATGATGATGACGAAACCGACGCCACAGAAGATGAATTAAATTAATAAATAAATTTATATTAGATATTTAATTATTAAATAAATTTATAAATAAGCTTCCTTTTATACTTTGAAGTTCCTTAATAAAACAGAAAATAAGATTTTCAAAACTAAAAAAGTATGAAAAATTTATTAAAATGATGTGTAAGTTATAATATACACTACAGTGCGTATATTAAATTAATATAATACTGATTAATATTCATATAAAAAGAAATTTTATTTTATAAAATAAATAAATATGGTCGTCAGCTGTACGTTTGTAAGTGTAAAGACGTCAGTTTATTTGCAAAGTGACAATGATGAACTGTGATGTACTGAGCGCGCAGCATTTTATGACGCTGGCTGACGGTCTTTCCCCCATTAAAAATACAGCTGATGGTTTTCTTTATTATTTTAAAAGTTTGAAAATTCAGCTGCATGAATTTCGTAAGGCATAAAATGAATTTATATTTACAAGTTTTCAGAATGGTTCATGGACGTGACTGACGTATTGACGTCAATGCAGCTGACGATTGTTTTTTTGTTAAAAATTATCTATAATATCATTTCACAAATTTTGGAACGGTAATAAAATACTCGGACCAAACTTTTTTTTGCCGACTTTCGCATGCTGCCATTTTTAGCTCCACCACGGGTCCGACGACTGACGCTCATTTTGTTAATCTAAGAACATTGAACAACTCCCAAAATGAAATTCATTCGGTAGAAAATTCCTACAAAAAATTTAACGCTACCTCCCGTACTATATGTTTTTCTATGTGATATTTTTATATTTTAATGGAAGTTGTTGTTGTAATTGAATGGCATGTATTAGGCTTAATGCTAATTACATTGAAACCTCTTGGGTTAGAAAGCTGAAAATCTCGGAGGTTATAGTTGAAACGTATATCTAAAAGTTTGTACGAGTTTAAGTAACATAAACTCAAAAATGAGGAAGGCATGGCCGTTTGCGTTTGTTTTCGTTCTAACAACTCTGGTTTCTCAACCTCTAGAGTTGAACTATTTTTTTTTTAAATTGGAAAGATTTATGTTCTAGTTAACGTGGGTATACATTTTTAAAAGTGAGATTGGCCATTTTCAGCAAAATCAAGGACAACAAAGTTTATTAAATTAAAGTTTATTAAACCTGGAATGCCAAGGCTGTTATTTGGAAAAAAATGATAGAAATATGTTCAAATATTCAATATTGATAAGTTTTATTGAAATACTAGCAGGCTCGGCGTGCTTCGCTACGCTTATAAATAAAGTTTTTGCGAAGACATTTTGTTGACGTAGGTAGAAGCAATGATTTCAAAAGTGGTAGTGAGAAATGATAGCATAATTTTCAATTTTTATTTATAAAAATATGAATGAAAACCAGCTGATCAGATCGGATATATGAAAAATTAGCAATCGAATAAGTTTTGAAGTAAGCAATAAAAAAATTTAAATGACTTGTTGAATTGTAGCAAACCCGGCGAACTCCGTTTCGCCACCAGATGTCTTCGTTTTATGTAACATTTCGTTTGGTGATTAAAAGATGAAGAAAAATTTTTTTTTGTTTTATATTTGAAAAGGAAAAATTTTATTTCATTTCACAACAGTAATGCATTCATTCATTTCGATTAAAAAAGAGTGTTATTTAGTTGAACTTCTCTAAGTAAATGAAAGTGAATCCAGAGTAAATACTGATTCGAAGCGTTATACGTGTCCACAAATTATCCGTTTCATTGAAGTGCTCTTTGGTAAACCACATTTTTTGTTTTTTGGTCTGACGTTAACACAAACAAAGCGGATGGTTTCCCAACTCGTGAACACGCAACGTATAACTGCCCATGTGAAAAACAATGATTTTCTAAATTTATCCCGCAAACACTAAGCGATTGGCCTTGCGACTTGTTAATTGTCATTGCGAACGTAAGGCGAACTGGAAATTTCAATCGTTTGAAGTAAAACGGAAGATCAGTCGAAATCATTGGTATTCGAGGAATACATACATTTTCACCTGCGTACTTTCCGTTAATAATGGTTGCCTCAATCAAATTCGGCATAAGTCTTTTTACCGAAAGTCGAGTACCGTTGCAAAGTCGCGGTGGATTCAAATTACGCAATATCATAATAACTGTACCAACTTTGAGTTGCAAGTTATGTGGTGGAAATCCTGGTAAATCCAGAGAGTTCAAAAACTCCGTTGGATAATTTACTACATCATCGGGATTTGTTATCGAATCAACTGATTTGTATGTCACCAAATCGCCAGCAATTTTTGATTGAATGGTGAAATTCATTGCGTGTACATCATTATTCTTTGCGGCAAGAATTGCTCGTTGACTTAACCAAGCATAATTCTGATAATTCTCACTAATGTTTGGGAAAACATTTTCAATAAGAGCTGATTGAGAGTCTACAAATCGGCAACAGTCGTTGGTAAGAGTAATTAATCCAGATGTCGCATCAACTGGGACTTTTCCATTTCCAACAGCTAACAATTGTTTGGAAAATTGTGCAGCACTTTGATCATTTTGAAGTTGAACTCTCATATTAGTGGTTAGCGATAATGTTTTTACGTTATTCCATAAAGGTGATGCCTTCAACGAAGCATTCAATTCATCTGCAGGCGTTCCACGGGGAATTACTGGCAACGTCTGCCTGAAATCGCCTGCCAACAATATCATCAAGCCGCCAAAGATGTTGTTATTTCGCCGAAGATCCTTGAGTGTGAAGTTAAATGCTTCAAGTGATTTCTTATTTGCCATTGTGCACTCATCCCAAACAATGAGCTTGCATTGCATCAACAATTTTCCCATTGCACTGGATCGGGAAATATTGCATGTTGGAGTATCAATTTTGTTTAAATTGAGTGGCAACTTAAGCGCAGAATGTGCAGTATGACCGCCATCTAGAAGAGTCGCTGCAATTCCAGATGATGCTAACGCCAAAGCTATGTCACATCTTGATCGAATAGTGGCCAAAATCAATGAAATGACAAATGTTTTCCCTGTTCCTCCAGGTGCGTCCAGGAAGAATAGACCACCAGTATTATTGTCCACCGCTTGCATTAATGTTTCGTATACTTGTTTTTGCTGTTCATTCAGCAACGGCACATTATTTCGAATGAATTCCTGCAATGTATCAACATTGTATTGCAGCTCTCGATTTAATTCTTGGTTGAATGCATCGTGCATCGATCGATTTGGCGCAATCATTCCTACTTCAATCAGTAGCTTGTTTGCAATAGTCAAGCATTGATCCTCAATCAGAATCAATCCTTCATTGTAGATTTCATCGGTTATTTGGATGTCAGGATTATTCGTTTGAATGCGCAAGCGATGCAAGATATCTTCACATATGTCGTCTTTGTATTTGTTCCATAACTGAATTGGTTGTGAAGGAAAACATGTGGTGATGATAATTGCGAACAGCGTTCGTATTTGGTACGCATTTGATGAAACAACTGAATCCGCAAGTGTTAAATCCCAATGAGAATCGTTCTCCAGCAAACCCAATAGTTGACATGCTTCTCGATATGTTTGGCATTGGTGGCCATTCACAGTTTTCAAATGCGCAAATGATTTTGGTCCACGTACATTTACCAACAGCAGTCGCAAATAAAAACATTCATCATTTCTAGGATGAACAGTATACATGCGACCTAGTGCATCAGTGGAAAACACCTGTGGCCAATCTGGAACTGGGGTTCCTTGTTTGCGACGTTGGAATTTCTTTGTTGATTGATTCCAAGTGTAATACTTGGGCATTTCAATGTACATCAGCGTCGCTGCGGATGGATCTGCTTCACACATTGCAAAGAAGCTAGTCAATGTTGTCGATGGTGGTCTCTCAACTCGTTGTGCCGCATTACCCTCAGTGAAGTAAACTCTTTGGCCATTTTCCAAATGCACTGCTAAATTTACAACTGTGGGATATCTTTCATGAATTTGAAATGACAATAATCGCCACAGTGCTTCATTAGTACTGACGTATCAGCCCATTTGGAAGTTGCTGATTTCGTCATTCGCATTTTCCGACGCAATACCAAACACAGCCATGTCGCTGCCTTTTGTGACGTACTTGCACAAATATTTGATTGATTTGGCCGAATGACAACTCTCAACGTTTGCATGTGTTTCGAAAATTCGTGATAGCAGCGGGCAATATGGTACAATGAATTCATTTCCGATCTCAATCTCTTGATTTTTAACTTTAACTTTGATAGTTCGTTTGATATTATCTTCTTTTGAACGCCGACGATAAACTGGATATCCATCGTTCCCTGTGACTGTTTCAGCAACTAACAGTCGCGGATATCATTTTGTGCACTTTCCATCAGCCATGCAAGGCGATAATGGATTTAATGCACCGCACGGTCCATGCACCATCTGTGTCGTCACAATGTCGTGTAGATGGGGATCAGGGACTGGATCAGGAATTTCAGCCGATATGATGTCATCCACTTCATTTGAATGTAATTTGTTCAGCAACCAAATTAGGATATGAGCATGAGGTAGTCCACGCTTCTGCCATTCCACCGAGTACATATAACAACGTGTATCACCAAAAACTCGATACTTAGTAAGCACATCCATCATAACCTTGAGTTTTTGCTGAAATACTCTGGCGATTATGTCATGGCGATCTTGCGGTTTTTGGCCCGGTTCCAACTCACGTTCAATTTCCGTCCACTTCGGATTGCATGTGAGCGTAATAAATAAATCCGGAGTTCCATAATTTCGCACGTACGTCATAGCGTCTTGAGCGTATTCGTGCATGTGGCATGGGCTTTATAAGATGATAGGAGAATCGTCAGACGTCCAATATTCTGAACATCACCATCTGAATGAATAGCATCACGCAAGTGTTTATAGTCCTCAGATCGTAGCTTTGCCTGATTGAATCGGATGAACGCTAAACGCTCGGTCTCGACTTTGACATACATGTCGACAGCGAATTGCTGGAATAGCCGACGGCACTTCAGAATGACATTCTCCTCATGTGTACGAATCATCATACGATACGCATAGTAATTCATTGCGCTTAGATTTTTATTCGTTGATACTCCTGAAAATGCAAAATTAAATGAATTGTTAATGGAAACCAATAATAGCAATAATTAATGTGTGAATATTGTACCTGTAATTTGATCGACCATCTTCAACGTGATGTCGTATCCGTCTTGCCCTTGCCAATAAATGATTGGAAAGAGTAACGCATCGTACAAACAATGTGTCTCGTTTACATTATGCATGATATTGCTTCTTCACTGAACGACAATGTCTCGCGATTTAGTTGGATCGCCAACAATAATTGCAGCAACATCATTAACGGTGGGTGCATTGAATCTTCGCACATGTTCACCTGTTGGGGTACAATCCGCTCTTATGACAAATTTGTGCGTATCCGATGGCATTCGTTCCAATGCTGTTTTGAACATATTAACCACAGCATTATTAGCGTGGAAAAATGCTTGCAACTGTTCAATAATTCGTCTCTTTAACTGTTGTGTTCCCTGTATATTGCACCGCACATTCAGCTGATCCACCATCGACGAAATAAAATATATTTGCAGAAATTGATGCGTTTCATCTTGTTTTGACACCATTGAACCATGCAAATGATATATTTGTCCTTGTGTCTGTAATTGCAAACAATCTTTTTCTAAATAATACGGTGTAACTTCTGATCGTGTGATGGTGTAGTGTGTGATGTATATGTAGTTGTTATGTGTTGCAATTCATTGTTTTGGTGTGAGTGATTGGTTACGTGTGTTGTATCTTTTACCTTGCAAGTCGGCA
This sequence comes from Diogma glabrata, assembly GCA_963693315.1. Lineage (NCBI taxonomy): Eukaryota > Metazoa > Arthropoda > Insecta > Diptera > Cylindrotomidae > Diogma > Diogma glabrata. Next base: position 32,379,356 of record OY856188.1, read on the forward strand.
TGAAGCCGCCTTCTCGAATGATATTTATTCCAAAGGAAGTCATACGAAAGCAGTTATTGTATTCAAGGATGTGTGGAAGAAAATGGCTGGAATCGGGATCACTTCCATCGAACAATGCTTTCAGTGGCTGTGGTGGTGTAAGTAATGGATCCAGTTTGACTGTTCCACTTGCGCAGCACAATCCAGCCGTTTCTCTTTTTAACTTTAACGCATTGCAATATCGGCATATAGTCGTCATTGGTCCAATATTTAAATTCTCATCATCACTGTAGTTCGCAGTGGGATCATATTGGAATGCCAAGCGATTGTATGATGCCAATGATCTTCGTGTGCTCACGCGTTGTCTCAATCGGGCATTTTCTCTTATTATATTTTGTCTTTCTTCGCTTAAGTTCTATGAATACACTTGTTGCTGGCTTGCATGTCTTGTGCGGCGGCCGATGTTCGCACGTCGTTCTCTAGGCATTTTGTACTATGGACAGAGTGGTGAATTTAACCTCAAATGCACGATCCACATAATTTACACAGTTCAACTTACCTTAAAGACAAATGCCTGCTGTTGAAATTGAATAAAAATTTGCACAATACACGTGATTGATTTGATGGATAATGAATAACTTATTTTTTTTACTTTTTTTCACAATTTCACAGTGAACACATTACCGGTTTGTCACATGAAATTAACTTTGCATAGAACATTGAGTAGCTGTCAAACAATGTATCACGCACCGGCGCCATCTACTTAAAATATTGGTTTGTAGTACATGCTATGTATCAGAGATGGCGCTGTATGTGAAAAAAGATTTCCCCGCTTTTTTCGCTTTTCTGTTGAAATTTTTCCTGAATTTTCTTTGCTATAAACCTCACGGAGCCCGAGACCTTTCCAACGAATGCAAAACCGTGGAAATCGGTTCGTGCGTTCTAGAGTTATAGCGTCAGGAAGGAAAACCCTACTTATTTTCGCTTTTCTGTTGAAATTTTTCCTGAATTTTCTTTGCTATAAACCTCACGGAGCCTAAGACCTTTCCAACGAATGCAAAACCGTGGAAATCGGTTCGTGCGTTCTGGAGTTATAGCGTCAGGAAGGAAAACCCTACTTATTTTCGCTTTTCTGTTGAAATTTTTCCTAAATTTTCTTTGCTATAAACCTCACGGAGCCTAAGACCTTTCCAACGAATGCAAAACCGTGGAAATCGGTTCGTGCGTTCTGGAGTTATAGCGTCAGGAAGGCAAACCCTACTTATTTTTATATAGTAGATTATGATTCATACGGAAGTTATAACGCCCTAGATTATTCGACTTTTTTGACTCTAGCCACTTAACCTTTTCCCCGGATATAGCCAGTTTGCAAACTTGTCCAAGATATTTTTTTGTCGCAACGTATGCAGAAAAAATTTTTGTTGTAGGTCAAGAAATGTGATCGTGAGAGTGCCGGTAAATTCCGTTATAGCTCATATCGTTATCTATATATATATATATGTATATATATATATATATATATATATATATATATATATATATATATATATATATATATATATATATATATATATATATATATATATATATATATATATATATATATATATATATATGTATATATATATTTATATATATATATATATATATATATATATATATAAATTTTTTTTTTTGTTTTTCCGTCTCCGCTTTTTATTCATAGTCGTTTGGCACCAAAATTTTTCCGAAATTCCGAGATGAAGCCCATTACAATAGGTAGATTTTTATATGAAATCCACCCTAAAAACACATACAGTCTAATTTTATTTGCAGTTGTAGATACAAATTATAATTTTATTTATATCGATGTTGGAACCAATGGTAGAGCTAATGATGCTTTAGTATTTTCAAAATCAACTTTAATGAAGCAATTGAAAAGAATTTATTAAAGATTCCTCTAATGGTGTTTTTGTGGGAGATGATTCGTTCCCTTTAAGACACAACCTGTTAAAACCTTACAGCAAAAATATCTCACGAAAAAAGAGAGAATCTTTAACTATCGTCTCTCAAGAGCACGACGCGTGGTAGAAAATACTTTTAGTATACTTGTTCCTCGATTCCGTGTTTTTGAAAACCCAATTGCTTTAAAAGTAGAAACGGTTGAATTAGTGGTAAAGGCAGCATGCGTTCTTCATAATTGGTTGCGGCAAAATTCAAACTGCAAAGTTCCGTACATTTCAGAGGCACTGATTGATGTTAAATCTTGGGAAGAAGGCAGAGTTATACCAGGAGTCTGACGAGAAACGTGTCATGCGCGGCTGGATAAGGCTAACATAACACATTCAAATAATTATACCAGATTGTTCGTGATGAATATGCTACAAAATTTGTTACAACAGTGTCGGTGCCATGGAAATGGCAAATGATTTGACATTATTTTAATGAAAATAATCAATTGCAACAACTTTTACTGAAACAATGTTTGTAATTAAAATATTTTGAAAGAAAATAATAAAATCTATAAAATATATTTTAAACTTTATTTTATTTTAAAAATATACAAATATTTAGTTAGTATACAGTAGTTTAGTAATATACAGTTTAATGTTTAAGTCAAACAAACAAAATCAAATTCCTATATTTCGGAGCAGGAACTTGTGCGAACAAGTAAAAAAGAATGCAATATTGAAGTCAAATTAATTTCACTCGCCTCCATCGCTTGCGATAATTTGTCTACTGGTTCTTAGACAGAATCAGCATTTGATATTGGATTACTGAAATAAAATACAGATTCACAAGAATCTGTAGATGTGGTTCTTGCAACATCTTTTGCATTAAATTGCATATCATTTTGAAACATTCTTTCTTGTGTCATAACCCTTTGAAGCCGTTCCTGACAGATCAATGCTCTATCAAGGGGCATTTTTTCCAACTGCAGGCCAATACTCTCACCAAATAAAAGAAATTCATTTGGTTCAATTTCATTGTCTTTTGAAATTTGGTGTAGTTTGCTGATTGCTTTGTCAATTGTGTTAAACGAAGTTAACCCCCTTTTTCTTGTTGGTGTTTTAAAAATTTTTAAACAGCTTGGTTCGCATTCATTTTTATCACCCTCATTTTCACTGCAGCTGAAAACAATCTCTTCATCTTCGTATACTTCTCCCTCCTAGTAAAGAATTAAAAGTATAGTAAAGAATTTAGAATAGTAGAATAGTAAAGAATTTAAAGTTAATGCATATTTAGATTTACTATCCTGTTACACTGCCATGAAAATAATAACAAATATTTGAATTCCAATTTAAATAAATACTGAGTATAAATAATAAATTAACTCGACTTACATTAGTTGATGGGCTTATTCTGGGCGCACAAACGCTGTTTAGAAATAAGTTTTCTTCTTCATACCAAAACAGTTTAGGTTTATATATATCATCCGTGCCTGCTCCTGATTTCTGGGACCTTATGACCTTACTTAATTCACTTGAATATCTGGTGCGGATAGTTTTTATTTTTGATTTTACGTCTTCGGGCGTTAACAATTCCATATTAAGCTCTTTCATCATCGTTTCCACTGCATTATCCCTTTTATTTTTTTTTTAAATTCTGGACATCTAGTATTCCACAAACGTTGGTGGCTTTGAAGAAGAGACAGAAACAATTACGTATACTGCTCCTTCCATTTAAAAACCATTTTGGAAATTGCACCAAATTTGTGACCGTGTTTTATGTTTTCTGAAAAACCATGATAATGTTATTAATATAAATATAAAAAACGTATAATTATATGTGTATATATATTTATAATTACCAATTTGGTTTAAACATTAAATTTCCAATTTTACAATGAACAATCACAGTTGCAGTTTTTTGTTAATCTGTCAAAAATATGGTTGCACATATTTTTGACAGATTAGCAAAAAGCCGCCATCTACAAGCAATTAAGAATAAAATTTGGATGATGCGTCTAAGCCAAAAGTGATTTCACTTTGACATTCACTAAAAGGAAATCATCCAAAATGATCATCCAAAGTGAACCGTGTAAATGCGGCTATATTAAAAAATTAAAATAAAAACAGTAATAGTTTTTGCATATTAGTGGAGTCAAATTAGTAAAAAAAAGTTATATATTTGATGTAAGAGCAAAGTTGAATTTTTTTTTGTTTTATGTTAAGGACATAAAAGTTAGTAGGCATGTAATTATTTAGCAAATTTGGAGGTCCGGAAGTGCCTCAAAAATGGCAAAAACTGGTTTTTTGGTGTTTTTTGAGTAGGTCGCTTCACTATTTTTAAAATATTTCGGCCTCTAATGATCATAAAAAAAAAAACAAAAAATGCAAAATGTTTGTGATTAAATTTCAAATCCATATAAGAGATACTCATATGGGATTTAATTTTTATGAAAAAATTTTAATTTTTTCGGCTACAATTGGCATTTTTCGTTAAATCTGGCAAATGGTGCCATTTTATGAGAAGTCATCCAAAATAAAATTTTTGTTCTTTAATTTGTACTTTTTTTTTATCTACTTTAACCTAAGTATAATCAAAATTATGTTGCCTTAATTTAAATGCCCATTTTTGGGCATGAAAAAAAAAACATTAATTCTTGCATTTTTTTGACATTTTACCATATATTCGGTATTATTTATGCTATTATCATGTATTTTGCATAAAAGTGAAATATGCAATTCAAATTAATAAAAAATATTTTTTAAAATTATACATAACCTCCAAAATTTTTTATTCTTGCAATGCCCTAAATTGCTTTTGGTAAATAATTAAAATGTTATTACAATTATTGTAAATAATTGATATGAGATTTTGAAAAAATGTAATATTCAATTTTTTTCAAACATTTTTCAAACATATAAAATAGACAGCATAAATAATTTTACGCCAATTATGTTTTCAATTGAAAATTCTATATGCGTTATTATGGTTTTCCATATTATTCACTGTTTGTGTGCTTTTGTCACTTTTGAATTAAAATGTAATATTTAAAAATATACTTTTTGCTGTTTATTTTTAAAATTTTTATTTTATTAATAATAATATAAACTTTCTTATAGTAACAATTTGAATTTGATTTTTTATTTTATTGAATATCGATTTCGACTTACGCCATCCTCAGTTTAAATTATTATTACAATTTTTGCTTAAACTATTACTTATATACTACTTCAACTGCTATTTTTTATTATTATGTCGTATATTTTGTTTGTTTAATTTTAATTATTTACCATAAGCAATTTAGGGCATTGCAAGAAAAAAAAGTTTTGTAGGTTATGTATAATTTTAAAAAATATGTTTTATTAATTTGAATTGCCTATTTCACTTTTATGCAAAATACATGATAATAGCATAAATAATACCGAATATATGGTAAAATGTCAAAAAAATGCCAAAATTAATGTTTTTTTTTCATGCCCAAAAATGGACATTTAAATTAAGGCAACATAATTTTAATTATACTTAAGTTAAGGGAGATAAAAAAAAGTACAGATTAAAAAAAAAAAAAATTATTTTGGATGACTTCTCATAAAATGGCACCATTTGCCAAATTTAACGAAAAATGCCAATTGTGGCCGAAAAAATTAAAATTTTTTCATAAAAATTAAATCCTATATTAAGAATATTAAAATACATGTTTTCTGAAATTTTCATGAAAATTCGACGATTTTTCCGCCCCTTATCATAAATTTAGTAAAAAAAAAAAAAAAGTCACGCGATTCGGTTTTTTAAAGGTTAGGTTACACTTTTAGAGTATCTAACCCTCCTAGATGGATTTGAAATTTAATCACAAACATTTTGCATTTTTTGTTTTTTTTTATGATCATTAGAGGCCGAAATATTTCAAAAATAGTGAAGCGACCTACTCAAAAAACACCAAAAAACCAGTTTTTGCCATTTTTGAGGCACTTCCGGACCTCCAAATTTGCTAAATAATTACATGCCCACTAACTTTTATGTCCTTAACATAAAACAAAACAAAAATTCAACTTTGCTCTTACATCAATATAAAATGCTAATATGACTCCACTATATGTGTGCAATGTATGATTATCACTTCAAAAATGGTAATTTTTATGAACAATTTTTTTTATTTATAAGATTAAGATTCAAAATATTTTATCATTTTATTAAAGTGAAATAACATTTCATTTTAAACATTAATGTTAAAAAAATTTCTTTGACAACAGTTTGTAAACGATTCATTTTTAGTCCTAAAAAACAAATATTGCTTTTTGTGTATCGGAAATTGTAAATTGTAAACTGTCAAATCCAAAGATATCTACACGAGTTGCAAGACGTTTGGCAGGTGATGGTCGGAATAAGGAATTTGGTGAACTAGAAGATGAACTGTTCAAATGGATCCAGAATAGACATGAGAAAGTCCTCCGTGTCAAAGATAAATATATTTGGGTTGTGGTGCTTAATATAAAACAAAATTATAATTTAGAAAAATATGCAAATTTCAAAGCATCAACGATAAACTTAAAACGCGCTGGAAATTAGTTTCGAAACGTCAAACAACATCCCGAATCTTACCGGACGATTCTGATAAAGTTTGTCGCGAATTTATACAAAGAATACAAAAAATTATATGCGATAAAAAAATTGAACCACAAAATATTTGAGCATGGATCAAGCTCCAAGATATTTTGGATCAGAGCCAAAAATGACCATAACGACAAAAGGAATTCAACATGTGGTAATGCGTAAAGCTAGCAGGTCCCATAAACGATTTACTGCCACGTTTACAATCACGGCAAGTGGAAAAATTTTACAACCCCATTTGCTATTTTCAAAATTAAAAAAAAATCCTAAAGTTCACAGTGGTTGTTTTGTTGACGTAAATGACAGTGGAATGTGGAGCACTGCGATATTAAAAAATTACATGACCAATGTAATTATAAACAGATCGCAAACTAATTTGCTTCGTGAGCCAGTTCTATTGGTTATAGATTCTCATGGGCCACACATTGAATTAGTAGAAACAAAATACTATTAAAAATACAATATTTTTATTGAGATAATCCTTGCAAAAATGACGGGAATATTACAAACATTGGATGTTGTTATTAACAAGATATTTCAAGAAAACTACAATGATTTATACAATGAATGCATTGCGGAAGCCATCACTGAGACTGATATGCAGACAAAGCAAGCAAATCCAAAAGTGCCAAACTATAATATTTATTTCGAAATGGGTAGTTAATTTTACGGCAAGCACTATCCCTTCTGAAACTATAGTCAAGTATCTGAAACTTTGAAATGATCGAGGATGGACTTTTTTTTGGCCCGAAAAAATTTCTACAACTTTTTTTGAATTCATTAAAGTTACAAAATTGTGTGCTGATGATTTTAAAGATTGGATGAAAATATATATTCCAAATGTTATTAGTTTTTTAAGAAAAGAATTGCAGGATCTAATTGATGATGAGGATGAAACGATATTAAGAACTGGTCTATCGACTGGATCAGGTGCTGAAATATATGCAATTTCAATCCTGGGAAATTGACAATAACTGTCATCAGTTTGGACTCTAATAGCAATAAAATAAAAGAGGAAGTTTATAGTGTAGATAATCTGGTCAAAATTTTGCAAATTGTGAAAATTGAACATTTTTATGGCTTAAAGTTGTGATGTTTGCATCATATATATTACCTGCTGTATGTAGTTCAAATATATTATATTTTATTGTTATAAATAATTTTCTAATTTTTGAAGATTACTATTTAAATGAATTGTTTTGTTACGTTTACGTTTATGTTTATGTTTTTTAAAATAAATACTGAATATATATTAATTAAAAAAAAAACTTTTAATATTTTTTATTAACGCAATTAACTATTTTGTATTAATGCAAGAGATATGCTTAGGATGTTTTTAGGAAATGATTTGAAAAAAATGGAATATTGAATATGAGAATAAAAGTCACGTAAAAGAATAAAAGTACAAAAAGTTGGTATATAAATCATTATTGAGAAACCTTACCTCTTTGATAAACTTTACTACAAAGACTTTAATAAAAGAACAAAAATGACAAAAACAATTAAGAGGATACAAATGAAGAATGGCAGTTGGCAAGATTTGTTTGTACAAACGTCATTTGATTGAAAAATTGTCATCGAATGTTTTCCAATTATAGTTTTAATTATATATAATAATGAATTTACAATGATGAAGAAAAATGTAATAAGACACAAGCAAATTAGTTATCGGAACCAAACGACACATTTAATTCGTTGTAGGCTGAAAATAAAAAATGTTTCAAGTTTATAAAAGTTTTAAAGATGTTCTGCATTGATTACGTACAAATCGAAGTAGCGCAATAAGGATGGCGATGATTAAATCCGAACAATAAAGAATTCAGTTGAAGCACTTTTAGTTGAAATTGAAACGCTATTCTCCTCTTCATTCAAAAAACATATTTTTCTTCAGCATTCAACAGTTTCCCTTTATTTTATTATAACAGAAATATCTCCGTTTTCCCCAAACACTAGTTGGGGTATTTTTAAAAACAAAATGAATGAAAACAGCTAATGGTTCTTCTATATTCATCTCTTTTGACTGAATAAAATAACAACCTATAAAACAAAAAACATTCATGATTTTCTTTTAGTTTTCATTCAATAATGAAAGATTTTCCCGCCTCTAGAAAATTGCTTTACAAACATACATGGATAATGATATTTTAGCTGTGTTTTTATTGTTCTTTGTTGTGGTTGCTGAAACTTGTTACTGTGATATTTGAGTGAATTTTAGTTCATAATTTATTGTTGAGAATAATTTTGGATTCTAGTGGTTTGAATTTAATTTGTTGAATGTTGAAAATATATCATATCTCAAATACAACGAATCGAATTCGTGATCACGAAATGTTTTTTTAAATAAAACTTTTGCCACAATAGACTAAGAAAACAATTTTATAATATTTTTTTTTTGTTTTAAACTTATTCAAGTTGTAAAGAGCATAATCGAAAGTTTGTTTTCCTTTTGTTGTTTGTTCTGATCCGACGCTCGCTTGTGAAAACAATTTTCCTAAAAATTTATTGTAAAATTGGAAAAAGTTTTTTTTGTTTTGTTATTGTAGAGCTTCTTGCGAAAGTTAAAGTTTAAAATTTTCATTTCATTACAGATCTTGCACAGTACTGTTTATTACAAAGGTAAATAAAATTAGAATTTGTACTGTGGATTTTAATTCGGAACATCAAAAGTTCTAAAACTAAATCTGGTTCCACTTATAAATAGATTTTTATTCACTCAAATATGTGAATCATCATAACTTAGATTGACCATAGCTACCGTTGACCGAATAATCATCCGTCAGCTTCGGATATCACCTCGACTACGGATATCTCGCTGCTATTACAATTTATATGTGATATGTCACATTAATTCATATGTCAATATCAGGGACTGCAGAACGGAGGGTTGTGTGACAATTCAAAAATTAAAAGCAACTTGCAAATAAACAACTTTTTGCTGCATTTGCTCCAGCAATCACTGATTTTCCCTTTGTAGTTGGTTTGATTATTTTAACAATTACGGCGAATAAACAAGCAAAAATAACAACACTTAATACTTTTATATTTAATTTATTCATATTATATTATTATAATTAACAGTTCACATAACTTTCCTTAACCAACTCTCTGTATTGAATTACTTAAAACAAAAACTAGAACTAAAAATAATGTTTTAACAACAGCTCACTGCGATCGATAGTAATTCAGAATAAATCAATGGGTTACTGAGTTTACATTATGTTTACAGGTTGGCATTAGATAGTAACGACTACAACTCGGCCGTCCTGACATTTTAATCGTCCCGATTAAATTACTTAATTTTTATTTCAAATCAATTATAGTTCACTAGTTGTTAAAATAATTATTCTGAATAATATAATATTTAAAATAAAATTAATAAATTTTAACAAATTGTTTTTTATATAATTATAATATATTAATTTTCTATTATCAAATAATAAAACAAATTCATAAAACAAATTTCAAACATTTACTGCAATACAGTTTTAAATGGCTTGATTAATATAATATTTATAATTTTCCGGTTTTAAAGCAATCAGAGAATAATATTTTTTTATTTAAAATATTGATTTCAAGTACTTATTAGGATACTGATACACAAGAAATAATGATACATACGTCCAAATAATAATTGTGAGAATAACAGGAATAATTCAATAGGAATAATTTATATTTGAATTATATAATAGGAATAATATGAATAACTGGAATAACATATACTAATAAATAACATACATATATGAATAATTTAATAAGAATAATAGGAACAATTGGAATAATTGGCATAATTGGAATAATTGGTATAATTGGAGTAATTGGCATAATTGGAATAATTAGAATAATTGGAATAATTGGTATAATTGGAATAATTGGTATAATTGGAATAATTGGAATAATTGGCATAATTGGAATAATTGGAATAATTATCATAATTAGAATAATTGGAATAATTGGAATAATAGGTTTAATTGGAATAATTGCTATAATTAGAATAATTGGCATAATTAGAATAATTGACTTAGAATAATTGGCATAATTAAAATGATTGGAATAATTGGAATAATTAGCATAATTAGAATAATTCGAATAATTGCCATAATCAGAATTATAGACATAATAGGAATAATTGTCATAGTTGTCATAATTGGAATAATTGGCATAATTGGAATAATTGGTATAATTGGAATAATTGGAATAATTGGCAAAATTAGAATAATTGGAATAATCATAATAATTAGAATAATTTGAATAATTGGTATAATTGGAATAATTGCCATAATTAGAATTATAGGCATAATGGGAATAATTGGCATAATTGAAATAATTGGCATAATTAAAATGATTGGAATAATTGGAATAATTAGCATAATTAGAATAATTGGAATAATTGGAATAAATGCCATAATAAGAATTATAGACATAATGGGAATAATTGGCATAATTGGACTAATTGGCATAATTGGAATAATTAGAATAATTGGCATAATTAGAATAATTAGAATAATTGGAATAGTTAAAAAAATTGGAATAATTAGAATAATTGGAATAATTAGAATAATTGGAATAATTAGAATAATTGGCATAATTAGAATAATTGAAATAAATAGAATAATTAGAATAATTGGCATAATTAGAATAATTGGAATAATTAGCATAATTACAATAATTGGAATAATTGGTATGATTGGAATAATTGAAATATTTGCCATAATTAGAATATTAGGCATTATGGGAATAATTGGCATGATTGGAATAATTAGTATAATTGAAATAATTGGCATAATTGGAATAATTGGCATAATTGGAATAATTGGAGAACAGTAAGGAGAACTACTTCGTTGAATAATATTATTTTGAATAAATCATTAACAATTTCTTGCAATTTTCCTTTTTCATGATACGATAATCTCCTTGGAGAATAATTAAAAGGATCGTTTTTAGAAAGATTAATCTTCATAACATAATCAATTTTCGAGAGATTATTATTTCCTGATTCTAAATAATTTTTAAAATAGAGTGAAATTTGTTTTTGTGAACTATATTTAAAACGAGATTTAATTTTAAATTAATATTAATATCCTCGTTTTATCTAAATAATCTATCAACATTATAGCTTTAATTTCACTTTCCATATTATCTTTATCCAGATCAACTAAACCTAAGTTAACTAATTTAAAAGAATCTTTCCCTAATAACAAATCGTATTGCATTGTATTATCTGGAACAACTAAAATTTTATTGTGAATAACTTTATTATTAAATTTTAAGAACAAATTAATATTCCCTAATATTACTAATCTACTTCGATTAATTCCATAAAACGTATTTTTATGTAAATCCTTTTCATAAAATTTTATATATTTTTCTTTAAAAAGACTAACAGGACTACCTGTATCAAATATGCTAACTAACATAGTTTTGCTAAAACCTTTTCCTAACTCACCATATTCGACTAATACAACGTCATCTAGTCACTCCTGTTTTTGAGTTTCTTCATTTTTTGTTTTATATGTACAATTTTTTGCAAAATGACTCATCTCTCTACGAATAAAACAGGAACCACGCTAATGGTCACGTCTAATTGGTTTTTTGCATTGTCTTAATCCATGCCCTAAAGAATTATAATTGTAGCATCTAATTTGTGATTCATTATTATAATTTCCTTCTGGTTGATATACTGGTTTAAGATAGTTATAAGATCCAGGATCTACTTGGCTGGTTTGTGGTTTTTGTTGCGAATAAAAATTTTTTTGCCGTGATATATTCAAAAATTTATTATAATTCCAAAATTTATTACTTGCAGGTTTTTCTCGAACAACATCGTTAAATGCACTTAATAATTCATCTGTTGTTTTAAACCGTTGCATTCTTGCATGAATAATTAAATCAACATTACCAAGACCATCAATAATAAAATCAACCAATTCTTTATCACTAATTTCAAGGCAACCTGATAAAATAATTTTGTCATAATAATTCGCTAAATTTTTCAATTGAATTCCACGAACGCTGTTCAAACTTCCGTCTTGATTCTAATAAATTTGGACGATTATCAAAAATTTTCTGCATTTGATCTAACAATTCCAATAAACATAACTTTAAATAATCCCTTTGAAGAAATTCCATATTAATTTGATCAGTATTGTAAAATTTTTCTTCATCATTTACGTCAAATAAAACATTAGTACCATCAAGATTTATAAGCCTTTTGTTTTGTCAGCTTCATAAATTAAAATCCGCGAAATTAATTCTGCTCATGTACCATCTACATCTAAATTCCTCGTAGCACATTCTTGAATTTGTTTTTCTTTAACCATTTAAATTTTTTCAAAACTCTCCATATTTTAAAACAAAGATTGTTTTTTTTTTAAATAATGAAAATTTTATAAAACATACATTGTTTTGTTTTAAACAAAAAAAAATCCAGAACTTTTCAACCACATTAAGAATTTGCAAAGATAAAAAATTTCTTGATCTTAATCTTTCTTGATTCTTATCCCACTTCTGAAATTGTAGTTGGTTTGATTATTTTAACAATTACGGCGAATAAACAAGCAAAAATAACAACACTTAATACTTTTATATTTAATTTATTCATATATTATTATAATTAACAGTTCACATAGCTTTCCTTAACCAACTCTCTGTATTGAATTACTTAAAACAAAAACTAGAACTAAAAATAATGTTTTAACAACAGCTCACTGCGATCGATAGTAATTCAGAATAAATCAATGGGTTACCGAGTTTACATTATGTTTACAGGTTGGCATTAGATAGTAACGACTACACCTTCAATAAACTGGTTTTTCAATTAAACTCAAACTACTGCACGGTGCTCAGTGTTTCTTACGACTCTTGTTACATAAATTACTATTACCTCATCTCCAAAATTTATTTAACTTTAAAAATGTAGAAGAAAACAAACTTTAAAAATGTCGTCCTCTATGCTTTTTAATTTCAATTTTCTTGCCCCACGATCATGATGATCCTGTCTAACAAACAACCTTTTTTCTCATTACCTTTTGTTTGTTGTTTGCTTAACAAAATTTCTTACTTGTAATATACTGTGAATTGTATTATCATTGATCCACTTTCTTTTTAATATAATATTTCTTCTGGCTTTGTAGAAAAAATAAAATTAAAAAACAACTTGTTAAAAACATTTGAAAAGAAAATAAAAAATATAAAAAATAAAAAATATAGATAAAAATAGTTGAGATTAATTTTCAGGATAGAATGGAAAACACTATGTAAAAAAACGGATATTGGAAAATTAAAAACTATAAAAAGGAAATTACCACAACGTTAACATTTTGTTTGTTTGTCTGTTAGACGAAGTGAAATCAACAAGTTGTGGTTTCTAGTTCAATGAATGTTTTGGACAACAGCGAATTATAATTATAGAAATGAATAAGGGTTGACTTTGTGAAAAGCTGTAGTGAAATGTGGTTTTTGTAAATAAAATATGACGTGTATTTTGATCTATCTCAGAAGTGTAGAAAATTCTATACACAACAGTTTTTACAAGAAGTTGTTATTGTTGATTTTTGTCGAAAACTATACAGAAAGCTTTAAATTAAATGTAAAAACATATTCATAATAACTTAAAACCACAGATAGACGGACCATATATCTAATGTAGGAATGGACAAGAAAAAATCTTGTTGTATCTCCTGTTAATTTGTCTAGTGACTTTAGGTTAGGTAAAAGAGGTTCAAATGACTATCCTAAGACGTTTAGATACAAGTGGTCTGTAACCAAACCATGAAAAAAACTTTTGTTGTTCAAACACTAACTTTTTGGAAACGACTCAAACCTTATTAAGAAGCGACAAATGTTTCTGACGTTCATTTTTCAGACGTCCGTTAGCCACTGAGTTTGTTTTTGGCCTAACCAGGACACGAACACAGAAGATCAAGATTTGTTTTCTTCTCCTCTTCGTCATGTCAGCTGTGCCAGTAGTCATGGGAGGAGACACCCATTCTAATGCTAGCCGACAGTGTCCCACATCCATACTGATATCTATGCAATTTACTTTTATCAGTTGATCAGATTTGAGCAGATATACCAGGCAATCACATAAATGTTATCCTCTGACCAACTTGAATTTGTGCCCTCCTTTTTGTAATAGCATTTTGTACGAAGCAAGCGGTAATCTCACTCCAGCCATATTTGGCGATACAAGGCAGTTAGTGTCTTGCTGAGCAATTCCGTGGGCCTTTAAAATCTGCTAGCACTCAGGAAAATCTAGCCTAAAATACTCTGGCACTCAGACAAGGTGGATGTTGAACTTCTCATCCATTTTGTTAAGAGATGTTCCAAATAGTTCCAGGTTACTTTCGATGTGGTGAGACTTGGCTTTTAAACCTTTTTAAGAGCCTGACAGAAAATTGTTTTCAGAAGTTAAATTATACTTCAGTCAGTCTGAAGTGACTTTTATTGCTGCAAGTTCAACCTGGTAGGAATAGCTGTTGAATAGTGCCATATATTGCTACAACTTCTCATTCCGGTAGACTTCATATTAACTGCCATGCTGGTGAATAACTGTCTGACTACAATACTGATAGAAGTCTAACGGATGAGAGTTTCTAGTGTTGCAGTGGGAGTCCTTTGAACTCCACCAATGCACAATTTTGAGGCTTTCCAAACTATTATCAAGATTAATTGACCAATTAATTAAGTGCTGATCACCAGATCATAGGATTGGTCAAACAATCCAACTGTATATCTAAAAGACTATCGTAGAGTCGAAACCTCATCTTTGTCTAATATCACTTTTGCGTGAGAAAAGTACTGTAGTAGCTTACCTTACTCTTTCGACAATGTAAGATTTTCCATTTAGTCTTCTATCCAGAAAAAGTTCCAAGTAATTAGCCTTGTCAGTGACACTCAGGTAGACTCCATTTAGAGTTTGGGAGTTCAAATTCAGGGGGGATTGCGTTTGCTAGAGAAGAGAACCGATATTAGTTTTTGTAGATTAACCCCTAGCTACCAGTCATCAGTCAATCTTTAGAGGATGCAAAGAGTAGTGTACATTAAACTATTGGCCCCGTTGTATTCAGAACACTTATAAGTTATTACAACTTATCACTTATTATTTGTGGCACGGCAATTAACATTTCAAACACTATAAATAATTTTATTAGCAAATATATTTAATTTCAATTTATGGAATACAATAGTTAATGTGCTCATTTATCGAGAGCTAAAGAATTAATGATTATAATTATTTGTATTACAAATTTACAGATTATTCTATGATAGCAATAAAAGTTGGTAAACTGGTTTCAATGTTAAAATTATATTAAGGTTCATTCCTTGTTTTTGTGTTTATTTAATTTAAAGTTTGCAAAGCAAATATGTATCCCACATCACTCCCCCTGCAGTAATTAATTTGTGTTAAACAAATGTAACTTTTTTGGTGAGAATTGGTTTCGTCTTCGTTTCCCTGTTGTGTAGAGAATCAGTCATATGGGCTGGTTTAAGCCTATCTACAGAGATGGATATACTTTTACCTTTTATATTCAAAACGAAATACTTCCGAAGTCTTTTCACTACTTTGTATGGTCCCTCGTATGGTGGAGTTAAACCAGTTTTAACTTTGTCCACTCTTACAAAAACATAGTCTGTATCATGTAAGTCCTTTGGAATGAAAATGTGCTTTTGAGGGAGACTTCGGGTATTTCGGGGTACGACGTTGCGCATCGATTGTCTTAGACGATCTACCAGTGAAGTTGGATCTATCGATTGCGCAGAGGATGGGTGTATTAGTAATTCTCCAGGGACCTTTAGTGATTGTCCGTAGACAAGATCGGCTGGAGTACACCCGAGGTCAGTTTTGACCGATGTTCTTATCCCAAGGAGTATTAGTGGGAGCTCAAAGCTCCAGTGCAGGGTGTTTTCTCTAGCATACAATGCGGCTTTTAAAGTACGATGGAATCTTTCCACCATACCGTTTGCCTGTGGGTGATACGTCGTTGTTCGTATTCTGTGTGAACCTAACAAATTGTTAAGCTCGTGAAACAGGTTACTTTCAAATTGACCGCCTTGATCGGTCGTTATCTCGCTCGGTACACCGAATCTTGAGATATACTGGTCGATGAATGCATTTACCACTGTTGTTGTCTTCATGTTTACCAAAGGAATGGCTTCCGGCCATCGAGTAAATCTATCAATTATTGTTAAGACATATGTAAAATTATTTGACGGTGGTAATGGTCCGACTAGATCCATATGTATGTGCTCGAACCTACCGGATGGTAAATTAAAACGTCCTGTTTCGGAGTGTGTATGTCTTGAAACTTTAGACTTCTGGCAGGCGAGACAAGTTTTGGACCAATAACCAGTGTCAATGTTCATGTTTGGCCAGAAATATTTCGCTGAAACTAATTTTCGAGATGCTCTTATTCCAGGATGTGACAATCCATGAAGCATATCGAATGCTTTCGAACGAAGTTCGGTTGGTAGATACGGACGGTTAGTGCCAGTTGAGGTTTCACACCATACATTTAGATTGGATGCAGGATCTTTTATCAAATTGAATTTAATTTTACTTGAGCTTGAGTTATTAGTTCTTAAAACTTTAAGATCATCGTCGTTTTCCTGTAACGCAACGAGTTTTTCCATATCAAGTGCTGTGTAAACTATTGGTACTATTTCTTGTTCGTAAGTCCTAGATAAATTATCAGCTACTACGTTACTTGTTCCTTTTATATATCGTATATCCGATGTAAACTGTGATATGTATTCTAATTGGCGAGACTGTCGTGGACTTTTTTCGCTTTTTGATTCCATGGCTGTAGTAAGGGGTTTGTGGTCTGTACAAAGTGAAAAAACTCTGCCTTCCACAAAATACCTAAAATGTTTTACAGCATTATACATTGCTAAGAGTTCGCGATCGAAAGTCGAGTATTTACATTCGGTGGGTGATAATTTTTTTGAAAAAAAACTTAGTGGTTCCCAACAACCATGATTTTTCTGTTCTAACACAGCTCCAATTGCCGTATTGGAAGCGTCTGTGGTTATTTTAAACTCTCCATGTTCTAGTGGATGGGCGAGTAGACAAACTTGTGCTAATGCAGCCTTGATTTTAGTAATTGCCGTTTGGCATTCTGGGGGCCAACTAAATTCTTTCTTCTTCTTTTTCTGTAGAACAGAAAGTTGTGAGTGAATTGGGGCTAGAAGCTCAGCTAAATTAGGAAGGAACCGATGGTAGTAATTTACCATTCCAACGAAACGTTGCGCTTGACGTATTGAAGTTGGTTGTGGAAGTTCGTTTATAGCAGTAATTTTATCTGTAGCTGGACTAACCCCATCCTTAGAAATATGGTGGCCTAAAAAATTTAATGTTAATACACCAAAAACACATTTTGAGGGTTTCAAAATAATACCATAATCAGTGAGCCGCTTAAACAAAATGCGAAGATGTTTTAAATGTTCAGACTCTGTTCGACTTGCCACCAATATATCGTCGATGTATACGTAAACAAAATCCAACTCTTTTGTGACTTCGTTCATAAGACGTTGAAAAGTCTGTGCTGCATTCCGCAGACCATAAGGCATTCTTGTGAACTCAAAAAGTCCAAAAGGAGTTGTAATAGCTGTTTTGTATACATCATCTGCAGCAACCGGTATTTGATGGTAAGCACGAACGAGGTCTATTTTCGAAAAAATCGTGCAACCGTTAAGGTTTAATGAAAAATTGTGTATATGTGGTAGAGGGTATCTATCTGGAATAGTTACTTTATTCAATCTACGGTAATCACCACACGGTCGCCAATCATTACTGTCGCGCTTAGGAACTAAATGCAATGGTGAAGAAACGGATGACGATGATTGTCTGCATAATCCAAGTGAGTTCATGAGTTCAAACTCGGTTTTAGCGATTTTATGTTTTTCTGGAGCTAATCGTCGTGGAGTAGTAACAATTCTATGTTATGTCAGTAACAATTCTATGAACAACACCATGTTTGATTGGTGTATCGAAACTGGGTTGTTGTGTTAAATTTGGAAATTCCTTGAGAAGATCACCGTATAATCCATTTATTGTAAATAAACGAGTTGCTGGTGCTGGATCGTCTATATCCATAGCGTTGACTTTCAAAGTAGTAGTGGAATCTAACAATCTCTTATTTGTAAGATCTACCAGAATACCGAATTTCGTAAGAAAATCTGCGCCTATTATTGGTTTGTTCACTGATGCTAATACAAATGAATGATTAAAATCCCGTCTTAACCTAAATCTATACTAAGAAACCTTATACCGTAAGTTAATATTGGCGATCCGTTTGCTGCAAAAATTGTGCTAAATTGATCGCGGTTAGCGTCTTTGAACCAAGTGTATGGTATAACAGACACGTCCGCACCTGTATCAATTAAAAATGTGAAATTTGTTTTCATACATTTTATGAAAAGGCGACGTGTAGTAGTCGTCCCATCGTTTGTCGCGTGGACTTTGGGACGGCTTAGTTTTCCGAATTATCTTTGTGTTGGCTAAATTTCGATTTTTCACTAAAATTGCAGAATCTACCAGCACATTTTCTTGCGTCTGCACCAAAACGGCGGTGGTAATAACAGAGTTTGTTTGAACGATCACGTGATAGCGTTCTTGATCGAGATCGATTGCCAAAACGACCCCTAGAAAAACTGCGAGGTCTGCTGTCTCTGCGTTGAAAATTGTTTAATTGTTTCCTCAGTTCACCAATTTCATTTGCTAACGTATTTAAAGTTATGGTATTTAAATCTTCCTGAATTGAACTAACTGTAGCAGACCTAGAGAATGAAGGCGCTTGGTATTCCCATATTTTATCGCCTAATTGGGTTAATTTAGCCATTGGTTCGGCTTCTTGTACTATTAAGATTCCCCTTAAATGTTCGGGTAATCTTTGTAGCCACAAGGTTTTTATTAAATCCTCAGTTACGGCGCCTGAAGATCCTGCTAACTGTTGTAATTTTCGAAAGAACGCGGATGGCGTTAAGTCACCCATGGCAGTCGTACCTATTAATTTTTCCAAACGTTGGGCTTCCGATAAACCCAAACGTTTAATCACTTCCGATTTAAGTGTATCAAATTTATTTGAATCAGGTGGTTTTTGTATGATATCCGACACTGTTGCGATAATGTCTACCGGTAGTGCTGCTGTTGCTAGCAGATATTTTTTTCTGTCAGAGGTCACACCTCTTGCCGTGAACACTGCTTCTATTTGTATGAACCATAACGAAGGCATTTCATGCCAAAACGGAGGAATAGGGATCGTGATGTTGGATCCTACTTGCATTTGATTGTTACTTTTGGAAGGTTGGATTTTAGATTCGTTTTCGTCGTCTGTCATTATTATTTATATAAAAAAATGAAATATATATAACCCGTATTCGTATAATAAACCAATTTACCTTATTTAAATCTATTTATTTATTTATTGAGTTATTTAATTATTTATTTATTAATTGAATTATTCATTGAATTATTTTCCTATTTATTTATATATATTAAATTAAATATTTATATATGTATTTGTAAGAGAAAAAAAAATTTATTTATTTAAGAATTGTTTAAAAATTAAAATCTTCAAATTAATTTATATAAAAAAAATAGTAATAAAAATAATAATGGTACTCATCTATTTTCAAATTTGTTGATTTTGATTAAAGCCTTTTATAACATAATATAGCTGTATGTTGTCAACCAGTATTGTATAGATGTATGTTGATTACAACTTGTTGATTACAATGAAATTGATTTTAATTTTCCAACGGCGATTTTATCAATAATAGTAAGTTGAATAAAGTAACAAATGTTGAATGAATTCGAATAACGTTATAGCTGATTTATGTTGTTCCTCATATACTTATACAATTTGATGATTTTGATGATGATATTGTAGATAATTATAGATAATTTATGTTGTAGGTGATGGTGTAAATAGTTGAGCATTAATTTGATATGATGCTGATCTGTTACTGTGATTATATACAAAATCACATAAAACAGATGATGATGATGTATAATAATTATTTAAAAAACAAGATAAATTCCAATTTTCACCATTAACTGTGCTGATTTGTTCTATTTGTTGTATATGTCGATGCGCGGTTTGAGAATGATATTTATTAACCAGTTCAAACAGTGAACTTGAATTGATGAACCGCCATACAATGTAACTAAACTTGTTTTCTTTAAACAGTTGCCAATTTTTACCACTTATTAAACATATCGTGAACACCAATTGATTTTAACGGTGCTTATACATACGATATTATTATAAATTAACTTTCACTATAGCGTTTTTCGGGGTCACCAATTATTGGCCCCGTTGTATTCAGAACACTTATCTTATCACTTAACTTATCACTTATTATTTGTGGCACGGCAATTAACATTTCAAACACTATAAATAATTTTATTAGCAAATATATTTAATTTCAATTTATGGAATACAATAGTTAATGTGCTCATTTATCGAGAGCTAAAGAATTAATGATTATAATTATTTGTATTACAAATTTACAGATTATTCTATGATAGCAATAAAAGTTGGTAAACTGGTTTCAATGTTAAAATTATATTAAGGTTCATTCCTTGTTTTTGTGTTTATTTAATTTAAAGTTTGCAAAGCAAATATGTATCCCACAAAACCACTAAGAGGACCAAGATATTTGTCGAAGACGCAAGAGCACCTGTAATGAAGTGCCTCTCATGATGATAATGGGAGTGGCTTAGCAGGAAGCGTACCTAGAAATGTAGTATTGCCATTCGACTTAGTCTCAATCATCGTGGATAAGAGATATTAATAACCTGCTGCTTCAGCACAAATACAGAAATGTACGCATTTTTCAAAGTAGATCAGAAATGGAAACAAATACAAGTGTGAAAATGAGACTCTGGCGACCCCCTTCTACGAAAGAACCACGGTCGGCACGTTCAACCCCCTCGTTCACTCACATACGCCCACACACACACACACACACACACAATCACACCCCTAAATCATAAGAATAATAAAAAAAAGGAAAAAAAAAAAAAACAATCAAATAGACTCACCCATGGTTATATCCTCCTAGCCTCCAAAATCCGGCTGGTTTCAGCCCTCCATCAGCACCGCATATACGTTGATCAAAAATAAGATGTCGCAATTGATAAGAAGAACCGATGAATCAATTCGTAATCAACAGCGTTGAATAAATTGGCAGTTAAAATCGTTGAATAGATTTGTAGTAAAAAGCGTTGAGTAAATTGGTAGTCACAAGCGTTGACTAAATGTATAATCAAATGCGTTGAATATAAGTACAATCAAAATCGTTGAACAATTTTGTAATCAAATTTGTTGAATAAATTCGTAGTCAAAAGCGTTGACCAAATTTATAATCAAATGCGTTGAATAACTTTGTAATCAAATTTGTTGGATAGTTTTATAGTCCAAATCGTTGAATAAATTTGTAGTCAAAAGCGTTGACTAAATTTGTAATCAAATGCGTTGAATACAATTGCAATCAAAATTGTTGGTGACGTTGGCAATCAAAATCGTTGAACAAATTTATAATCAAAATAGGTGAATAAAGTTGAAATCAAATGCGTTGAATAGATTTGTAGTAAAAAGTGTTGACGAAATTTGTAGTCAAAAGCGTTGACCAAATTTATAATCAAATGCGTTGAATAACTTTGTAAGAAAAATTGTTGGGTAACTTTATAGTCCAAATCGTTGAATAAATTTGTAGTCAAAAGCGTTGACTAAATTTGTAACCAAATGCGTTGAATACAATTGCAATCAAAATCGTCGAACAAGTTTGTAATCAAAATAGGTGAATAAAGTTGAAATCAGATGCGTTGAATAGATTTGTAGTAAAAAGTGTTGACGAAATTTGTAGTCAAAAGCGTTGACCGAATTTATAATCAAATGCGTTGAATAACTTTGTAAGTAAAATTGTTGGGTAACTTTATAGTCCAGATCGTTGAATAAGTTTGTAGTCAATAGCGTTGACGGAGTTCATAATCAAATGCGTTGAATCGAGATGTAATCAATATCGTTGAACAATTTTATAGGCAAAATCGTTGGTGGAGCTCGGCGTATAGAAACCAAAACTGTCTGATTCAAATGATGGCGGGATGAAGGAGGGTTCGGGTGATGGTAATAGTAACCTTGGTGGCGGCAGATTGTGATAAAATCAAACAAACAAACGAAAAAAAATGTTTTGTACCACTACACAGTCCTTTTTCGCTTGAATCCGTCCCGATCTTACAGGTTAAATTGAAGACCCTTACACGACCCTCTATAACGTGGCAACAAGAATACCATTCATGTGAACCAAACCATGATCTTTATACAGCCTGTCAGGATCATCCGTAACTTTATGATCAACACTCACAAACAAATATCTTTTTCTTTTCTTTTTCCGGGTATTTTTTTTTATCTCTTTTTTTTTTTATTTTTGATTATTATATTAGGTATACAGTTACTTTGCGTAATAATTTATTTAACTATAGTTTACGTAATAATTTTAAAAAAAAATGTTTCATAGATGAAACTATCATCTTATATCACAACCAATCGTGTGTTATAAATACCTCTAAACTAGTAGTTCACCACCAGGAAAATGGTGATGTTATCACTAAATTATTATTTTACAACAAAAAAGGCATGTTACAAATATCTTCAAATTGTTATGCACAGTAACGAAGAGGATACTATTATCTTTACATTATTATTTCACAGCAAAGAACGAATGTTACTAAGATTATTATTGCACGACAAACACAAATGTTACTAAAATTATTATTGCACGACAAAGATAAATGTTACTAAATAGTTATTTGTTTAACTAGGCAGCAAAGTAGTAGATTGACTGCCGCGGCTGATAGTTCATAGCCGAGCGAGCGAGGCTAGGAATTCAGCCAAGGCAGTCAATCTATCTTGCTGCCGAAATGAACATATAATTTTTTCTCCGATTAATTACAATGATATGTAATTTAATAATTATTACTTTAAAAATAAAGCAAAATTTTAAAAATGAAAAAAAAAATCGATTAAAAAAATTTTTTTTTTAATCGCAATATCTGTTTATTTCTATGAAGTCTAATTATTTTGCTGCCTAGGCAGCAAAGTACTTGCTTTGCTGCCTAGGCAGGAAAAGTTCCACTTTGCTGACTGAAATAAGTCTGCAAAATTTATATTTGCTGTCTATCGGAGAAAAACTATTTTTTTCTCCGATAGACAGCAAATATAAATTTTGCAGACTTATTTCAGTCAGCAAAATAATTAGACTTCATAGAAATAAACAGATATTGCGATTAAAAACAAAATTTTTTTAATCGATTTTTTTTTTCATTTTTAAAATTTTGCTTTATTTTTAAAGTAATAATTATTAAATTACATATCATTGTAATTAATCGGAGAAAAAATTATATGTTCAACTCGGCAGCAAGGTAGATTGACTGCCTTGGCTGAATTCCTAGCCTCGCTCGCTCGGCTATGAACTATCAGCCGCGGCAGTCAATCTACTACTTTGCTGCCTAGTTAAACAAATAACTATTGCACAACAAAAAAATTGATATTATTATCTTTAAATTATTATTTCACAGCTACGAACAAATGTTACTAAAATTATTATTGCACATCAAGAAAAAATTGATACTAGTATCTTTAAATTATTATTTCACAGCTACGAACAAATGTTACTAAAATTATTATTGCACGACAAAGATAAATGGTACTAAAACTATTTTTGCACATCAAGAAAAAAATTGATACTATTATCTTTAAATTATTAGTTCACAGCTAAGATCAAATGTTACTAAACTTATTATTGCTCGACAAAGACAAATGTACTATTATCTTTAAATTATTATTTCACAGCTACGAACAAATGTTACTCAAATTTATTATTGCACGACAAAGATAAATGTTGTGAAAATTATTTTTGCACAACAAAAAAATTGATACTATTATCTTTAAATTGTTCGGGAGAGGCATCCAGAATAATCCAAACACTTATTCACCATAAAAATTGGTTTTTATCATTTTATCTAATTACGGAAATTGATTATACTGAACCTTTGCGCTTCATCCAAAAAAAAACCAGTCTTCCAAGCGACAATGCTTTGTCTTTTTATGTTTAATTCAATCAACTCGAATCCGTGAGTGGTCAGCTTTGGTCATCTACCCAGGGCTTCTAAACAAACGCAGCACTTAGTGTTCACTTACGGCAAGTATCAATTCGGTAATTTAGCACATGCAATTTAATATCACTTATCATTTATTCACAAGTTAATGAAAAATAACAATGGATGACAGCTTAACCACATGAACAAAATCCAAAGACGTCAAAACGAAGTCAGCTGTGTCATCAGTTTCCAAAAGAAATAGAATTAAGAGATTGAAAAGACTACAGTCGATCCATATATACCAAAAAAAAATTCCTTTTCGAAAATCGAAAACCTCGAATATAGGGTTTCAGATGTAAAACAATTAATTCAAATCAAGTGTTAGGAAATTTTTATAGTTATACAAAACTGTTTGGTTTTTCAAAATATTGCGCAAAAACAATTTTACGATACAACTTATTTCCGACACATAAATAACATTTATCATCGAATTTAGAATGAATCAACTGCAAGTTTAATCGACGTTAAGGAGTTCAGGCATTACAAAACTACAAAAGTCGTACAGTGAAGTTCGGTTTTATATCGGAAAGATTGTTTGAAGTAAATTTTCTTTTTCTCAGGCAAAGAGAAAAAAAGATTGAATGTATAACAAAGCAAGATAATACTTCTTTGCATGTTAATGACTGTAAAAATAAACGCACAGCTGTTGTAAGGTTTTGAAAACTTCTTTGTGTAAGTTACGTTTGATGTTTAGAGAATTCAAATTGAAGTAATAGAGGGAACCAAAGTGAATGGAAATATAGTATGAGTTAATTTTAGTGAATTGCAAAATTAAATAGCAATGTTTATAGAGACAAAATTTAAGGAAAATTTTTACATTCATACAATTTTCGATCAAGATGAAAGTTTACTATAGATAATGACAACTTTTAATTAATTACAATTTAAAATCAATTAGTGCAAGGAGTTCAACTCTCTTCAAACATGTCCGTCCAGCTAATGAAAATTTAATTAAATTTTAAGAAAAATAAGAAAACGATGAGTTACGGGGACTAAAAGAAATATGACTATTGATGATGAATGGTTGGGAAACTATTATGAGCGGTACCGGTTAATAATAGAAATGACACTTAATGAAACTACGACTATGATATACTATGTTCAGACTATCCATTACACACCCACACAAGGGGTGACAAAACTCCACCTTGCAGTAGGTATGCTTCTTCTTATAAACCTGGAAGTAGAGTCCCACAGATTGACTTTGACAATCCTGCCTAACAGGAGCCGGACAATCCAGTTGACAAGTGATTTTACCACTCCCCAATTCACAAGCATATTGATGATTGCCACATGAGTAACTTTGTTAAAGTTTCTCTCAATATGGCAGTAACTAACCAAAGAATATTCATTACAGTCAAGCAATTTCTCAATTGGACGTATGAGACAGTGGAAGGGTGATTAGACAAACTTTTCTTTGCAGTATGCATACTAAATTTCAAGATCCTGTCAAACTTGTAGGTTCGATTGAACCTTTTAAAAAGGATTCTATCAATTTTGACAGTTTTTTCAAGAGATTAAAAGAGAGATTAATAGGTCTAAGATTTTCGGGATTGCAATGCCTGCATACCAAATAAAGATTGCATTCACCTCGTTTCATTTCATAGAAATGTGACATAGTTCAAGACTGCTCTTAAAATCACTATTAGCTAGGACATGGTTAGGTTAATCGTTTTTTTAAATATTTGAAGGGATGACCCAATCTTATCCGTCAGACTTAAAGGACCTAAAATTTTTAACAGCCCTCAAGAATTTGCCTTTGGTAATGACTTGTTTGACAAAGTCGTGACTACCTACCCCTGTTACAACGCGTCATAGACGCAGGTATCTCAGAGCACCCCATAAAATGTGTTTCAAGCAAGCGTTATATGAGATCCGCACAGGAAGTGGTCCACTGATCATCCGGTGGGACTAGTTGATAATACTTGATAAAGTCTTGATGACTCCGAGCACTCTTGTATTTCGTTAAAGTGATGTTTCTCGGAATCATTCTACGTATTTTTTGGCTCATATTTAATCGTTTCAAAGGCTGCCCTAAAGATTTCCCAGTAAATATACAGCCCTATTTTTTTTAGATTTTTGAAAACTTCTAATGTTCCTGATAAGAAGCATGGAAGATTTTCGCGAATCAAGTTACGAGAAGGTTCAGAATTTTATGGGACTACAACTGGCGAGTCATCTATAAAACCTCCAAAGTTGTCATAGTGTGTCCGTTTTCTGTTTCGAACGCTAGGCTTTTTGGGAGATTCGATCTCTAATTTGAATTTGCAGAAAGCAGGGAGTTTTTTCCAGATGCTGCCTAGTTAAGTGCTCTGTTAGAAATGGAGTCAAATACAAAAGCTACATCAAACACTTCTTATATATTAAAGGTTGTTAAAATTTATTTGTTGCGCAATTGCAATACAACAGAGTTTTGCTGAAAATAAAATCTATACCTTACCTCATACATTGATGTTGCTGTCACAAACCGTATAGAGCGCATTAATCTCACTCTCAGTGAACATTTGAGACCAGATTGCTTGCTCTATTTGGGATCAATATCCCATCATACGGTAAGTAAGCTGATATGATTCAGAAAATATGTTCATTGAGCTCAAATCACACCACCATTGTAGCTGCATGGCTATGGTCTGTATAAGGAGAAAAATGTTTAGTTTGCATTTAAGCAAAATACAGAAACAAACTTTACCTGCATCTTTTACAAACATCAGTTGATCGATTTCAGTTTTAAGTTCAAGTGCCCGGTTATGGAAAATTGAAAATTCCTGGATAAAGACAACATCTTACTCCTCTCTTGCCAATTTATGCACAACAGCAACGGTTGTTTCTTCACAGTGTTAGAGGTTCCCTCCAGCTCAACAACTGTTACATTTGACTCTTCACTTGAGTCAAGAAAATATCAGGGAATTCATAGATATCCATTGATAAATATAGCTCTGTTTCTGTAGAGCATGCGTCATTTTCGGTAGCAGTTGTCTGAGATTGCAGTTTAGTATTTCAGTATACTCAATCGCTCCTGTCTGATGTTTAGATCTAAATAGTTTCAAAATTACTGCTCCAAACTCGAAGTTTATCACTCCGTCACTTTTAGATAGCTGAACCACGAATACCCTTATTAGTAAAAATGATAGCTGACCTGCCATCATTCTTGCTAGTCTCAAGGATAACTATTCTCGAGTTGTGTGTAAGACTCTTCATTGCTGTATATCCGATACCTTACCTGGAATTTTAGGCTTTGCCAGGATGGAAGCGCGAGCTCTAAGTTAACATGATATATCTTCTACATTGACCCTTCTTGTACATCGTCAAAAATTGAAGATCGGCACATACTATAAAGATGACATGATTTCAATGCAAACCATTATATCTGCAGACTGAGATCAACTTAGGATTTTCACTGATCATTTCTAGAAATGTGTCGACTACTACCGTTACCTACCAATGTTGCCGTCATCTTGCGTTAAATCTAAAACAGAAACCACTATATGATCGTTAATATAAATAACTAATACTAGAACTAATGTCATTTCTGGAGAGCACTCCCGAGCGCTAGACTCAAGCTCCAATGGACATTGTTCTATTTAAAAACTAATGAAAATATCAAAAATGCATTGAATTTGAATGTGAAGCTTCTATTAGAAAAATAAACTGGTCCTCGGCAGCCACTTCCCTATTCTTTTAGAGAAGCACCGCCTTGGCCTCTGCCCACCACCATTTTTCTTTTTTGAACACATTTATTTTGACACAGGTAATAAAACGTGCTGTTCCGCAACCTGGTTCCCAGCGATATTCAAAATTTAATTATTCAAAATTAAAAAAATATATTAAATAGAATAGAGAAAAAATATATTAAATGTTTCAGCCTTCAGGTCATACTATCTTTCTTACGTTATTTTTAATTCCATAAAAAAATTATGTTAAAAAAAACATTGATCAAAGCAAACTACCGTTTAAAATGATAGTTAAATAAAAAGCAAAAATTAAGCGTACACAACAACTTCATAAATTTTCATGATGATTAAAGTATTAATGCATAAAGGATAAACAGTCATACATACTTTCAATTTTATATATATATTCAATATTTATTTAGCGACTCGAATGCAAATTGTAAAAGACAGTAGCAATATAACTTTAAAAAACTGCGTTATAGATCAATTTTTTAAAATTCGTGCAAAGAAATTTTTATTAGTTTTATGAATTCATAAACAAAAAAAAAAATTTTAATGGTTTTTTATAAAAATTAAAAAAAAACAATAAAAAATATTTACAATAGCTGGTGTTGAACTCAGTACCTTCAGCACATCAGTTGAGCACGATATCCACAACGCAATTTGAAACGTTAAGAAATGATAGATAGATTTTAATTTAAACCTTAATGAAGTCTTTAATTTCAGAGCATCACGGGTCAGCCTATTTTACTACCTACGGAAAAATCTGTGTGTGGTGCGCCTAAAGAAGTTTTCACTTCAAAAATTATTAAATAAGTCACATACAATGGGTAAATCATTACAGAGGGTGCCATTACTATCCAAAATATTATACGATTTAGGTTGCGTTACTTTTTCCCAGATATGGGTAGGTCGCAAACGTTACGTCGCAAA
This sequence comes from Diogma glabrata, assembly GCA_963693315.1. Classification (NCBI taxonomy): domain Eukaryota; kingdom Metazoa; phylum Arthropoda; class Insecta; order Diptera; family Cylindrotomidae; genus Diogma; species Diogma glabrata. The sequence goes on from OY856188.1 coordinate 32,408,636, forward strand.
TTACGTTATCGACGCGTCGCAAACGTATTTGTTACTCTGCTTTTGCGACGTCATTTGTTACGTTTGCGACGTTGTTATTTTGTCATGTAAAATCACTATTTGTAATTTACTTTGTTAGAATTTAAATTTAAAATGAAATAGGTTTTATTCAAATATATTTTTACTATTAAATAATATCATATATTTTTAGCAAGTTAGCATATAGATTATAACATATAGATTATAGATTAGCATATAGATTATATTTGCCGTATAGATTATATTTGCCACAACAAGTGTTTCAAATACCGATCATACCGATCGTTTTTAGTATTAATTGTGGTATTTTTCCATCCATCAATTAGTAGAACAAAATTTTTGCTTATTTTATTCCGCTTTTGAATACAGTCTCTAATATTGTAGTAGATAGAGTTTTTCACGTGAGTGGAACATATGATAAACGAAGTTTTTTTAATGAATTTTAGAGTGGTCAGATTCCACAACACAAAGGGATTATTGAATTTAAAAAAATTTCACAAATATTTATTTATTTCTTAATTCCTTCAGATGAAATTTTGTCCATAAAACCTTCATCTATTTTCTGTTGTTTTTTAAATTTAGTGTGATTGTTCATATATGCCATTGAAGATTGCAGTCCATATGAATCCAGTCATATTGTACACTACAAGAGACTTCAAAGCTAGTCTAAAATAAAAGAATACTCTATATTCCAAAAACAACACAAATAGATAGTGGCATACTGATGCTACGCAACCAGTCAATTAATCGACAATTTGCAACTCAATATTTTGTCGTTCCAGATTCACAATCCGTTTCAATTTGTAATTCCATTGGGGTTGCTTTAGGGTTTTTGCAACTGTCATCAATGATTTGAATTATTTTTGTGCAGATGTAACCCATTTAAATATACAAAATATTGGTTACTTATATAGAGTTGTAATAAATGAGATAAAAACTCAATTAAACACCTGTGAGCTGCTAATCTTTTTATAGCGGTATTTTAATCATATTTCTGCAAAAATCACATGAAGCTACATTTTGATTTTCTTGTTTAATAGAAATAAATTTTAAATCCTTTAACAATAAATGAAGAGGACGGACGACCGGTCGTTTTGAGTATTTAAATATTTTTATAAAAAAGTGTGGTACTTTAAATTATTACTCAACACTGAAAAAAAATTATTTTTAGTTCAAAATAGGGTTTTTTTATTGGCTGCCTAAAAGATTTCAGATATCTTCACGTATGGCTACTTTGATGATATAATTTTATTATTCAAAGGAATGAGTAGACAGTTTAATCTATTACACCAATACATAAACAACATAGAACCTTCCATTAAATTCACGTTAGAAAATAAAGAAAATAACACAATAATTTTTTTGGATTTATCAATCAAAAATGTAGATTCAAAACACACATTCAAAATATTCCGAAAACCAACCCAAATGGATCAAATAATAAATATTAAATCACATCATCCATACCAACATAAACTAGCTGCCTACAGCCACATGATCAATAGATTGAACAATATACCAATGAATGCAGAAAATTATCAAGACGAATTAAACAACATAAAAACAGATATAGAAATGAAATATTTGACGCATTAAATAGAAAATAGAAAAACAAGAAAAATTTGCATACCCTAACAACATTGAAGAATGAAGAAAACTTAGCAGGCAAAAAATAACCAGGTGTAACATACAATAAAAAAACATTCAAAATGATGCAAAAAACATTAAAAAAATATGGATATATTGCAGCTTACAAAAACAAAAATAAAATAGAAAATTACCTAAAAACCAAAAAAACCCAAACCTTAGACTCAGGTGTTTATAAACTTATCTGTGACGACTGCTGTAAATTTTATATAGGCCAGGCGAGGCGGTCCTTTCCAAAAAGATTTATTGAGGGCACCAATGAAATTAACAGAAGCGATCAAAAATCCAGATATGCCCAACATTTAAAAATAGAAAAACACAAATACACCAATATCAACACAAATTTAACCATATTACATAAAAAAAGAAAAGGACAACATCTAGATAGATTAGAAGAAATAGAAATTTTTAAACATAAAAACAATAACATTTTAAATGATAAAATCAACACTAAAACTAACAAAATATATGACATAATAATAAAAAAAAGCAGTTGAAATAGTATATAAGACAATAGTTTAAGCAAAAATTGTAATAATAATTTAAGAACTGAGGATGACGTAAGTCGAAATCAATATTCTATAAAATAAAAATAAAATTCAAATTGTTATTATTAGGAAGATTATATTATTATTAATAAAATAAAAAATTAAAAATAAACAGTAAAAAGTATATTTTTAAATATTGCATTTTAATTCAAAAATGACAAAAGCACACAAACAGTGAATAATATGGAAAACCATAATAACACATATATTTAATTTTGTCCCCATTTGGAGCTTATAGCGTTCATTTCAGCATTTGTAGTGAGATGAGAATAAAATTTACCGAGCCCTTAAACTGAGACTGGTCTGCACCAGGTCAAGGCACACGCATTCTCATGGCTTCGGGGTTGCTGGTGATAACCCTGACCTCTAATAGCCGATCGTTAGGTTTAAGTGTAGGGTCACCAAAACAATTTTGAAAGATCTTCAATAGATAATGGGACCATGCTTATCAAGAATTAAAACAAATTTTGTAAATTAAAAAAAATTGCTTTGTATATGAAACCACTCACACTCATTTTACCAACAAAACATCTTATGTCACACCATGTACAAAAGAAAAATAAACTTTTTGCAAGAATGCGACAATAAGAAAAACGAATAAAACCCACAATAAATTTTAGATTTTACACGATTTGTTGTGTATCCTTACGTCTTCAGTGTTTGTGTTCGAATTTGATTTTAAGTAGTCGAAGCAAATTGTTAGATTTTTTTATGGTTTGTTTTACTCGTAATTTTATTTTATTATGGTTGAATGAGTTATGTTCGAAACGTTTAATTAAATTCATATGGGGTCAATAGGTTTTGGTAGGAAAAAAGGTATTTGTTTGTTTTTCAGTTTCAGTACATGTGTAACATATGGTTGACTTAATTTAGTTTCGTATAATAGAATAAAAAAACTGTTAATGATAATCTAATAATACATACTTTTTGGAAGAATTCAAAGAAAATGATAATATGATAAGTAGTCTGATAGCTTAAGCCATTTTATTTAAAAAATAAATTTTTCAATTCAAGAATGGAATGTGTTACAGACCGGTCGCTGGCGGTACAAATGACGTATATAAAGCTAGCAATAGAATAATTTTGAGATCAAACACTTTTTCAGAAAATTGTTTTTCTGCAATAAAGAAAATATTTAATTTTATAAACATTTTCCTGACATAACTAACTACAGCCAACCTACACCTTATTACAAAAATATTATACAAAGAATTCATTCAATGTAATAAAGTTTACGAGTATAATATTTTTCAAACTTGTTGCATTTTGTTGCACAATTTGTTGAAAATAAATTGGATTTTTTCCATTTTTCTTTTGCTTATATTCAGTTTGTTATTTATTAATTAAATGTTGGAGAAAAACTTTGTTGCAATAGATAATAGAGAACACATGTCAGTTGTTGGTACTGCTGGTTGTAAGAAATCATTAGTGAACTGGAAAATTAATCAAAATACAGCAGTGAAATGTAATCAAAATGGTTTTTAAATGAAAAACAAAACAATGTTAGTTGCCAGAGTTTGGTTTGTTGTTATATTTTGATTAGTTGCGACATCCTCTCAGTTTTTTCCCTCATATAGCAAAAGATGCTCACCAAAACTATTCAGTTCAACATTGAATTCCTTGTGTTCTTTTGAATGAATATAAGTCTTTTTGAATTAGAATCTACTTAAACCTATTTTTTATAATTTAATTCTTGAGCACCAAGATTTCAAAGAAAATTTCTTATCACGACAATTATCAAAATTTTTGAATTATTAAAAATATTTTTGGTCTGGAAGGAGCACCAGGATTGCATGATTAATTGATCTAATTATAAACAATTTGATCAAATTCGAAATAAATTGTCGCACGAAACTCCGTGAATATAAAGTAACAATATATATGAAATAGTTCTGTAATAATGTTGTATTTAATTTACGAAGTGCATAGATTTGTATGTTGGTATTTATATTTTTAGTATTTTTATCACAAATACAACAACAACAATAATTTTAGAGACAATGCCAATGAAAAAATTCCTCGGTATAATTCATATACTTCCTGTAAAATTTATTTACTGCATGCACACATGAATTACTATGAATTTGAATGTTCCTTAGCGTTCGTATGATGAGGATGTATTGTTTATTTAATTCAGATATATGTAGGTAAAATTCAATTTATTGTCATTGTAGTGCAATTTATGTTCAATATTTAAGATTCTCACAATAATCGACAAATTTGTCCAATCTCAGATGAGTCATTGTCATTAGTATATATCTTTAAGATAATTTACAATCTTCGCATTTTCAACCTTTAGACTAGTTTGTTTTTTAAACAAAATACAACTTCTAGATTTTTGGATTTTTATGACTTCCGATTTTTGGTTAAAAATTTTTATAAATTATGATATATAATTTATAAAATAAAAGAAAAAATGTTATATATCTTGTGTGTGTTAAGTGAAGCAGTGTTAAAAGAAGATAGGCACCTGCAACGGCCACAACATTTAGAACAAGAAAAAGGAAGTAGTATTAGTATCGAAAAAAAGTGCCGCAACATTTTGCAAGTCTTTACCAAAAAGAAACGCTCGAGCAATAACCAGCTTCAAGCAATATTTCAAACTCCAAAAAAAAGAAAAAGCTCCAGAAGTACACAAAATAACAAAAAACATCTACGGTAGTTAAAAACAAGGACTATCAGTTTACCGACAGATATGAAGGCCAAATATAATTGAGTTTAAATAATTCTGAGGACAAAGGTAAAATAATTACAGTAAATTAGTATCAAGCCAAACAGGTGTGTTTTTAGACAACACGTTAAAAACCGGTAAAGAATTATCAAGGTTTAACATTAATCGCACAAGCGGTTGACTAGTAGGTCGTTTCGTCGACGTAATTTTGTTTTTCTCGATCACTTGTGTAAATCAAATGATCTAGCTAAACAAGAACAAAAAGATAAAATAAGTAGAAAAATAACTGGTTCATCTAAAGATCAAGATAAACCAGTGATGGAGTCAATAACAAGTCTTTTTGATTCTTATTAAGGGTTCACGTATTTAAATTTATATAAAATGTCGATCGTGTTACCAGTGAAACATCCACTTTATGGACTGGAAGCCACTGAATATATATATATATATATATATATATATATATATATATATATATATATATATATATATATATATATATATATATATATATATATATATATATATATATATATATTTTTTTTTTTTTGAGCGTTGCCAGGCTAATCAGTTTTGAATATTCACCACGGTCATTCGCAACAGCGACATAATTACCATGGCAGCCGATTTTTTTAAGGTCGTTTATTACGTCAGTCTCCCATTGTAGTCGTGGTCTTCCTCCCGGTCTACCACTCCCTGGGGTGCTAACGTACATTTTTCTAATCATTCCAGACTGTGAATCGGCTCGTAGAACATGCCCAAACCAAGCAATCCTATTAGAACGGATACAACCTTCTATGTCAGGACCCTCAAGAAGGTCTCTGATCTCAAAGTTATACCGGGTTCGATACTCTACATCGTCTGTCTTAAGTGGACCAAAAATGTAGCGTAGGATCTTACGCTCAAATACAGATAAATGCGATTCGTCATTTTGTGTAAGGGTCCACGTTTGTGACCCATACATCACAACCGGTCTAATCAATGTCTTGTATAACTTGAGCTTGGTGTTAGTTGATACATACGGTGATCCAAGGAGAGGTTTAATTGAGTAGAAAGTTCGATTACCTGCAGCGATTCGAGCTTTTATATCTGTAAGTATGCTGTTGTTTGAGTCAAGCATTGATCCCAAATATTTAAAAGATTCAACTCCCTCAATTCGTTCATCGCCGCACATCAAATCTTTCTTCTCAGCCTCCCTTGAAACATTCATATGTTTGGTTTTATTGTAGTTAATTTGCAGACCAATTTTCCTAGCACCAGTCTCAAGCGACTTGAAAGTCTCATTCATAACAGCTTCACTTCGGCCGAGGATGACAACATCATCAGCGTAAGCAATCATCTGTACTGAGTTTATTGACCAGATATATTTATTAGTCGGTAGTTTCTTTTGACGGCACACATATTCCAAGGCTAGATTAAAAAGTATAGGAGAGATAGCATCACCTTGTCTTAAGCCGGGGTCGACTTTAAAAAACTTTGATATTTCGTTCTCTACTCGTACACAGCATTGAGAGTTCTGAGCTGTCATTTTGCATTGTGACACCAGCTTACCAGGAATTCTCATTGACACCAGAGCAGACCATAGAGTTTCTCGTTCGAGAGAGTCGTAGGCCTGCCTGAAATCAATGAAAAGTTGGTGCACAGGTATGTTGAACTCTCGACACTTTTCCAAAATCATCCTTATCGAGAAAAGTGCATCAGTGGTACCTCGGCCCCGCCGGAAACCACGCTGATATTCTCCAAATAGTTGTTCAGCAAAAGGATTGATTTTGGATAGAAAAATGTAGGAAAAGATCTTATATGCTGTGCAAAGGAGAGCGATTCCTCTGTAGCTTGCACATTGTAGGCGATTACCTTTTTTATGGATTGGTATCAGCATAGCTGTGTTCCAGTCCTGTGGCATTGTTTCAGTCCTCCAGATTATTTGAACCAGTTCAAACAATCTTAAGGATAGAGTTTCACCATCATGTACAATCATTTCGGATGTTATATCATCGATACCAGGTGCTTTATTGCATTTTAATTTTGACAGCGCCGCATCAAATTCCTCTTTGGTGGGTTCGTCTACATGTACCTTTGACGCACGAATAAGCTTTGCTCGTCGCCTGACTTGTTGCTGGTCACTTAAGTTGAGAAGATTCTCAAAATAAGCGGCCCAAGTATCTTAAATATTTTTAAGGTCTACTTGTAGCTCCCCATCTTCGTTTTGAATAGCAGTCGATCTAGTTTGAGGGCCTTTCATTAAGGTTTTTTTTTTTTTTTTTTTTCTTTATTTATTTTTGAGATCAAATTAATTTTAAACAACTTATAATTTTGACTTACATCTTAAATGTGCTTTTAGACTATGATTCACGACTATAATTTTATAAAAAATCATTTATCAGATTTTCCCAATTTTCCAATTTTACAGCCTCAAATCCCAGTCCAATAGAACAATTTATTTTTAAGTTACTCGAACCAAAAGTGGTTATAGCGCAACTTCTTACTTCTATTAACTGTTCTTAATCATTGCCATTCTTACGTTAATAATTAATACACAACAAAAAACAAAAAAGAGAGAAAGAAAAAAAAAACTACATACTATCCTAATTACTTAAATATTTTATTTACTTTAGACATTGCATGTTTATCGCATTCCATTACATTATTATTTAAAACTTCATAATTTTAACCCCGTAAATATTCATTCAACATTCGTTTAAAGCATGCCATTGATGGTGCTTTTCTTATATGCGAGGGAAGAGAGTTGTAGTTAATTAAACCACGATACAAAGTGTTGTTATTACCAGCAATTTTTAAAGAAAAGAAATTTACAACAAAGTGCGATTTTCTTCTCGTATTATGCTCATGATGATCATCCAATTTAATTAAATCAAAATTGTGTTTCATTTCGTTGGTCACAATTTTATACATAAGGACAAGAAGTTCTCTTTCAATTAACACATGAAAAGAAGTAAATTGTTGAAATAAGCTTTCGGTAGAGTACAATATTGGCGCATGTATTATATACTTTAACACTCGTTTTTGTAGAATTTCAAGCTCCTGTATTCTTTACTCTGCACATCCACTCCAAATAGGAAGTAGGTATACCAATCGAGATTGAATATAAGCGTGATACAATAACTAAAGTGATTCTCTGGGCAGTATGTGTTTAGTACGGTTTACGGCAAATATATATGGTATTATACTTTTTTTCACTTTTTCAGTATGAGGTGACCAATTCAGTTTACTGTCTATCACCAAACCGAGATAGTCATACTTGTACACTCGTTCTAACGAGTATGTGTCATATTTTATTATGTTTTGTTTTAAAAAGTTTTCATCTAACTGTCTATTTTCAAATATTACATATTTGGTTTTTTGATGATTTAACGTTAAATGATTTGTGTAAAACCACTGTCTAAGAATATTTATATCATTTTGCATATCAGAGCATAATAATTGTAGCGAATTTGTACTATACATGATTACGGCATCATCTGCATACAGTTGAATTCTCCCTTTCAGCTTAAGCAACGTGATGTCATTAATATAAATGTTAAACAATGTTGGGCCTAGGATTGACCCTTGAGGAACACCTAAGTTAAGATTAAGCGCATCACTTAGTTGGTGATTAATTTCAACTATTTGTGTTCTATTGGCAAGAAATGTTTCAAATAATTTAAGCTGTGTATCAGTAAACCCCATTTTTTTTAGTTTAATTAACAGTATGTTTGGTTTGATCGTATCAAATGCTCTGCGAAGATCTAAAAACAAACAAATACAGAAAAGTTTTTGTTCCACACTTTTGCTTACAAAATCCATTAAATTCAAACAAGCGGCAGTCGTACTTGATTTAGAAATAAAACCGAATTGAAAACAGCTTAATATACCGTTAGATGTTAAGAATTCATTTAATCTATTCAAAATTATTTTTTCAAAAACTTTAGATATTGCCGGAAGGATAGAGATTGGACGGTAGTTTGAGACATCCAATTGATCTCCTGATTTATAAATAGGAACTACTCTAGCTATTTTATTTACATCAGGGAAGATGCCGTTTTTAAAAGATTCATTTATGAAACCTACTATCAAATGTTTAATGTAATTAACAATGTATTTTAACATTTTTGTTGAAATCTGATCTACACCGGTTGCAACCGTTGAATTCAGGCTAAGAATTACAGTGTTTACCTCTTCGTTATTTGTCGTTCCTAGGTCAAATGGTTGATTTATATTATAACTATAATATGCAAAATCATCTACAGTAGATGGTGAAAAATTGTGACTCAGTATTAATCCAGAACTTACAAAGTATTCACTAAAGATCTGTGCAATTTTACTACTATCTGTGACAAGATCATTTTGGTATCTTAATGCTGAAACATGGACAGAAGTGCTTGCTTTATTAAATATTATTTCTTTAAGATAGCTCCATAGTTCTTTGGGTTTACTTATATATTGTTTTATATATTTATTACAGTTTTGTCGTTTTAGGCTTTTAATTTTTGAGGCAACCAAGGAGCTCAACGTTTTGTGCCATCTTGACAGATACTCATCGTTTTGGTATTTATTTTTCAGCTTAAAAAATCTATTTCTTTCTTTAATCAAATCACTAATTTCTTTAGATAATGTGAACTGCTTGCCAGATTTTGATTGTTTTACCACTGTACTAGTATTCTTTCTAACAAGTTCTTTCAGATTACAAACAAACTCATATACATTAGACGATTTTAATAGTTCTACCCATATAGCATCACTAAATATGTTATCATAATTCAAAGTTCTGCATAAAATAGCGCTATTTTTTTGGGGTATTTGTATCTTTTTTACTTGTAAAAAGAGTTGTTTGTGGTCAGAAAGATGTGAGCTTGCAGTATCTAACTCATAGGAATACCCTGTTAAGTCAGTGATTATATGATCAATTAAAGTACTTATACCATTTCGAGTTCGTGTTGCATGTAGTTTGTTTATTTTATTTAAGCATATGTGACCAAATGAATTTAATAAACCCAAATAGTTTAAAACAAAGACATCAATGGTATCTAACAGATTAATGTTAAAATCACCTATAATTATGTTCGATCGATTTTTATTTAATTGTTTTTCTAACAAGGAGAAAAAATTTGTGATATTATTTTTTTGAGATCGATAAAGTGCCATGATATTAATGTTTTTATCAAATAATTTAACTCCAACATTTGACAAAAATTTTCATCCTCTTCGATAATTTGAACAGCCCTGATATTTGTTCTAGTAAATATTGCAACACCACCATATCCACCTTGTCTATTCGAAAAGAAACTATCAAAACCTTTTAAATTAAAAAACTTATTCTCATTTTCCGTAATCCATATTTCTGTGGCAATAAATATATCGACACTGCACTGTACATTATTAAGTAATGTTTCAATGTCATATAATTTATTTCTAATACTTTGCACATTGAGATACAATATATTTAAATCTGCATTGTCGATCGTAAAACTGTTTTGGTTTAATCCAACTGTATGTGTGACTGAATATGAACCTAGGTTTTGACAGTCAATTTCATTATTATCATCTAGCATTAAAATTTGTAAATAAACTTTTGGTATGTACTGCAAACATTGAAAATAATACATTAAGTGTTTTGAAAATTATTGTAAGTAATGCAATAGTAAACATTAAATATCTAATCGATTTCCCATTTTTAGAAGCCGCTAGTGAATCGTTTATACCGATTGTGAACCTTGATTGTACAAATTAGGAGCATATTAAAAGTACATTGAATAACAACAAACTCATACAAGACGGAACAGAACTTTGTGCAATAGGCAATGCAATGTAATACAAAAAACTGCAATGTAGTGTAAAATATGAATAAAATTTCAGAAACTAACAACCTTAATACTAAATTTATAAGAATAACAACTATACAAGCATATATAAAAACCTTAGGCAAGCATCTCTGGTGTAATTCTGTTTGAAGCCATAAACTTTTTAATTTCATAATGTGATGATATTTTAATGGACGGGCTTCCTTCTTCTTTCCGAAAAAAAATATTAAAGTTGTTTAACCAAACGAATTTGTAATGAAGATGCCTTTTAATTTTTTGAGCTAGTCGATATAATCCTAGTTTATATAAGGTTAAATGATCCCTTAGAAATATTTGCTGGTCATTTTTTAACTGGAATCCCATTTGATTTGCATGAATCATTCTACCCTTTTTCTTTTGTTGAACATAGCGTTTTGATTTAAGATCCTTAATGATTACGAGTATTTTTCTATCAACCGTCGCACCATCACGGATCCGCTGTTGCATAAAAACTGCTTTTTCAACATATTCAATGGATTTATCGCACTCCAATGTTCTAAAGACTTCTTTTATTATTGAGATCGGATCACATTCAGCATTTGGTATACCAGCAATTATTAAGTTGTTTTCAATATTTTTTTGATGGATTTCATCCAAGTTGGCCTCGAGTTTATCTATTTGTTGTTCTTGTTCCTTGTTTTGTTTTATAGTATCTTTTAATACAACAAGCAATTCTTTGTTATCAGCAATGACCTTTTGATAACCCAACTTCATTTGCTCAAATTCTGCGCTGATAAATTCTTGAGCCTTCTTTATTTCAGCCGTCATGGTTTTGATTTCTCCAAACAATTGATCATAACTATTGAGCTTAATTACAATATTTTCACTAGGTTTTAACCTGTTGAAAGAAGTTACGCGATTGATGTTCCTTATTGAAGCTTTCAATCTCCTCACACTGTCTCTTCCACCATTCTCTCTTCGTTCGTCTACATAGCTTTGTAACGGTTTGTCTTGCCAGTTTATAATTCTCCTTCGTGGACCTGGTGTTGCGTCCTTGTAGACACTTCAGATAGCAATCTCTTTTGTATTGAATAGCGTCAAGGCATGCTTGATTCATCCATGGCTTCTGGGAGTGGTTCTGTGGTCGTCCAAGTATTTCCTCAGCAGCGCTTAAAACAGCATCTTTGAGCAAATACCATGACTTATCGACGTCTCCATTATGGGTTTCTGATTTCTCCAATGTTTCGGCAATATGGATTTGATATCTCTCTTCTGTTTCAGCATTCTTTAATGATGAGATGTTAAAACGTTTCCGTTGATTGAATTTTGGCATGCCTGGATTTGGGAAGTGGAACCTTATCGTTGCACATACAAGGAAGTGATCACTTCCAATGTATGCACCTCTAAAAGATCGCACATCCCGAACGCTCGAAAAGAAACTCTACTATCGAAGACAGTATTTGCATTGGTGAATCACTTCAGGACTTAAGAGATGTATCACATTGGAATATACTCGTCTCTGATAATGTTCGCATTGAAATCATAAAAAAGAAAGTGAACATTTTCAAAATAGAGAAGGGTTGTTTGCTACTGTATCTAGACATGCGTTGTGACAAAAGGTAATGTTCGTCATCCCAAATCTGCGGTCATGGACGGTTTATTCTTCTTTAAATAATAACCTGTATTGCTTCTGCAGTCGTATATTAGCTGTCACCAATAGTAATAATACAAAATCTACGACTGGATTTCAGAAGTGGTGGAAACTAAATCCCAAAGTAACCGACCATCAAACTTCAAATGAACATCTGGAGAATTTTTAAAAGTGGCAAGCTTTGGAAATGAGGTTAAAATTTCATAAAACGATAGGAGACACTGCAGCCTTGCAATTAATATATACAATGAAAAACAGAAGTGGAAACATCTTTTATCCAGATTATTGGATATAACTTTGTTTTCATCTAAACAAAACCTAGCATTTCGTTGAGATGATGAAGGACAAAGTTCTTCAAATAAGGGCAAGTTTTTAAAACTAGTCAATCTATTGTCAAAGTATGATGTAGTGTTAAAAGAACACGTTTTGAATTTGGATCATGGTAAATCACTAAAAGTATCATATTTGTCACCAGATATACAAAATGAGTTCATAAATGTTTTAGCGAACCACGTAGAGTTTAAGCTTGTCAACGAAATTAAATCGGTTAAGTATTTTGGAAATATGTTTGATAGCACACCTGACATTTCACATATTGATCAAATGTCAGAAGTGATTCGTTATGTGAAAATTGACGGTACAAAAGTATAAATCAAGGAAATATTTAGTGGATTTTTTCCTTTACATTTAAGCGATGAAATTCTTACACTGAAAATTAAAAAAATTAAAGTAATAACAACCTCATCTCGAAGTTGGCTGTTTATTATTCATGCAAAGAAAAGATATTTACAAACAATTTCACCGTGATTGAGACGACTATTTAGTACTCAGTAACATTGTCCTGACAACAGAATGAGGTTTATTTAAAATATAAAGTGTTATATCCAATATAACAGTAGTTGAATAAAGTTAATAACTATTTCCATGAATACATATTTCTTTGGCCTTATATCATGAATTTTTCATTTTAAGATTTAAGTATATTTTATTATTACTATATTTTATTTTCACATAAATATTTCATGTGATTGATAATTGTACAGTTGTTGAATCAATCTCGTAGTTCGATTCGCCATATCTGCCCGCACGGTGAGGTTGAGACAACTGCATTTCGATTGGAAATAGGACATGTTTTTTTCAGTGTAAAAATCTTGAAAATGACGGTATAGATGTTATGAATTGTCGTTTCCAAGGTTGTGATAATGTAGCTGTTATGAGTAGTATACATGGAGGAGTGCAAGCTATTATTAAAGCAAAAAATAACAAAGCAATTTTTGTCGGCTGCATAGATCATTCAATTAATTTATGTGGCCAACACTCATTTTCTCAAAATGTAGCTTGTGTAACGTTTTTCGGAACAGTGGAAGCCATTTTTACAAGTTTTTCTGCTTCGACTAGCCGCTGGGAAGTGCTTTATAAACACAACAAATCAACTGTTGAAAGACTCTTAACAACGCATTGGAGTGCTCATTATGCTGCAGTAAAACTATTGGCCGATGGGATTAATGGGATTGTGGCTGCAATTGAAAAATTAAGTGATCAACAAGAAAATGCAGACACTAGAGGCGCTGCACAGAACCTTATCTATTGCAGCAGTGATTTTACGTTTCTTTGCTGTCTTTTGTTTTGGAATGATATTCTAAGGGAAACAATATCTGTGCTCAGATTGGATTACAAAGCAAGGGCTTGAATATTGATCAATTAGTTACAAAAATAGATTCAATTCGTAACGAAGTCACATTGTAGAAGAGGCAATAATTCTTGCTTCGAAAAAGTCAGAGGATTATGACATTCCTGGAAAGCCGAGTTCGTCGTAAAAACGTAAAAAACCAATGGCTGTGAGTTTGCCCCTGATGTTGGACTGACACTGAGAGCTCAACTTAAAAAGGACATGTTGGAATGTCTTGAACGATTCAGTGTTAAACTCCGAACTAGACTTAAGTCAGTTCAAGATTTAGCTTTATTCTTCGAGGTGGAGCAGATAAAAACTTAGCTTTTGGCGAACAGTGAAGAGTTGAAATTATCTGTATCAAAATTTGCCAGTTTTTATGATGAGGTATTGGTAACAGAACTCCTTATAGAGATACCATGGTTGAGGAGGCATTTAAAAGCGGCCAATGTTACAGTTTCTAACTGGGTGTACCTAGACTCTTTGAAATTAATCGTAGAATGGGATTTTTCAGAATTTCTTCCGAATCTTACGGTCGCACTAAAGTTATTTATGACTATTTGCGTATTAGTGGCTTCGTGTGAGAGGAGTTTCAGCAAATTAAAATCAATTAAAAATTACTTGCGGGCAACAATGACCCAATGTAGCTTGACAGTTTTTATTGAATTATTGACAGTTTTTATTTTTGGGGTGACACCACAATCTCCGCCCCGGGTGCCACCCATGCTAGCTACGCCACTGAGTGACAGTTTCATGGTGTACTCTATACACAATTATAGTTCAAAGATATTTTGAAATCAAACCAAAACTATTTATCAATAAATAAACACATTAATTTATTTTATAAAAATATCAATACAAAAATTAATAAACGAATAAACATTAAATATGAAATCTACCTAAAAAAATTATATATAACAATTTATTGCGTTTTTTTCAAATAATTGAAATCAATTGGTTCACAAGAGAATTTAATAATCTCAATGATTATTTTACTCCAAAACAAACACGTAAATAGAAGAAATAATTTTATCCACGACTACTAAAGAATATATACTTTCCATGCGTATTTCTTTCATTGTAATTGTATTCATTCCTTTCTATATATCAAATTCTTTTTTATTTCTTTTTAATTCTTTTTCATTCCATTCTATTTATTCAAAATTCCCCTAACAAATTAAAAACTTGATTTGTTGGTATAGTAATATAAACAGATAAAACAAGAACAATACATATAAAATAAACAAACATGTTTTGTTTTGTTTTATATTTCATAGATTTATTTCAATATGGCGATATAAACTTTTACAGGAAAACTTGAATGAAATTATTTGAAATATTTGTAGTCGTGGATAAAATAGTATCTTGTATTCGTTTAGGATGAAGGAAATTCTTCACTCGGATGAAGTTTCCCGGAACGAGCGTAGCGAGTTTTGCGAATCATCCGAGTGCCTTCATTCATTGCCTTCATTCTAAGCTCATACAAGAATCTACTATTATCTTGAAATCTAACTTTACTATAGTGCATTGAGTACAAATTTAATAGAACTTTGTTTGTTACGCTGATGTGCACTTCTAAATTATATCAATTTTTGTAATATCTAGGCGTCGTTTTTCTCACTTTCTCAACTTTTTTCAAAAAAATTGTTTTAGAAACTGTATATCTTTAAATGAGGTCTTATCAAAACAAATTGTAATATAAAAATATGGAGGGGCTGACAGTTCCGAGATATCAAGACTTCAGTCTGGGTTAAGGATTTTGATATAGTTTTCGGCAAAAAACTTTTATGAGGACATGGTCTTTAGTTTTGGGCAGCGATGTATATCAAACATAACTCTTTGTTAAAGTACAAGTATTTTTTATCTCTGTTTAGAAATTTATTACAAAACTAACACGAAACATCAATACGTTGCCGGAACATTATAACGGATCATAAATTAACATAATTTAGTGAAAAGATGATACTCTGACCAAACTACTCAAAAACCTCTCCATTTAGCGTTTCGATAAAATATTACAAAATCACAAATTCATATTTCTTTCAAAATTCCAAAAATATTGTTAAATTAAATAAAATCAGACTTTTTTCAAAATTCCAAAAATATTCCAAAAATTAGATTAAAATCATATATTTAAACTTTTTCTAAATTCCAATAATATTCTAAAAATTCTTAAAAATTCAAACTTTTTTCAAAATTCTAAAAATATTGTAAAAATTATTACAAAATCAAAAATTGAAAATTTTTTCAAAATTCCAAAAATTATAATGAAATCAAAAATTAAAAATTTTTCAAAATTCTAAAAATATTCAAAAAATTCTTACAAAATCAAAAATTAAAACTTTTTCCAGAATTCTAAAAATATTGCAAAAATTATTACAAAATCAAAAATACAAACTTTTTCTTAAAAATTCCAAAAGTATTTCAAAAACTATAACAAATTCAAAAATTTCCATGTCGAATTTTATTTTCAAAAACATCTATGTCATAAAAACAGCTACATTTTTTTCAAAAAATTGGCTAAAAAAATAAATGAAATCATTTTTTGACACACTTGACATTATTTTTGTGACAAACTTATAATGCCATAATTCTCTATAATAATAATAAAATTTCATGTCATACAAACTATTAATTTTATTTTTTCTAAAAAAATTGAGTAAAAAATAAATAAAAACCTTTCTTTTGACACACTTGACAACATTTTTTTGACCAACTTATAATGCCATAATTCTCAATAATAATAATAAAATTTCATTTCAAACAAACAATTAATTTTATTTTTTTCCAAAAAATTGGTTAAAAAATAAATGAAAATCTTTCTTTTGACACACTTGACAACATTTTTTTGACAAACTTATAATGCAATAATCTAGTTTTTGATATCACATACCAATTCCATCAAAATTTCTCCAAAATTAATGTTCCTACTCGTAATCACTTAAAATGAACGTCTTTTTAAGCCAAAAATATGAAAATTTGTTGTTTTTGACACACTCAATGATTTTTTTGACACACTTCCGGTACAGTTATCGAGCACAGCGTCCTTCTGGACCTGTCCCTTGAGTATACCTATTTTAAAAAATTTTTGAAATCCCTCCAGCGATTTTCCCTGCAGCGTAGGTAATGACGGGCGGACGGCCGACAGACAGACACACATTTTTTTTTTTACTTTTTTAGAATCAGTATGTCCTAAAACGTCGAAAAATGCCAAAAGAGTTGGGGGTAAGAATTTCACTTTTAGCTCATAAATGTAATACTCAGGTCTTTCAGACCTAAGTAAAAGTGTTTACAACAAACATTTGTATATCAGACACACAGAGCGTTCCATAATCTACTCGTTTCAACACATACAACTCGCCTGTTCGTTAATTTGGTCGTTTGATCAATTAACTATGGACTTCTCTGCAGCTTTTTGAGTTGGTGTGGTTGTTAGCCAATACTGTTGATGTTGATGGTACTGTCAACTCTATTTGTTCATCAGCTGACTTTTCGAAACCATTGTTAACTAATCCTTTCTTTGGATTTTTAATTTTTTGTGGATGTGGTAGAGCATAACGTAATTTTTCCCAAAACATTGGATCACCCCATTTTAAATACGTATTCATGCTAATATATGTTTTTATTTCTGGATCTAAATTCGGTATGTTTCCAATTTCTTTATACATGATAACAATGACACGTTTACGACTTTCTTCAATTGCATTAGTATGTGCTGTCATAAATTCCATACGTCCCCAATGAGATTCCAAAAAATTTGGAGATAAGACAACGATAGTCTTTCGAGACTCTTGAACCGATTTTACAATTTGTTTTTGAATAAATTCTCCAGCGTTCCAATCGCGATGGTGTATACACAATTTATATGGGTTTGGTGTATTTTCTAGTTTTGGCATCAAATGTTTAAGTACAAAATCTTCATCTTTATGCGAGAAGGATATGAAAGCATCATATATTTTATCTTGATCTAGTTCTTCTTCTGTAACAAACCATAGACATAGATTGTGTGCAAATAACCATACTTTAATTTCTTGATTAAATTTATAGTAAAGACCTGCAACGATACCAAAGATTATTCCAAACAGAGCTAGAGCTACGCATGCGGCTATTAATATAATATGATCTTGTGGGCACAAATCAGTTTGTGAAAGTGTTTTAATACTTGCGCCTTTCTCACATTTCATTAATTCATAATCTGAAATTAATTTAAATCGATTTTGTATGAATGATAAAAATTCTGATGATTCACAATCACATCTCCAACTGTTCCTGCTCAATGATAGTTTTTGTAATGAGGTTATGTTATTTAATTTTGAAATTGTTGTTGGATTTAAATAACTCAATTTGTTGTTATCAATTTCTAATATTATTATGTTATTTGGTAAATTTTTTACGTCAATATTACCAATTGAATTATTTGAAGCGTAAATTTTTCTAACTTCAGGAATTCTTGTATTATTAGTCAATGGAAGTTCTGTTATGTTATTGTTTGATATATTTAGTTCAATTAAATGCATACTCCCAATTACTGATAAATCTGGAATCTCTGTTAAATTTGAATAAGAACAATCAACAATTATTGGACCACCAGCATCATCAATTGGATGCACATAACATTTACAACTTTCTGGACAACTGGTGTTTGAACCACTAAGAGGACATAATATTTCATTTAATGTTAAATCTCTCACCTGCCGATAGACAAGACTTGGTGGCTTTGTACACTGTAATCTTCCAGGTTGTATTTCTATAAGTTTGCCATTTGGTTCTTGCAAATGCTTCACTAAAGTGGATATACCGCAATCACAGTTTATTGGATTGTTTTCGATGTAAACAGTTATATCATAGTAATAATCTATATTGGCATCCGGAGATATATTTAAGTCAATTTCAGTTATTTGATTATTTGTTAGGCTAATTTTGATTTTGTAGAACAGGCTAAAGAGCTCATTAAATGAAAATGTTGTGATGTTATTGAAACTTAAATCTAAGTCATATAAATTAAATAAACTTGTATTGATGCTATACCAATTACTTAAAACAGTTATTAGAGAATTGTTTTTTAGGTCTAAATAACGTAACGATTCGGGAAATAAACTAGCTTTTAATGAAGAATCTGTTAGATGATTATTTGCTAAATCAAGTGATATTAATGATGTTGAATCAAAAGCATTTATAGCAATAAAATTAAGATTGTTGTTGTGCAAATAGAGATGTTCAAGTTGATGGAGATGTTGGAACAATGTTCTGAAATAAAAAAAAAAAATGTTAGAATGTTATTAATGAAAGTTCGTTTGCACGAAGTTAAGCTTTCGAATAATTAAACATACAATGTTATTGTTAAAAACCGTAATCGACGTTAGTCAATGTAGCTCAGTGGGTAGTTAGTGCTAGTATCTGATAGACGAAAAGACAACAGGTTGATTTTCGTAATTTAGGTCATAACTATTCTTATTAGGAAACTGAAAAGCTACTGGACAATTCCATGATAATTATACAGAATGACAGTCTTTCTAGAATTAATGAAAATTTCAATCGTAGCCTGGCACAGAAATGTTTGTTCCAGAGCATGAAGTTATAGAACATCCAGACCAAAAAATATATTATTTACCACCTTATATAGTTTTTAAAGGAGACAACAAAATCAATAAACCAATATAAACTAAATACCGTTACATATCATACATCAAGTGCTCCATACTTAACGAGTAGAACCATTAAAAAAGCTAGTGCTCTATACTACGAAAAGTGTTACGTTGACAATATTATTTCAGGAGTTGGCCTTTATGGTTAAAGGCAATTATGGTTTTTCAAACTGCAAGATATTTAATCAATGTAAAATATATAGAAAAGTCAGTCGATTTAATATTTAAAAATTTTAAAGATGGGGCCAATTTTTGTAGATCAAGAATGAACTGCTGAAGAATTTTGCATTTCCAAAAATTCCAGCTTTACCCTAAATATATCAAAATTCAAAGAAAATTGTTTTTGTTGTTCTAGAGATATCAATTTTTCTAAAAATGTGCATCTCAAGTCACAAGTTTTAGTTATAAAACTTAACGAAAAATTTTAGAACCAAATCAATCTCTTTCTGAAAGTTTAGCAGTGTTTAAACTTTTATAAAGAAAACTGCGGCAATCGGCAACTGTGGCAACAACGCCATCATTAAACATTTTGTATTTTAAATCAATTTCTATTTCTATCAACTTTTAGCAATATGAGCAAATAGTTTACGGTGTATTTTTGAGAAGGCCAGATTTACTTTACCAATGCACAAATAATAATTTATATTGGGTAAGGCGATTTCTTGCAGATTGCTATTTAATTTCAAAGTTATCCTGAATTTGAATTTCCAGAAATCTTTCGGACCACTCTGTTCTTAAACTAAACACTTTAAAGTTTAAACTACTTCCAAGTATTAAGTCAGTCTTGGTCGGATGAGGTAACCGTATTTAAATATAAATTTAACTTTTTTAGTCCTCTGGATCTCTTAACCAGCCATGATTCGACTTTGATCCGACCACCTAATGTTTTGATTTGATTGAAATTATAGTTTTCAAGCCAGGCGTAGTTTAGTTATCGTAATTTTAAATTTATTCCTTTGGATTAAAAATCAAACATGGCATTATGTTTGGAAAATTTGACCCTTCCATATAAAAATTTATAAAATACAAATAAAAATTGAAACACTTACCCAGAAATGTTTGTCAATTGATTTCCTGATAAGATCAAACCAATTAAATTGATTGTATTTTCAAAAACATCACCAAGCTCAACCAGCAGATTATTACTTAAATCGATATCTTCCAATTTCTTTTGATTTGAAAACAAATCAATGGGTAAGTGATTGTGTGCTAATGTCAAATGTTGCAAATTAGTAGCACCAACAAATAGCTCGCTTGGAAGTACTCTTAATCGATTATCATTTAACCACAAAATCTTTAAGTTTCCTAAATGATGGAAAACACCAGTCTGCAAAACTTCTATATCATTATGTGATAAATATAATTCCAGTAATGATTCCAATCCTTCAAATGTATTTTTTGTTAAATTTTTTAATGCGTTGCCCGTTAAATTTAAATATGTTAATACCTGTTGATGTTGAAACGTCCCATTTCCAAGTTCTTCAAGATTGTTGTAACTTAAATCTAGAAACCATAAGTTTTGAAGATTTTTAAAAATGCTAGGTAATAGATTCAGTTTATTTTTGCTCAAACTAAGCGATTCAATGGTTGAAACGTTTTTAAATAAATCATCCGGGATATATGTTATGTTGTCCTTTTCTAAATAAAGCTCTTTCAAACCGTCCAATTCTGATAAATGTTGACGAGATAACGATATCCCAAAATTAGAATTATAAAATTTTAAAACTTTTATATTTTGTATTGCCAAATTTTTTAAAACAGCTACAATCGGTTGATTTTCTAGTATGGGACATTTAAATATAATTAAGTTTGTAACTGCACCAATGTTCATTATGGGCAAGCAGTTATAAACATTTTCATTCGCTAATAAACAATGAATTTCTAAAAACTGGGGTAGTTCCATACGTAATTCTACTAACGGATTGTCCCCTGGACACTTGGTTACATTTGTGTTATTCACAATTTCAGAAGTGCAAGGCGAAAATGTCACGCAGTTTTCTGTTTTGCTATATTTCTCCATTAAATTTCCATATACATTGCACGTTAATGTTATTGCTATTACGATTATCAATTCAATTTTGTTAAGAATCATTCTTATTTTGGTTCTTTTTGCTTTTCTTCAGTAAGAAGATTTTGTTTCAAGACGAAAAGAAGCAACGAAGTTTTGGTTTTCTGTAAAAAAAATTGTTTATTAGCTTTTATGAAATTGTCATTTATAAAAATACCTTTTCATATATAATATATAAAAAATATTTATCCTTTCGACAGCAAAAAGAATAACTTTAATATATGGGAATAACATATACATTATGAAAAATTTGAATGGCTGTTCGACTTGACATTTGTTGTTCATGAGATATCGAGAATTTTTTTAATTGAGCAAATGTTGCCAATTTTTTAATATATTTTGTTTAAACGATTGTGATCATATGTCAAGTTCTTTTGCGATGATTGATGTCATTGTTTTTTGTTTTATATTTTTTTTATTCGAACATTTTGTATCGTATAATACTTTTGTGTTTCACTTGTGATCCATGCTCAGCATAATAAAGTTAAAACATTTATCAAAAATTTAGTGTGAGAACTTACAATATTGCCGTCGCCGTAGTGTACCTTCCTCAACTAACATCTAAATAAACCACCTACGCAAATACCCGGCTTAGTTCTCTAGACCTTCAAACTTTATTTATCATTACAATTGTATCTGGATCACAATTCAACTATGCAAGAATATACAACAATCAACAAAAAAATATGGTTCTTCGAGCTGAATTCTAGACGAATACTTAATAGTCTAAATGAACCAAGAGTATAAGAAATTTTCATTTTAATATGAAGTTAGATATATTCTGTCAGATTAAAACAAAAGATGTATACTGTGAATTGAGTAAGATAGGATGAAATAAACCAAATTTGTCGTTGGAGAATAAAGTAGAGGGTTTTTACCATCACCAATTTACTTTAAGTAAAAAGCCGGAACAGAACCGGATTTTTCTAAATGCTAATCTACCAAGATTCATTTAATTTGATTATCTGGTACATATATTATTGAGGTTACAAAACCACCAACGCTCAGAGGACTACTAGCATTTTGTTAAATTTCGTTTAAAAAATAATCAGCTCATTGCCATCCCAAAATAAACATAAAAAACAGTGAAAAAATCACCTTTTATTTACGTACTGTGGATCCTTAACCCTTTGTCTATTGTACCCCAAAAGCTATGAAATCTTTCTGATATTGATTAAAATCTTTTACCAACGTTTCATGATATTCGATTTGTAACTTTTGGCAGGAGCAAGGATAAACGCCTTAAAAATTAGAAAAAATTTTTTAACCGGAAGTGATAAACCGGAAGTTGGTACGCCGTACGTATAAATATTTTGTAACAGTTTTAAAACATAATATACCAAGTCTCAATAAGATTTAAATATTCAAAGTATTAGGTGTTCTAACTGCCACCATTTTGTCTAATTTTGAAAAGTATTCAGAGAACATCTGAACAATTTTCAAGTGAACAAGAATCACATACCGGGATCACATACAAAATTTTATGCACTTTTCTCAACACCACCCACACACCTACCCACTATATAATAGAAGGAAGCTCTATATATCCATGTAATAAAAATATTCTAAATAAGATTGTTACTTGTGATACAGGTAGGGTTACCAACTCTTGAAAGCGCGCGACCCGGAGATTTTATAATATACAAACATATAATTCAACTAGGGGACCCCGGTGCATTTGCATAAATTTTAAAACTAATATTTTTTAAGCCTGAAATAAAATCACAATCCAAAATAATACGTCTATCCGCAAGTAAAGCAAAAATTGAAATTGAAATGAGAATAAAATTTAGAAGAAATCAAAACCTCCTAAATCATAGCCCTACTGATTCAAGCCATTTGCAATAAACAATGAACATTGCCATATGCAAAAAAATGGTGTTTTTGAATAAATCCTTTTAAATTTTTTTTATATGTAGTTTTATTTTTCCAGTTGGCGTTATAGCAATTTTTTCAATTTTTTTTATATTGAGTCACGATTTTGTTTGTGCAAAAAATGAGTTAGGCTTCTATATCGGGGGTTTGAAGAAATTCAAAATATTTCGTTTTTTTTCGTTTATTTTAGTCTTTTTTGATTTTTGATACCATTTTGTATTCTTTTCTTTCTCTTTTGTATTCTCTTCTGTATTCTCGTCTTTACTATGGCTACGCTTTTTCGTGGCTTGTGTATTATATATATGATAAAAATTTAATTTAGTTGAATCTCCATGAAATTAATACAGGATAATCTGCATTTTCCTGTAAACTCGTTAACTTTTTCGAGCCCCTCATAGTTTTGATTTTTCAACCATTCGTTATTGAACGAGATGTAATAACATTTTCTTTTATTGTCATTGTTTTGTTTGGGATTATTTTCATTTGACTGATATTTATTATTTAATAGTAAAATTAACATACGCACAGTTTTATATGGGCAACTAATTAAATTCAAATGTCAAAACCATTCAAAACTAACAACAAAAAACTATTAACCCAATATAGACATAAAACATCAATTAGCTTATACGTAATATAGAAAAACAAAATATCCAATGAACCAACATAAATAACCAAAAAACTCATTGCAAACTAAACTCTGCCGTTTTCTAATACACAGATTTTCGTGTTTTTTGTTTTCAAACGAATTCTGTTTATGTGAATTGAAAGAAATTTGACATTTTTTATTTTTTATGTAATTATAATTTCACCCGGAGATTTGCCTTCCAAACCCTGAGCCCGGAGATTTGCCAGCGAACCCTGAGTCTCCGGGTGAAAACTACTCAGTTGGTAACCCTATAAAGGTTGTAGTAATGCCGAACGTTTCATTATTTTTTATATATTACGATGAAATATTTTAGGTAGCAAAATCGAAATATATTTATTACACACTAGTGCGTAATGAAAAATTAAAAATGCTCTTATGTTGTCATGAAAACGTAACCAAATATCAACAATTACAAAAATTAAGTATACAAAAAAAGTTTTTAATCGCATACAACTTGTTCAAACGATTTTATTGAAATTTCTTACAATTGATATGCATGCTTGCTTTAATTTCAAAGGACAAATAAAAACCTAATAAAGGTTTTAAATTACTATTTAGGATAATTATGAATTCTTAATGTCAAAACGAATCTACGTTACATAATTGAATTTATTATTTTTTCTTTACAAATTATTTAATTTCTAAACCTTACTATATGTACTTTAAAGCCGCAAATCACAGTAATAAAGTAACACTTTAATATATAGGCGAATAAAAATATCGTTTTTATTCACCTACATATTAAAGTGTTAGTTTATTACTGTGTTTTGCGGCCTTAAAGTGTCACTTTTTAACCATATATTTTGTTATCATAGTTACGTCCAAAAAAGTAAAAAACATTTGCATTTGTTTAAAGTCTATAAAAAATAGAAATTTTTATCAAAGCAACCCTTAAATTTAAAATTTCATAATCCAATCAAAACAATGTTTATCATTTGTGGTTATAGTTATACAACAATTTGGAAAAAATGACAAATATTTTGTCAAAGGTTATTTGTTCAAAATGTATGCAAATTTATAATTTTGATTTAGAATAAACAATTTTTTTTTTAAATATTTTGCTTGTGGCGAATAAAATATAGTATATGATGCACGAACGTAAGTCATTTTGGACTTAATGTGGGTGAAAATTTCGGGTAGTGCTTCGATTTGCAAACTCCACATCCGTCCAAAATCTTTAGTTTTGCTTCCTTGAATCATAATGTACTATTACGTTCGTGAAATTGTCCCACTCGACGCTAACCTGTCTCGTGAACAAATTTTCACTCACGAAAAGTAGCGTT
>OY856188.1:32434336-32476513 GCA_963693315.1 Diogma glabrata
AAATATATATATATATAAATATATATAAATATATATATATATATATATATATATATATATATATATATATATATATATATATATATATATATGTATATATATATATATATATATATATATATATATATATATATATATATATATATATATATATATATATATATATATATATATATATATATATATATATATATATATATATATATATATATATATATATATATATATATATATATATATATATATATATATATATATATATATGTATATATATATATATATATATATATATATATATATATATATATATATATATGTATATATATACATATATTTATATATATATATATATATATATATATATATATATATATATATATATATATATATATATATATATATATATATATATATATATATATATATATATATATATATATATATATATATATATATGTATATATATATATATATATATATATATATATATATATATATATATATATATATATATATATATATATATATATATTTATATATATATATATATATATATATATATATATATATATATATATATATATATATATATATATATATATATATATATATATATATATATATATATATATATATATATATATATATATATATATATATATATATATATATATATATATATATATATATATATATATATATATATATATATATATATATATATGGGTAGTTCTTTTATAAACCGAACACCATTCTGACCGACCCATTTTTGATTTGGCTGAAATTTTTTATAGGGGTTTTCTATCGAAAAAAAAGATATACGTGTTCGAGGATTTTTTTTTTTTTTGGAAAATAGAGCTGTTCTAAATTTCGTTAATTTCGTGATTTTCGGCTTGAAGACTTATTTTCAAAAATTCATAACTTCAGTTTTATAGAAGATAGAAGGTTTTTCTTTTCTTTATTTGAAAGTTAAAAGATGGAATTTTTTAAAAATAAATATTTTCAACTAAAGTTATTAACAAATTCCTATTGTTATAAACAAATAAAATGTTAAAATTAAATTTTAACCATTGCATCACCCATGAAATTAGTTTTTAATATTATCATCGTATTTATCGTTTAATTTTCTATAAAAAAAGTATTTTTTTTTAATGGAGAAATGATATTTACTGTTAGAAATAAATTAATTTATCGAGCGCGGGACGACAAAAAATTCCATATATGGGTCATTCTTTTACATACCGAACAGAATAGGACAAAATGTGACTAAGACATTTTTGATTCAGCTGAAAATTTTTTGAGGGTTCTATATAAACATTACGATATACTTGTTTTCGGATTTTTTCTTTTTTTTTTGTTTTTTAGGGGAAATAGAGCGGTTCTAAATTCCGAGAATTTTGTGATTTTTGGCTTGAAGACTTGTTTTCAAAGATTTATAACTTCGGTTCTGGTAGAGATAGACACTTTTTGTTTGTTTTATTTTAAAGAATAAAGATGCAGTTTAAAAAAAAAATTATTAATTATAAAAATTATTAACAAATACCTATTGTTATACACAAATAAAATTTTAAAATCAGTTTTTAGTAATTATATAAAAAAAATAAAGAGTGTTTAATGTAATCATCGCGTTCTACGTTCAATTTTCAATAAGAAACGTATATTTAATTAATGAAAAAATGAGTTTTACTGTTACAAATAAGTTAATTTTTCCAGCGCCGGACAGTAAAAATTTATAAAATTTGTTATCGTATCGCGCTCGATAAATTAGTTCATTTCTAACAATAAAACTCATTTCTCTTCTAATTGAAAATCGTTTCTTATTGAAAATTGAACGTAGAACGCGATGATTACATTAAACACTCTTTATTTTTTTTATATAATTACTAAAAACTGATTTTAAAACTTTATTTGTTTATAACAATAAGTATTTGTTAATAATTTTTATAATTAATAATTTTTTTTTTAAATTGCATCTTTATTCTTTAAAATAAAACAAACAAAAAGTGTCTATCTTTACCCGAACCGAAGTTATAAATCTTTGAAAACAAGTCTTCAAGCCAAAAATCACAAAATTCTCGGAATTTAGAACCGCTCTATTTCCCCTAAAAAACAAAAAAAAAGAAAAAATCCGAAAACAAGTATATCGTAATGTTTATATAGAACCCTCAAAAAAATTTTCAGCTGAATCAAAAATGTCTTAGTCACATTTTGTCCTATTCTGTTCGGTATGTAAAAGAATGACCCATATATGGAATTTTTTGTCGTCCCGCGCTCGATAAATTAATTTATTTCTAACAGTAAATATCATTTTTCCATTAAAAAAAAATACTTTTTTTATAGAAAATTGAACGATAAATACGATGATAATATTAAAAACTAATTTCATGGGTGATGCAATGGTTAAAATTTAATTTTAACATTTTATTTGTTTATAACAATAGGAATTTGTTAATAACTTTAGTTGAAAATATTTATTTTTAAAAAATTCCATCTTTTAACTTTCAAATAAAGAAAAGAAAAACCTTCTATCTTCTATAAAACTGATGTTATGAATTTTTGAAAATAAGTCTTCAAGCCGAAAATCACGAAATTAACGAAATTTAGAACAGCTCTATTTTCCAAAAAAAAAAAAAAATCCTCGAGCACGTATATCTTTTTTTTCGATAAAAAACCCCTAAAAAAAATTTCAGCCAAATCAAAAATTGGTCGGTCAGATTTTGTCCAAATCTGTTCGGCTTATAAAAGAATTACCCATATATATATATATATATATATATATATATATATATATATATATATATATATATATATATATATATATATATATATATATATATATATATATATATATATATATATATATATATATATATATATATATATATATATATATATATATATATATATATATATATATATATATATATATATATTTCAAAATTATGGTTAAAATAACCAATGTTTATTATCTTCTCGACTTTTTAATTATTTGTAATTATTTTATTTGAGTTAACTGAAGTTTTATAGTCGAGTTGTAAGTTTTAAAATAAAACAATTATTTTATTTATAAAGATTACTTATATTTCGGTTGTTGATCACAACCATCATCAGAGTAAAATTTAAGAATATCAAATGTTAAATGTTAAATGTTGATATTCTTAAATTTTACTCTGATGATGGTTGTGATCAACAACCCAAATATAAGTAATCTTTATAAATAAAATAATTGTTTTATTTTAAAACTTACAACTCGACTATAAAACTTCAGTTAACTCAAATAAAATAATTACAAATATATATATATATATATATATATATATATATATATATATATATATATATATATATATATATATATATATATATATATATATATATATATATATATATATATATATATATATATATATATATATATATATATATATATATATATATATATTTTTATATATATATATATATATATATATATATATATATATATATATATATATATATATATATATATATATATATATATATATATATATACTAGCGGGACCCGGCGTGCTTTGCTACGCCTTTAAATAAAGTTTGTGTGTATACATTTTATTGACGTAGTAGCAATTATTTCAAAGAGTAGTAATGAGAAATGATTTTCTATTGGAATATTAATTTTTGGGCGATTTTGTGAGTAATTATTACCCAAAGTAATTATTAAAAGTATTGTTCCCGATAATAAGTAATTATTGTCGGGATTGAATTCACACTGATCAGAGACATCATAGTTCAAAGCCATCTTACAGACTCAGCCACAGTGGATGAAACAACAATGAAACATATTTTAATTTTCATGTTCAGATAATTTCTAAATTGAAACTTCATTATCTCATATTTTTATTTAAATTGAATTCTCCATCTGTGATTTTACAATTGTAAATTGTATTCGTTCCCAACACGAAACACACAAAAACTCTTTTAAAGAAGTTTTTCTGAGAGAAAATAAAAAATTCTTTAAAATTGCAAAATTCATGTGAATCAAAATAATTACTTTAAGCTTAATCACTCTAAAAATCTCTCAAAACTTTATTTATTTTACACCAAATAGTGTAAAACTTTTGTTTATTTAACATTATACCGTCGCATATTGTCGGTATCTCATAAGAAAGGAAATTCAAGAAAACTCGTTTGATAACAGCCGTGTTCGATTTGACTGAAGCATTTGAAACAACGAAAAATGTAATACAATTGTTGTTGTTTTTACAGTTGCTTCAGTTACACTAAACGTACCTAATATTCAATTTACATTGTATCATTTTTATTGCAACAATTATTTATTTTAATAAGGAAAAAATTTCAAAATGTCGTTTCAATTCTATTTCTTTATTCGTGTGCTTGTGGGCACAAAATTATATTTTGTGTTTTGCCGTCTAGATGCGTACACGAATAAATCAGAAGGTATTCCGACGTTAGATGGCCACATACAGTTGTCCAGATGTTAGAAGTACGGATTCTAAAAATCTACCTAGTCCACATCCATACAGCAATTGTCCTTGTGCTTTGTTGACAGTCATTGCAAAAGCGAGTCGCACTGAAAACTAAACGGTTGAATTAAAATGCCATATCAGTTGGGATCATTGAAATGCGTGGGAACAGTACATCTTCCCCTTTGAATTTTCCATTCAAAATTTTAGCATCAATGACATTGTTCATCATCTTTTTCACCGAAAATTTTAAAAAAATTTGTGCTATTTCAAAATATTTGACATATTTTTTTAATAAAATGTGTTGTGTAGTCGGAATAACAGTATGTGTCACAACAACACATAAAACCCTTTAAGACCTAGGTTCCACAACATCTTATTTTTTAATATGATGAACGCAAGTTTCTTATCTTTTAGTTTTTTATATTCTTTTTAGAGAATGGAAAACTAAATAATAAATCCTTTCACATAATAAACGACATAGGGCAATATTTCATGATAAAATGGAGGAAATAAAAATAAAATACTTTTTTTTTCAAATTTGTAAGAACAAAGCTAAATTGGGTTACCAATTATCCGTATAGTGCTAGAAGCATATACTAAGATCATGAAAAACATGGTTTTGCTCAAGGATTAAACCCGGCATATATAATAATTACATGGAAGCTCATTTCTTCGAGCAAGCGAAAAAGTTCATTCTTTAAAAAAATGTAAAAAAATAACAAATTTGCGTCCATCAACACCTTAGAAAGCATATTGTTGTGGGAACTTATTCGTCAAAGGTTGTTATTTTTAGTTGTTGCACACATTGTAATTCGTACAACCCAACACATTTTATTTAAAAAAAAACAACAGCGTGTCATCATCATCATCAAAGAATATTAATACAATAACTAAGACTAAGGGTGCTATCGTTGATTGAAAAAAGCTCATCCGCCGAAACCCTTAAGATATCACTTTGGCTAGTGATATCTCACTGATATTGCCAGTGGTATACGATATCTCAAGCTAACTCATATGCAAATAGCAGGGACCTAAGTACGCGGGGTTGTCACACCCGTAGATCAAAAATTTTAAATTTTACAAATCTTCCTGCGGAAGTATCTAATTAATTCGTTAATGAATTCATTAATGAATTGTTACCGTTTGAAAATTACTATTGCATACGTGTTGCCAGCTAAGTCCTACCATTTTTAATTAGTTTGTTCATCATGATTGCCATCCATGTTTGATTTTATGCTTCTCTGTATGGTATTCGTGCGGCTCCCATTTCGTAATTTTGAGCTTTAAATCGATTTAATCGATTGTAAAGTCGTTGTTTATGAATTATCTTGTGGTGATTACTCTAAAAATATTATACGGGCAGACGCGTAGGGTTTTGAAGAAACGCTTTAAGGCAAATTCTGTATACATTAAAACAGACCAACCAAATAAAACCCCTATAGCAAAACATGTTTTGGAAAATAAAATGATTATTTAAATTTTTCAATAGATAATATGAGGTTAAATAAGAGGTGCACGACAGCAATAAATTGGATGCTTTTGAATCCCTTTACATTAATAAGAATATAAACGCAATTAATATCGACAACGGCAACATAAATTCAAATTTATTTAATTTATTTACTAACCACACACGACAATTGGACAAAGCAAGCTTAGTGATTTTTAAAAACTTTGACATTAAAAAAACAATTTAAATACAAATACGGCACCATCTATTGGCTAACCCAAATTTATGAGGCGTATATCACACTATCAAATATATTGGTCAATAAAAAAAATTTGACATGAAATTGGAGAGTTTAAAGCATTGAATAAATGTATAAGGAAGAATAATTACGTGTGGCTACACGAATATATTTTGAAGTATGTAATTTGTATGTCTCTGCGTTCTTCATCCATGACATTTGACATATTTCGTTTTGTATTTAAAAATAAAATGATAGCTTTTATCCGAAATTCTACTTTAAGATATTCAAATTAAACAAAATTTATAAAAATTAAAGTTTAAATTAATGTTTTACAAAACAATTATTAGTATTTGTGCAGTAGTTTGTTCATAAAATTGAAGTTGCGGAATTGAAATTTGATCATCGAATTTCATATCCATGATTAGAATATTTTTACTAATACTACGCATAAAAAGGGCTTAGAATGATTTTTTAACAAAAACATAAAGTATTTGCTTACAAAAGCTGTTGTTTTTAGTTTAATTTTATATTTTATTACCCTACATAAATGTAATTTTATAAGGCTTTTAAATTTATATGTAACATTTATTATTTCTTTTATTTGTTTTGAAAATATGAATATGCAAATTGTTAACAGTACCACCCAGCTAGAGCGCAAACACTACCAAACTTCACCAATACTAAAAATTAGAAGCTTCACTCAAGATGTCTAGTTACTCTTCCTTAGATTTATTCAATGGTGTAAAGATTGATTGATTTTTGTAAATTAGTATTGAAGATCAATAAAAAATTTTAAAAAATAAATTTAAATTATTGTTTTCTTTAATTTTTACTCTTATTTTTATTCAATCTCTTATAAAAACCAATACAATAATTTTTTTACTGATTTCGATATTTTCTAACACTTCTATAATTAATATATAACTTACACAAAATTATCAATAATCTTTGGTAACGTATCTGACTAAGCATAAAATGCTTTTCGTTTATTATCAAATAAAACAAATCTTTCTTTACTAAAACATATTTGATAGTCTAACAATGGCCTTATCCAGATGTTGAAGTTTACTATCAATTGAATAAATTGATTTACGCTGCCATCTGAAAGTTGGCATATGAACCTTCCATATTTAACATTTAATTTGTAATTAAAAAAAATTTAGGCATTTAATCAAGATAATAAGTATATCCTATCTCTCAAGTTGGACCATCATACACACATTGTACAAAGTACAAAATTTCATTAAGATTGGTTACGTTGTTGCGGAGTTTATCGCGGACAAACATCGTGACACGTGATTTTTATATATATAAGATAAGATATATATATATATATATATATATATATATATATATATATATATATATATATATATATATATATATATACCGAGTGATTTTTTTAACTTGAAACTTTCAAATATCTCGAAAAATAAGCACTCTCCTGAAAAAATGGCGATATTCAAATTTTAATTATTCCGTGGGGGAAACACATTAGTGCAAAAAGATAATTTGTATGAACTACATATAAGAAATGATCTTGAAATTTAATTAAATATTAAATTAACAAAGCTATCAAATACAGATATATGTATCTACATAAATAGCTATTAAATATTTAAACATACATTGTGATTTTTAATATTTAAAAAAATATCTTTAAATTATTATTAGCAAATTTTTTTGACAATTCAGATAATGATATAAACTTAAATTATAAAATACCTGTGCTTTAGAAGTAAATTATGTAGCATGAAGAATTAAACATATGTATATTATATTAACCATAATTAAAATAACAAGAACCAGGCTATTCAAAATACGTTTTAAGGCAGTTTTTGTTATATATGTTTTACGGTTGCCTAGATATTACACGTAATTTTTTTAATTATTTCGTTTTGAATGGTTGCTTTGATATTTTTAATAAATCTACAGAGCTTTTAGCACAAATTAGTTAATATTTAGTGCCAAGAGTTAATAAATTTGTACAAACAAGTTTGGGAATAATAAATAAGTAAATGTGAAGAGGAGAATTGAAAAATCAATTCAACATATATGTTTAATAGTTCTTAATAGGGGAATCTTAATTAAACAAACATATTAATATGTTATATTTAATTACTACCTTTTTTATTTTGAATCATAAACATCATATCTGGTAGCAATGTACCATTAAGGGGTGGACTGATGAATGTTGTTATATCTTTTAAAAACCATTGCTTACATATCGATGGATTCACCCAATATGATGACAAATGTTCAGAGTATGAGAATACTTCTATTTCTTGACAAAGAATCAATGTTTCCAAATTAAGAAACATCACAATTTGTTCAATTTTGTAGAACCGAATTTTATCAGTAAAAGCGGATAAGAATAGTTTTTTTTTTTATATAGTTTGCCATCAAAATGAACTTCACTATAAAAAGTAATGTGATCCAAAGATATCCCAAAATGTTGACTTATTTCAATCAAAATTTGTAATTTTTGTTCTTCAATCTTTTTATCTACCACAAGTTTGAGTTATGTTTACTATTTATGAACAACGCAAATTGTAATTGACTCTTCTTAGCCAGCGATAAACATATGTTTTTTCTTGAAGTAATTGAGCGAGCATATGTTTTAAATGGTTTATGTTTGGATTCATATCTAAATGGGCAATAATGCCGCGGTGGACCTGAATACTCAATAACGTCAGGGTAATGCAATAAAAAATGGTGTTTGGGTTTCAAGTTATAATTGAAATAGTTGACATAGTCTTAACAAAGTAGTTTTATATATATGTTTTCGAACTATTTCACTTTATTTTAAATTATAATTTTACAGCATTAAAAATATAGCGTCTTTAATAGAACCAACTAAGGATTAAAGAATTATTAAAATCACACGTATGCCTAAATAAATTGTTAGACAAATTATTTTGTATATGCTATCATTTCTTGATGAATTCTATCTTTCTTGAACATACAAACAACAAAATATTTACTCTATTTCATCAAAGTTTGTTGCTTAAATCCACAAAAAATCTTGTACATAGGATTAAAAATATTTTAAATTCTTCATTGAATGATTGTACCAGTGACTAATTATTTTTAGAATCTACCAAGACTTTTCAGGTTTAATCAACCATCAATTTTAGTACCACTATCAAAATATTTGTTATTTCTACGCTATCTGTGTGAACCAATGATAAAACACTTTTAAATTCAACCACATAGGCTTACAGTCAAATTTATTAACAATGCTAGTACCGATAACAAAAAGTTGGTAGTTTCTTTCAAATTTTTGTTTGTATAATTTCTGTAATTGTTTTGTAAAATTGACAAAATGATTGTCAAGGTTTGACAACAGCTTTGTCTATTTTACTTAATTTTAATTAATGTTACAAAACACAATCAACAAAATTCATAATAGCCCAACATATTTTTTTCAGTGTTCGCCAGATTTCTTCTTGTAGGGCTATCCAAAGAGAAAGTTTACAAACAAGAACCAACAACACGTGAGGATATGATTGGGCGAATCAAAAATGCTTGTGCCGAAATTCAAGCAGACACACTTCTCAGTTGTGTACAGTCATTTAAAGAGCGGATTAATAAGTGCATTGAAGTCGAAGGTCATCATTTTGAACACTTATTTTAAGCTAAAATTTCTTTCTTCACCAGCTATTTACATCAATAAACTTTTTACAATGAAAACGTGATATTTTTTATTTCAAATGTATTACAAAATCGTAGGCATATGTTCTTAGTAAAAGAAATCGAAAAAATTGAATTTCGTCGACTACAGCGCCATCATGATATGAATCTGCCATATCATGAATCGAACAAATTTTTTTAGTCAAATTGTACGTATTTTTAGCCGTAGAATCCGTTTCTACAATAAAAAATTGGAGTTCTTATTTTAGATTCAAAGCTACCCCCGCCCACCTACAAAGAAGGGGCGGTGGGGGACTATTTTTTGCACTAATGTGTTTACCCTGCGGTATGATTAAATGTTGATAGTGAACATTTTTCCGTAGAGTGCTTATTTTTCGAGATATTTGAAAGTTTCAGGTTAAAAAAATCACCCGGTATATATATATATATATATATATATATATATATATATATATATATATATATATATATATATATATATATATATATATATATATATATATATATATATATATATATATATATATATATATATATATATATATATATATATATATATATATATATATATATATATATATATATATATATATATATATATATGTGTGTGTGTGTTTATCCCAAGTAGCAAAAATAGTGATTGTCAGTACTTAAAGAAAGATTTAAGAAGACTTAAACAAAGCAACGCGCCTTCTTAAAGAAGGATTTAAGTTTGAATTAAGTACAAAAAGGCCCATGTGGGCGGTCCGATAGAACGAATTAAGAAGCGTATTTTTATCTTATTTGCTTCTTAAATAGGTATGTTATTTTTCAACTCCTTCTTAACACCAGCTTAACTCTTTCTTAAATCGGTATGTCATTTTTTTGTTATATACTATCAAAGTCAAAGAGTGACGCAGAATTTTGTATCTCTCTTTATCTATATTAAATTGATTTAAATTAAATAGACAATGTTCAAATGAAACAAAAAAATATGACATGTTATGCTGTTTTAAAATTTAATGAAAGAATTGATATATAAAGAAAAATTGTATGTAAGGTTTAAAATCAGTTTTAAGCACATTAAACCGATATTTGCAAACGAAATGAGTTTTATGGTGAAATTGGAACTTCTAGCTCCTTTAAAACTTACGCGCCTCCATGATTTCTCTAATTTATTACAATTGTTGAAAATATGCCAAAATTCAATGCGCCCTAAATTATATTTTAAATTATTTGTAGATCAAACCCCGACATATGCATGCTCACATCGTTGTTAGCTATCTAAATATAAGTAAAAATAAAAAAATCGTGCAATATTTAATGTTTATATTTTAACAGAAATTTTTTCAAATTAATTCTTAAAAATTGCTGTGTGAAAATATGGCGGAATTTTGTTCTTCTACGTCCACAACAAATCATGGTTGGAATTCTCCAAATCGACCGACGATGTTGACAATAGTGGAAAACTGGCAGAAATTTTTGCCGCGTCTCAGGGCCTATTCCAAATTGTAAAAAGCCCGACTTTCACTCCCCGTAATGGCGGTGATAATAGTTTTCTACTAGATCTCTATCTTACCACAATGCCAGATATTACGAGTGTCGATGTTGCGAAAGGTAGTATTGGAAATTCTGATCATTATTTAATCTCATCAGTTATCAAAACTGATTTACTTAAAACTACAGCTCCCAAACCCTAAGAGTGGTCTTCAAAATTTTTTCCATGGTTTCCCTTTCGACCGTCATTGTTTTTACACTGACAATGTAAATGTTTCTGCTCAAAACTTTACAGAAACCATCCAATTTGCTATAAATAAATTTGTCCCTTTCTCCATAGTAAAACCCAAACAAAAATACTTGTATTCGAAAGCTGCCAAAACGGCACTTAGAAACAAACGTAGATCATTTAATATTTGGATTCATAACAAAACTCCCACTAATCGATCCCAATATCTAAAGGCCAACAAAATATCTAATCAGATTATCTCAAACGAAAAGTCCGAAATTGACAGAGCGAAAGCCTCAAAACTTACGTCTATGTCTGTTTCTGACAAGAGTTTCTACAGTGCCATTAATTCTTTAAATTCTGGTACAAAATTTTCTATTCCCCCTATTATTGATGGTGATTTAATCGTCAATGATCCCGCAAGAAAAGCTAACTTGTTCGCTGAACGCTTTGCTCTGAACTCCACTGTTTTGGAAACTCCTAAAGAAATACCCCAAATCCAGTCTTCAGGAGTTAATATGAATGAACTTCACTTCAAACCCAAAATAGTCGCTAAACTTTTAAAGGGGTTAAACATCAACAAAGCATCAGGAATGGACAATATTCCACCCATTATTTTAAAAACCTTTTCCAAAGAACTTGCACCAACTTTAACTAAAATATTCTACCAATCCTACAAATCTGGTATATTTCCCTCGTGCTGGAAGTTGGCAAATGTCCAGCCCGTCACCAAAAAGGGACCAAAATCCGATATCTCAAATTATAGGCCAATAGCTTTACTATCGGTCCTATCCAAAGTCTATGAGCATTATATTAATACACATATTTCAAAATTTCTGGAAGAAAATCATTTAATATCCGACAGCCAATACGGTTTTCGAAACAAAAGATCAACTACCGATCTATTAAACTATGTAGCGCATTGTTGGAACAGCATACTTGATAAAGGTGGTGAAACATACGTTATCGCTTTAGACATCTCCAAGGCATTCGATCGAGTCTGGCATGCCAACTTAATCAACAAGCTCGTTGCGTACGGTTTTCATCCCAATGTTGTGAAGCTGATTCAAAATTTTCTATCCGACCGATACATTTCGGTAACCTTAGACGGATATTCTTCTGAGTCTAAACTAATTAACGCTGGTGTACCCCAAGGCTCAGTATTGTCCCCAACCCTATTTTTGATTTATATCAACGAATTGTTGAAAATCACCAGCAACCCAATAAATAGTTTTGCAGATGATAGTACTCTGCACAAGTCGTTCGAGCCCCTTCCTTCAAAAGGTAAAATGCACGAACGAATTAATCCTGCCCGGAGAGACGCTGCCATAAACGTGAACAAAGACCTGAATAAAGTCGCCGACTGGGGTGACCAAAACCTTGTCAATTTCAACTCCACCAAAACACAGCTGTTGATTGTTTCCAGATTAAAGACCGAGTTCCCCAAAGATATTTTATTTAGTATGTGTGATGAACCAATGGGTGAATGTAAAAACATTCGTTTATTGGGTGTCACAGTTTCAAATGACCTACTCTGGAACGATCATGTAATGGCGATGGCAAAAAGCGCGTCTAAAAAACTCGGCCTCCTAAATAGATGCAAAAAATTTTTCACTCCATACCAATTGCTCCATGTTTATAAGTCCTATATTCGTCCCTGTATGGAGTACTGCTGTCAAGTTTGGGGTGCTGCCTCTGTTTCCATCTTGGCCCTATTGGACTCTGTTCAAAAGCGAGCTATACGAATTGTAGGTGATCGAACTTTGACATCACAACTTGATTCCCTACAACATCGTCGCACTGTTGCTGACCTCGTTGTTTTTTACAAATATCGTCATCAGCAGTGCTCAGATGAAATCAGCGGCATCATGCCTCAAACTTATTCTTACCCCCGTTCCACTCGGCAATCGGCTGCCGCAACCAGTGAAACGGTAAAGATCCCGCGCTGTCATACTGGCAGATCGCAGAGAGACTTCTTTGTCCGAACTGCGTACAAATGGAATAGTTTGCCGGAACACTTAGTCTCAGGTGGTTTCAACCCACAGATGTTTAAAAAAAGCGTTAATCTACACCTCAGAACGCCAGTTGTTGTGGGACCCAGGTCTAGACCTAGGTCTTAAAAGGTATTTATGTGTTGTTGTGACACATATTCTAAACCCTATTACACAACACATTTTATTAAAAAAAAAAAAAAAAAAAAAAAAGTAGAAGGAAAATTCTCAAATTAAGTTCATATATCTTCTTAATTTAGTATGACTCAATACCAAAAAAGTTGATATTCCTTCTTAATTCGGGAGAAAAACCAAGAACGAATATATACTATTTTGGGTATGATTAGTTTTGAGCATGTACACTGGAAAAAAAAGGTGGTGTAATTTAAAATAAGTTAGTTCAATCAAATTAATTTTGTAGCATGACCCAAAATTAAGAACAACATAAAAAGCATTTGTCTAACGGTAAAACGTTTTGTCAATCGTATTAAATTGTATATGATGCTACAAAGTTGATTTCGTTTAACTAATATTGTAGAATTTACCAACATATTTTTTCAGTGTACATCACTACAAACTTATAGTATGTGACATACCAATATTCGACGTATTAAAGAAGGCACATCATACTGATTTAATGCTTCTAATATACATACCAAATTAAGAAGCCTTTAAGAATTCTTTATGCGTGCTCATCCATTCCGATTTAAGATGTTGATATGCATACCAAATTAAGAAGTCTTTAGAAATACTTTAAGTGAGATCTTACATACCGATTTAAAACCACGATGAGAGTACCATTTAAAGAACGATTTAAGAAGCATTAAAGAAATAAATATTTAAAATACCAAAAAACGAATGGATTAAGTTGGAATTAAGAAATGACATCCCAAAGCAATACCAATTTTGCTACTTGGGATATATATATATATATATATATATATATATATATATATATATATATATATATATATATATATATATATATATATATATATATATATATATATATATATTATTAAGAAAGACAGTGCGTCACAGGATCAACGAATATGCAACCGGCTGGATTATTGGCAACTACATTTTTCTTTTGTTTCAGCAAATTTTTAGCAAGTGTTGTCAATGAGATTATATGACCCATTTATATTATCTTACAAATTAATTTATTGAAACTCAAGCTTGCCCAATACCGTTATAACAGTGGTCGCTTATATTTTCAAGCCTAAGTAACTAAACTTGATAAGTAACTAAACTCGATTAGATATAGCTTTCACACTAACTTTATCGAAAAGAATGTACACAAGTTTTCAGTCAACCGCAGTTTTATCTTTACTCTATTCCTTCCACCCGTATAATTGGATCCGCTCTTTGAAAGTGTCCAAAATGCTTTAGGGAAACCGAGTTGGGGGTGGATCTATCCTTGACCTTCACCTGGAAAAGATCTCCATCAGTCAATCGATCTCCCGATACGGCTGCCACACTACTGGTTTACTGGTTTATTATTAAGTGACCCGATTAAGTGACCCTATGTCCCTATTTCATACATATATAAATATATATATATATATATATATATATATATATATATATATATATATATATATATATATATATATATATATATATACTAGCAGGACCCGGCGTGCTTTGCTACGCTTATAAATAAAGCTTGTGCACAGACATTTTGTTGACGTAGTAGCAATGATTTCAAAAAGTGGTAATGAGAATGATCGCATAATTTTTAATTTATCTTTTTAAAAATATGGATGAAAAAATAATCAGCACTCTAGCTGATCAGTTCGGATATATGAAAAATTAGCGATCAAATAAGTTTTAAGTAAGTAAGCAAAAAAAAATTTAAGCAACTTGTTGAATTAGTAGAGGTGTGTCATCTCTATATATAACATAATACAGAACATAAATAGATTTACAAATGTTCGCAGTACCCATATGTTCAATGTGCTGGGTGCTCACTAAGAAAAGAGAACCTACAGGTTTCTAATGTTCAATTTCTCGATGCTTCTGCAGGTTATACATTATTTGTTGTGGCTCCATTGTTGGTTCAGATATAGAGGTTATCTAGTTTTATGCCTCTATTCTATCTACGCAACATAATTGTCCATACGAAAATCAATCCGTTCTACATCTAAAGCGCGCACTTTTAATGATTGAGCGTGATCTTTTTTTATGGTGATTGCAAACATCAATTTAATTGACAATTGTGATCTTTTGAATTGAAATGTTAATCACCCGTATTGTACTTATATTAAACCTAATCATCAGTATTGTATTTATATTAACGACGTAATTTCACATTGACCGACGGAGCAGATCGATTCGACGGTAGCATTAATAATTGATTGAGAACTAAGTTCGCGAATACTACGCACAGATCTTCAATCATTTTGCTATATAGGACAGGAAATATCATCAACCATGTGCGATTTATATTTTTTCCCATAACTTTCTTGTAGATGAAGAACAGTAAGCGGTCAGCATGATTTTAAACATAGCTCGAACTTAGTTTGGAGGTGAAGTGCTGCACGTGTCATTGATGAATGATACATACATCCCAGTGCTGCTTCATTGTAGCACGCTAAAACTGAAATGTTGCCTTTATTAAAGTACTTTCTAACTTACGTATTTGACTGATTTGACGTATATACCGTATTCCAAGTTTATGTGCGATCTGTATGTTCTTTGTAGCAAAGGATTAATATGGAACAACCATCCATGTTTATGGAACTATTTCCATGTTCCCGTTTCGCATATCTATATATTGTTACCTTACCGCCATCTGCTGCGGCTCTCTTTTATATAAAGGATCATCGTTTCATGTAACTGAATTTCGTGTAACTGACTGAATCCATGGTGATATCACTTTGCCTACTTTGGATTCAGTGGATTCAGTGTTCTGGAAAGCTCATGTTACATATTTTTCGTCACAACTTCCTACAAATCTTTATCGAAGCTGGCATCGGATATTTGCCGTGTGCATTTGAGATGATTTTGTGTGTGTGCGTTAGTTGTGAATAACCGTCATATTAAATTGGCTCTCGCAAATATACTGGTACTTCAGAGAAAAGCTTGGTTTGATTTAATCGAATGAATATTAAACGTTCTGTTTCGAATGTTTTTGCATACATATCTACCATGTATTGGTGAAACAATTGACGGCATTTCCAAATGTGGAAATCTTCCCCTCGAATCATTAATCCCTCTTTTATTGACAAAAATTATATCCCGGTTGAAATTTATTGCCGACTTTATTAATTGTCACTTCGTTTATTGTCCGAGCATTGAATCTTCTCATATGTTCTCAAGCAGGCCTTTTGTCAACCTGACCTATTGAAACTTATATATGTATCACATACATCATGTCAACTGCTGTTTTGAACAAATGCACTTAATCGTTTTTTGAAATCTGGTTTTCAAAAAAATTATCAAAATGCCATTCCGTGTGATAAATTGGACAAAACTATATATGGGTGATCAGATCACCCATACATAACTAATCGATTAAATTAAGTCTTTAAGTGAAGCTCGACCATAAAAAGATTGAATTGAGATTAATGCAGATGAGGGGCGCTTGTCGACAGCTTACATTCCTATATGAAACGCATATCGCTAAAAAAAACTATATAATAACC
This sequence comes from Diogma glabrata, assembly GCA_963693315.1. Taxonomy (NCBI): domain Eukaryota; kingdom Metazoa; phylum Arthropoda; class Insecta; order Diptera; family Cylindrotomidae; genus Diogma; species Diogma glabrata. The sequence continues at coordinate 32,451,494 of OY856188.1, forward strand.
TTTCTGAATGCAACATTGTGTCCAAATTTCAAGAGAATCGATCCAGTACATTCCTAGATTGCCTATTTTGAACCAACGAACATTTGCATTTGTATTTATCATATATAGATATGTAGATAGAAGATAGATAGATAGATTAATAGATTGATCAGTTGTTGACTACTGAGAATTGAAGAGTATTCCAGTACTAATATCGCAATTAAAATATGGAGGTTGGTGGTAGAAGGGGGAAAATAAGGGATTATATGTATTTTGTAAAGACAAATCATAAAAAAATAAAAATAAAAAATTTTTTTCTGAAAAATACAAAACATTTTGGGGGGGAGGGCCCCCCTTATCACTTATGTGTATAAAAAATAGTTTACGACCGATTCTCAGACCTACCGTATATACACATAAAATTTCATGGAAATCGATCAGGCCGTTTCGAAGGAGTAATTGAAGAGTATTCCAGTACTAATATCGCAATTAAAAAAAGGTGGTTGGTGGTAGAAGAGGGAAAATTAGGGATTATATGTATTTTTTAATGTCAAAAAAAAAAGCTTCATAAATACGGAATTAGAGGACAAATTTATGACTGGTTGAAATCTTATTTGACAGGTAGATCTCAGCAAGTGAAAGTTTTGGGTCATCTTTCAAATTCTATTGATGTATCATCTGGAGTACCTCAGGGCAGTCATTTAGGTCCACTGTTATTTCTTTTATTTATTAATGACTTGACTTTGCTTTTAAATGGAGTTGGATATAATCTTTATGCAGACGACCTTAAACTATATAAAGTTATTGAAAATACCCATGATACCTTTGGTCTACAAAATAACATTGACATAGTTGTTAAATGGTGCAATGAAAACGGTATGTCTTTAAATGTGAAGAAATGTTCTATTATATCCTTTTCTAAAAAAAAAGTTACTTCTCTTTCAGATTATTGTATCATTGGTGAACTGATCCCCAGGACGTCATTAGTTCGCGATCTTGGAGTACTTTTAGATACAAAAGTCACATTTGCGCAACATCTTGATAAGATTTGCTCTAGAGGGCATTCCTTACTTGGTTTCATTAAACGAAGGGCTAAAGAATTTGATGATATATTTCTAACTAAGACTTTATACTGTTCATTAGTGTTACCTACACTTGAATACGCGAGCATTATTTGGTCTCCTTTTAGGAAAGACCATATTAAACGTATTGAATCTGTTCAGAAGCAATTTTTGATATTCGCACTAAAAAGTTTGGGATTCAAAGGATTTCACCTACCTCCTTATAAGAGTAGACTGTTGATTTTGAATATGATTTCTTTAGAAGACCGTCGTGAATTATCATCAACTCTCTTTGGCTTTGATTTGTTAACAAGAAATATTCAGTGTATTGATATGTGCAATGCACTGGTATTGAATGAAAATATTTATGGCTTAAGATTTCGTCGTTTGTTAGTTGAACGCATTTCCAATACTGATTATAAGTATTTTGATCCTATTAGTGAATGTATTCGTAATTTGAACAAACGTTGTCATCTTTTAACTACTAATATGAGCCGGACATGTTTTAAAAACATTTTATTAAGAATTTTTAAAACATTGCATACCGTTTGATTCTTGATTCTTTTCTTTTTCTGTTGTTATTTTTTAATATGTATTAAAATTTTAGATTTATTTTAGTTATTAAGTGTTAGATTTTAGTAATTTCTTTGTACTGTCTTAATTTGACTAAATAAATAAATAAATAAATAAATAAATCATAAAAAAATAAAAATAAAAAATTTTGTCTCAAAAATACAAAAAATTTTTGGGGGGGAGGGCCCCCTTATCACTTAAGGGTATAAAAAATAGTTTACAACTGACTCTCAGACCTACCGTATATACACATAAAATTTCATGGAAATCAGTCAAGCGGTTTCGGAGGAGTAATTGAAGAGTATTTCAGTACTAATACCGCAATTAAAAAATGGGGGTTGGTGGTAGAAGGGAGAAAATTAGAGATTATATGTATTTTTTAATGTAAAATCATAAAAAAATAAAAATAAAAAATTTTGTCTGAAAAATACAAAAAAATTTTGGGGGGAGGGCCCCCCTTATCACTTAAGGGTATAAAAAATAGTTTACGACCGATTCTCAGACCTACCGTATATACACATAAAATTTCATGGAAATCAGTCAAGCCGTTTCGGAGGAGTTTAATTACAAACACTGTGACACGAGAATTTTATATATATAGATATATATATATATATATATATATATATATATATATATATATATATATATATATATATATATATATATATATATATATATATATATATATATATATATATATATATATATATATATATATATATATATATATATATATATATATATATATATATATATATTTAATTTAAAAACTTTTATTGGTTTGTAGCCTATGTGATTTATTAATTTTATTTTACATTAAAAACATTTTTTGACGCGTTTCGACGCTTTCCGCATCATTTTCAAAAAAAAACAATTTTACTTAAATATCCTATTAAAGAAAAAACAAAACAAATCTTTTTCATAAATTCAAAACCCTAGTACATACTCTGTTTCTTCCTATTTTAATATGTTTTAATGTTATTTATTTTAAATTTAATTAGTGAATTTAAATGTTATTTGTCAATAGTGTTTTAAACTTAAATTTTTTAGTACATATTTAATTAGTGAATTTAAATGTTTTTCATGTAAGTTTTTGTTTTCAATAGGGTTTTGAATTTATGAAAAAGATTTGTTTTGTTTTTTCTTTAATAGGATATTTAAGTAAAATTGTTTTTTTTTGAAAATGATGCGGAAAGCGTCGAAACGCGTCAAAAAATGTTTTTAATGTAAAATAAAATTAATAAATCACATAGGCTACAAACCAATAAAAGTTTTTAAATTAAATATATATATATATATATATATATATATATATATATATATATATATATATATATATATATATATATATATATATATATATATATGTATATATATATATATATATATATATATATATATATATATATATATATATATATATATATATATATATATATATATATATATATATATATATGTATGAAATAGGGACATAGGGTCACTTAATCCAGTAGTGTGGCAGCCGTATCGGGAGATCGATTAACTGATGGAGATCTTTTCCAGGTGAAGGTCAAGGATAGATCCACCCCCAACTCGGTTTCCCCAAAGCATTTTGGACACTTTCAAAGAGCGGATCCAATTATACGGGTGGAAGGAATAGAGTAAAGATAAAACTGCGGTTGACTGAAAACTTGTGTACATTCTTTTCGATAAAGTTAGTGTGAAAGCTATATCTAATCGAGTTTAGTTACTTATCAAGTTTAGTTACTTAGGCTTGAAAATATAAGCGACCACTGTTATAACGGTATTGGGCAAGCTTGAGTTTCAATAAATTAATTTGTAAGATAATATAAATGGGTCATATAATCTCATTGACCACACTTGCTAAAAAATTGCATACAAAAATATCAATAATTCACATTTCCTTACATCATACAGGGGACTGCACTAATAGGGAACTTGAAAAGTGATCTTTTAGCGAGACTGGATAATCTAAGATTATCCAGATCAGTTCTAACGACCCGCACTTCTTCTATGGAATAGACCTATACAACAAAACCTTCGACACCGTTTTTATGGAAGCATATTTAGGGGAGCCATCAGGAAGCAGCCGCGTTAAACAGGGAAAAACCAAACGACATGAATTGGACCATGACCACAAAGTTGGGTTATCAGCGCTTTTGAGCCATACAAATCAGCAGATTCGGACGGGATTTGGCGTACTATTATAATACAAGACTGTTTAAACACCACCCGCCCGCCTTACTACAGTTTCCACTAAGTACCAATCACCTTGCATACCGTTGCGAAGCGATTGATTTGGAAATATTTCCCAGTTTTTGCTTTGAAATGAATTAATTTAAAATTATTTTGCTATCGAAGCAACCTCATCTTATTCGTTCTATTTCAAAATTGTAACAATTAGTTCAATGATTTTTTTTTTTCATTTTCTTTCGTTTTGCCTTAATTTTGTTTTACGAATAATAACCATGTGTGAAATGATAATTCGTGGCAGTTGATCGGAATTGATCAGATCGAGACGGACTGATTGTGTGGATAATTGATTATTTTAATCAAGTAATTTTTTCCCTGTATTTTGGGAATGTAGAACTTAATAGTAAAATATGGAGGGGCGGAAATCTCAAGATCTTAGATATCAAGACTTCGGCTTTGGTTAAGGATTTTAATAAAGTTTTCGGCATAAAAATTTTATGGAGACATTGGTTTTAGTTTTCGGCAGCGATGTATATCAAACATAAAACTCTTTAAAAAAGTACGCAAGTATTTTATCTCTGTTTAGAAGTTTATTACAAAACTAACACGAAACATCAATTCGTTGCCAGAAAATTATAAGAGATCATAAATTAACAGTTTAGTGAAAAGATGATACACTCAATAAACTCCTCAAAAACCTCTCCATTTAGCGGTTTGAGAAAATATTACAAAATCACAAATTCATATTTCTTTCAATTTCTTTCAAAATTCCAAAAATAATGTAAAAATTAAATAAAATCAAACTTTTTTCAAAATTCTAAAAATATTCCAAAAATTATTACAAAACCAAAGATTAAAACTTTTCTCAAAAATTCCAAAAATATTGAAAAAATTATATGAAAATCAAAAATCGAAACTTTTATCAAAATTCCAAAAATCATCCAAAAACTAGAACGAAATCAAATATTTAAACTTTTTCTAAATTCTAATAATATTACAAAAATTCTTAAGAATATTGCAAAAATTATAAGAAAATCAAAAATTAAACTTTTTCCAAAGTCCTAATAATATTCCACAAATTATTACAAAATCAAAACTACAAACTCTTTTCAAAATTCCAAAAGTATTTCAAAAACTATAACAAATTCAAAAAAATCTCCATGTCCCATTTCATGTTCAATTACATACAAACGCAGTTAAATTCCCAAAAATTGGCTAAAAAAAATAAATAACATCATTTTTTTGACACACTTGACAATATTTTTTTGACAAACTTATAATGCCATAATTCTCAATAATAATAATAAAATTTCTATGTCATACAAATATAATTTATTTTTTTCCAAAAAATTGGATAACAAAATAAATAAAAATCTTTCATTTGACACACTTGACAACATTTTCTCTCTCAATATTCAATGTTCCTACTCATTATCACTTAAAATAACGTTTTTTTAGCCAAAAATATGAAAATTTTCTATTTTTGACACTCTTAATGATTTTTTGACACACTTCCGGTACAGTTATCGAACACATCGTCCTTTTGGACCTGCCCATTGAGTATACCTATTTTTAGAAAAACAAAATTTTGAAATCCCTTCAGCGGTTTTCTAGATTTCGTAGGTAATGGCGGACGGATGGCTGGACGGCCGGCAGACAGACATACGTTTTTTTGCTTTTTTAGAATCAGTAGGTCCAAAACGTCGAGATATGCCCAAAAAAGTGGTTAAGAATTTCACTTTTGGGTCATGAATTCAATACTTTGGTTTTTTCTAAACCGAAGTAATATAAAATTTGATTATGTATTGGTTATGTCGAGTTTCTGGTGTTTGATTGTTTCGAATGTTTCAAATGTTTCAAAAGTTTCAAATGTTTGAAATGCTTTAAATGTTTCAAATGTTTCAAATGTTTCAAATGTTTCAAATGTTTCAAATGTTTCAAATGTTTCAAATGTTTCAAATGTTTCAAATATTTCAAATGTTTCAAATGTTACAAATGTTACAAATGTTGCAAATGTTTTAAATGTTGCAAATGTTTCGAATGTTACAAATGTTGCAAATGTTTCGAATGTTACAAATGTTGCAAATGTTTCAAATGTTTTTATTGATACAGAAAACTCAGAATGCAATCAAGTACTAATTAAATTAAAACAATATCAGTAAATAACAATATTTTTCATTTTTTTTGAGAAGCTCAATCACATCTCTCTTATGTTTTGTAATTCAAGATAAAAACACCTCAAACATATAGGTTAATTTTTAATATTGTATTTCTAATAAAGGTTTACAGCAACACAAAGATTTTAATTCAAAAAGGAAAATATGAAAATGAAAATAAAAATTGAACGAAGAAAGGATTATAATTTAATAACTGAACTCAGATTTTTGTCAGAGTGTTGTCTGTATTAAGGATAATATAAGGGAAATATTTTCTATATAAAATTAGGAAATAAAACTTTATGAAATTTGTACATTGTTGGTGTTTTGTTTGAAACTTTGAGTTTTGAAACTAAATAGATTTAATCTATTACGGATTAGGTTATTCGGTTTATTTAAGTTTTTGTTGTTTGGATAAAATAGTAAACAAATTGCTAAATTTGTATTACATTTTATGACTTTGATTTTAATCTCTACATTTTGGTATTACGTGATACCTTCTAAATGGGTAATTAAATTTAAAAACAAAGGGATTACTTTCGTTTTCTTCACTTTGATGGAAAACACCAAAAATTTTTACAATATTTACTTATATCTTTTGACATATTTTTTTAAATTCAACCTGAAAAGGGTATTAGAAGAAAGTGAATCCTCACATAGAAAAATATGGCAACATTCTGAACTAAAACCGAGCTTAATATTATCAGGGAATGTTGAAGTCCTAACTCAGAAAGAACTCTTGGATATCAATCTGAATAGATTGTCACTGGCTTTAAAGTTTTGGAATTAGTTGGTAAAAGGAGTGCTTAGCTGCACTCCGTAAAAAAAATGGTACGTCAATGGCATCTTCAGTGAAGTGATTACTCGAAACTCATCCTAGCAAAGACGAATTAGTTCGAGTTAGTGGTTACAATAAAAACCAAATTAGGACCATGAATTCAACAAGCTAATAAACTATCATTATTACTTGTTGTTGAATCTAATGATTAAAGACCGTCTGAATGTTGCAAAGCTCAATATTAACATAAATAAAGTAACTCTATGTTTCTGGTTAGTTGGTAAAAAAAAATACAATTACCGAACAATAAATTTTGTAAATATAATTCACCAGACCATACAATTCACTATTAAATACTTGACTTTTCACAAAATTTGCAATTCACAAACAATCTTTATTATCTCAAACTCCATTAAAATTTCGGTCTAGTGAATTATAACTCTTTATAGAATCATTAACAAAAATATTGATTGATTATTTTATTTACAATTTTTTTGTTTTTTATAAATCCATTAAACAAACAACTGACATGTTCCTAACAATATTTTTACAATTTTCTCGAATCGTTTTTATTTTTTTGTTTATATAAACACAAATCGGATTGGACGAGTATGTTGTTAAAAAGAAGGTGGAAAAGTGGTTTGAAAAGATATAGAAGACTAAAAAACATGAAATTCTCATTCAAATGAACATAAATTTTATAGAAATATTATCAGCTTAAAGGGTTTTAGTATTATAATATTATTTTGGTTTCGTTTTATTTTTTTTTTTTTTTCGTTTTTCAATTGATAGATTTGAATGATGGAAATGGTTTTATATATTTCTAAAATTTACAGAAAAGTAAATAAATAAGAGAATATTACTTATTACGAGGTTTTGGTTGTAAAAAAATGGATTTTACTTATAAGCTTAACTTTGAATGGAGCTTTAATATGTGCGGTAAAAAGTGAGCTTTTTTCGTTTTTTCACAATATGATGATTCCTGATTAAATGGAAGAAGAAGAAGTATTAAAAAAACTTTCATACCGAACAGTTTTCTAAAACCTGACATACAGAGTCTCAGTTAGGTTTAATACTCGCCAATCCCATTCAATCAACTCAACACAAAACGAAAAGCTCAAAAGAATTAAAACTAAAGAAAATTAATATTAGATTTTTCTGCAATTTCTGTACGATAACTTAAATACAATAAAACCATAATAGAAAATGCTCTCAACGGGTTTGACATATTTTTATTTGAAATTAATTACTGAATTCTGTTTGGTTTATTGGAAATAATAAACTCAAACAATTGCCAACAAATGCTAATGTATGTTATGAAAAATATTGAATTGGAACGTTTACATATTTGTTGGATTTAAACAAATTACTTTCAAGTATTCATATGAGTTTTAAATCATATTCCTTAAATATTAAAATTATCAGCATAAAATAATTTTAATAAACCAAAAATCAATCAAACTAATTTCACAACCTGCTACACACATATTTGAAAAGAAAAGCAATTAAAGATGATAAATTAAGCCACAAAACTAAAAGCAAACACAAAAGGATAAGACGAAGATTAAGATTGTGTATTATATATTGAAGAACCGTAATAAAACTAAATTGAAAACGTTGATGAAGTGTAATTAAACAGGGAATTTTAATACAATATGTTGGTTATAAAATCATAAAATAAAATGATGAGTTTGGATTTAATTTCAACAGAAAATTATTTATATGAAGTATATCTTTTAATATTGTTTTTTTGACACATGGAACAGATGTGCTTAAGATTTAAATCTGTTCCATAGAACTGCTTCAACACTTTAATTCGTACAAATGTAAATTTATTGACTATAGGTGTATGATTGGCATGCACAGAGTAGGTTAAACATTATTTCCTTGTCCTTCTTATCCTGAAATTGTTCGCATCAGCAATGACTGATATTAATATTAATGAAAACATTTTGGTATGCGATAAATGAATCAAAAGTTATTCAGCACTTGGTTTAATTGACGATGACAAATTCACATCAAATTATCGTTTGTTTGGATGATAAATGAAACGTAGTTCACTTCTATAAACGGATGCAGATTTTTTTCTACACTGGTAACCAACCATCAGAAGTGCATCGTATCAAAAATTGTTATTATTTTTGAAAAACCATAATTTATACAATAAGAACGGAGAAAACAGCCACAGGATTATTCACGGAGATAAATCGAGTAAGCACTTATCGTAGTTCTATTCTTAAAATTTTATTATATTATTATTACTAAATTTGGATCCGGCAGTTGAAAACAGAACAGATATTTTATTTTATTTTTATATAAAAATTTGACTGTTATAACAAACTTGGCGCTGAAACAAAAACCAATTTTTCAAAGGTTTTTGCTTTTTTTTAAATTTTTTAAGTAAGTCATGAAAATTTATGCTTTTGATAAAACGAGGGTTGTGGCTTGGCAAAACTCAGAAGGGCCATAACAAATTGGATAAAATTGTCAATAAATAAAACGACCGTTGAAGATTCAGTCAATCCAGAAATGACTCAACTTCTGCCCTCAGAAACATCCTAGGATTGAAAAAACTTAATTTTTTTTTTGTGCATATAATAATTTTTAAATGGTATAAAGCCATCGTCTATGTCTTTCCTGTTATGCGACTGACTATCCGATTGGTTTTTGGTGGAGAGGAGTGATTATTATTTTGAAAGCACCTTGTGTGATGACCAGTTGCACCATTCATCAACACATCAATTATGTGAAGTGTAGCTCTATTTTTAATATTTTCTGATCGGAGTTTCACACTTCTCAATACGTATAGGTTCCCTCTTTTAGTTGGGTGGAAGATCTGATCTGTAGAATTTGGTCGCTAGGATCAAACCAGATTAGATCCTACATTGTTGGCGAGGGCTCGCAGGTGCCGGATTCTTGCTCAAGTAACAAGAATCGGGTGGGTTTTCTGCATAGGATCTTGACGAAACTTTGGCAAAAGATGCAGGTTCACTTGAAAATGGAAGATCTGGATTCATTTCAAATTTGGACAAAATGGCGGGCAGTCTCCCGAACACCTCAAAGTTTAAATCTTGAATAAATTCTGATCGCGGGATATGATCTTATTTAAACTTAGTATATAAGGTTTTAGTACTGTTTCTAAGATTTCTGCATACCAACTTCCGGTTTGTCACTTCCGGTTAAAAAGTTTTTTTTTCAGGTGTTTATCCCTACTGTAGCCTACAATTACCGATCGATTTTCATGAAACGTTGCGAAAAGCTTTTAAATAACATGAGAAAGATTTTATCAGCTTTTGGAGTGGAGCACATTGGATAAAGGGTTGGGAGGTCCACCATACAACAGGTGGTTTTTTCCACAAAGTTTTTTTGTTTGTTGGAAGCATAAAACATTCATTCGTGAATGAATTTTGATGACACTTTGGAAAAAGATGCAAACATGTATGACAAAGAACTAATTAGTTTTTGAGCGATAGTGAACACAGTGGTGGGGGGGTCCCTGGAGCACCTGTTTTTTTGAAAGCTCTATAACTTCTGTACCTGATAAGCGAATTGGATGAAACTTGGTACATGGGTATGTAGTACGGTTTAAAATAGCTCTGCATCCCAACTTCCGGTTTTTCACTTCCGGTAAAAATTTTTTTTTGTACTTTTTTGAAGTTTTTACAGTGTCTTTATACACACTACTGCCTACAATAATGAACTGATTATGATGAAACTTATGGAATGGGGTTCCAATTAGTGTGAAAAGATAATTATCATGTTTTGGGACACATTGATCAAAGTGGTGGGGGGTCTACCATACAAATGCTGACTTTTCACACTTTGTTTTTAAAGTTTGTTGGGAGCATACAGACTACATTCATTAATTTATTTTGATGACACTTTGAAAAAAGATGAAGATTTAAGTAACAAAGAACTGATTAGTTTTTGCATAATATTGGGATAAGTGGTGGGGGTCCTCCCGAACACCTGTTTAATGAGTCACACTTTTTTAAATGTTTGTTGGGAACACACAGCATTCGTTCGTGAACCAATTTTGATGACACTTTGGAAGAAGATGCAAACATGTATGGCAAAGAACTGATTAGTTTTTGAGCGATAGTGAACAAAGTGGTGGGGGGTCCCTGGAGCACTTGTTTTTTTGAAAGCTCTATAACTTCTGTACCTAATAAGCGAATTGGATTAAACTTGGTACATGAGTATTTAGTACGGTTTACAATAGTTCTGCATCCCAATTTCAGGTTTTTCACTTCCGGTAAAAAAATTTTTTTGTACTTTTTTGAAGTTTTTTCAGTGTCTTTATGCACACTACAGCCTACAATAATGAAGTGATTATGATGAAACTTATGGAATAGGGTTCCAATTAGTGTGAAAAGATAATTATCATGTTTTAGGATACATTGATCAAGGTGGTGGGGGTCTACCATACAACTGCTGACTTTTCACACTTTGTTTTTTAAGTTTGTTGGGAGCATACAGACTTCATTCGTTAATTTATTTTAATGACACTTTCGAAAAAGATGGAGACTTAAGTAACAAAGAACTGATTATTTCTGGACAATATTGGAATAAGTGGTGGGGGTCCTCCCGAACACCTGTTTAATGTGTCACACTTTTTTCAATGTTTGTTGGGAGCACACAGCATTCGTTCGTGAACGAATTTTGATGACATTTTGGAAAAAGATGCAAACATGTATGGCAAAAAACTGATTAGTTTTTGGGCGATACTGAACAAAGTGGTAAGGGGTCCCTGGAACACCTGTTTTTTTGAAAGCTCTATAACTTCTGTACCTGATAAGCGAATTGGATGAAACTTGGTACATGAGTATGTAGTACGGTTTAAAACAGTTCTGCATCCCAACTTCCAGTTTTTCACTTACGGTAAAAAATTTTTTTGTACTTTTTTGAAGTTTTTTCAGTGTGTTTATGCACACTACAGCCTACAATTATGAACTGGTTATGATGAAACTTATGGAATAGGGTTCCAATTAGTGTGAAAAGATAATTATCATGTTGTGGGACACATTGATCAAAGTGGCGGGGGGGTCTACCATACAACTGCTGACTTTTCACACTTTGTTTTTAAAGTTTGTTGGGAGCATACAGACTTCATTCATTAATCAATTCTAATGACACTTTGGAAAAAGATGGAAATTTAAATGACAAAGAACTGATTAGTTTTTGGACAATATTGGGATAAGTGGTACGGGGTCTCCGAAACACCTGTTTACTGTGTCATCATTTTTTCAATGTTTGTTGGGAGCACACAGCATTCGTTCGTGAACCAATTTTGATGACACTTTGGGAAAAAATGCAAACATGTATGGCAAAGAACTGATTAGTTTTTGAGCGATAGTGAACAAAGTGGTGGGGGGTGTCCCATACACCTGTTTTTTTTAAAGCTCAATAACATCTGTTCCTGATAATCGAATTGGGTGAAACTTTGCATTTAAGCATTTAGTATGATTTACAAAAATTCTGCATTCCAACTTCCGGTTTTTTACTTCCAGTAAAAAAAAAATTTTTTAATTGTTGGCAGTTTTTTCAGTATCTTTATGCACACTACAGCCTACAATAATGAAGTGATTATGATGAAACTTATGGAAAGGTTTCAATTAGTGTAAGAAGATAATTATCATCTTTTGGGACACATTGATCATAGTGGCGGGGGATCTACCATACAACTGCTAACTTTTCACACTTGATTTTTAAAGTTTGTTGGGAGCATACAGATTTCATTCATTAATCAATTTTAATGGCACTTTGATAAAAGATAAAGACTTTATTGACAAAGAATTGACTAGTTTTTGGACAATATTGGGATAAGTGGTGGGATTCTTCCGAACGCCTGTTTATTGTTTCAATGTTTGTTGGAAGCATACAACATTCGTTTGTTAAGTAATTTTGATTACACTTTGCAAAAAGATGCAAACATGTATGGCAAGAAACTGAGTAATTTTTTTAACGATAGTGAACAAAGTGGTAGGGGGTCCTCCAAGCACCTGTAATTTTGGAAGCTCAATAACTTCTGTACCTGATAATCGAGTTGGATGAAATTTGGTACATACACATTTAGTACGGTTTACAACAGTGCTGCATCCTAGCTTCCGCTTTGTAACTTCCGATAATCTTCTTCAACTTCTTTTTGAATTAAAATCATGGCTTCAAAATATAAGCTCTGCTGATTTGGAAAATTTGTTTAATATCATGAAGTAATTTTTTGTCTGCTTGTTTATGTTATCAAACAACCAAAAATTTATAACTTCACTGATTTATTTATTTATTACTATTTATTATATTTTTTATTATTTCAAAGCTGGAAACATGTTATTGGGAATTCATCTCTATATTTTCATTCTTGTATATTCCGTGATTTCATTATTATATCATTATTTATTATACTGTTTGCCTTTCCATTTTCCAATTATAACTTATATTTTAGTAAATTAATTTAAAAAAATTGTTCTGCTCTACTTTAACTTGAGCTTTTAATTTGATTTAATTTTAAGCGTTCCTGTACTTCATACTTTTATTTATATATCAATTGATTTTTATGTTGTATCACACCCTAATGTTTAAATTTTGATGGTGGCTCCAAAACGATATTCTTATCCTGGAGCTCTTCTAATATTTCATATTTTTTATATGCAAAATTATAATTTGTAATCTAAATAGATGTAAAGATATATTGTTAAATTTTTATGAGTATAAAAAATAAAAATGAAATAAATTGTTAAAAAAATAAAATTTTTTTAGAACTACGAAGTCCATAATATTGGTTAGCTCTTAATTAAAGTATTTTATGGATATTAGCTCATTATATATCCAGAATACTATGTTTCCAGAGCTGTGGTGAAGTCAGCCTATGCATCAGCGTCGCAACATTTTTTTTAATAAAATGTGTTGTGTAGTAGGAATTACAATTTGTATCACAACAACACATAAAACCTTTTAAGATCAAGGTCCCACAGGCCACAACAACATGCGTTCTAAGGTGTTGATGAACGCAAATATTTTTTTTGTATTAATATAATTTTTTCAAAGAATGAATAACTAAACACATATAAAATATGACATAGGCAAATATTTCGTGATAGGATAGAGAAAATAAAAAGAAAATAAGAAATAAATAGCAAATTTGATTTAAAATTTTGCAGAAACAAAACAAAAATGGTGTTGCCAATAATCTAGCTACACTGTCTTTCTCAATAAATAGTCCACACATAGAGTTATATGAACGTTCGATTGTACGAGCAAGCAATAACGTACTATCATTAAGGAAATCTTCATAGCTAAGATTGGGGGTGATACGCTTGGCTAAATAGAGTTCATCCGCCAGCACCCCTAAGCTATTACCTGGGCTAGTGCTATCTCTATTTCTTACTGCTATTGCCAGTAGCATATGTGATATCTCACGTGAACTCGTATGTCAATAGCAGGGACTGGCGTACACGGGGTTGTCACACCCAAAAATCAAACATAAAAAAAATTACAAATAAAAAAACATGATAAAATTTATCCATGCGTAAATTTTTAAGTATGAGTTTTGTGAGTTGTTCATACTCTTTTATAACAATTAAGCTTTCAATGCTTTGGTTGATGCAAAAAACATCTATAATGTTATCGAAATTTAACTACCTCGTTAATTTTTATTCTTAGTACAGAAACGCTAGACACGCTCTTGAAAAAAACAGGATCTGTGAAATTTTTGTCATAGCATTTCATAAATTATTCCAAAAAATGTAACCTCATTTGAATATTATTCAGCAGAATGAACTTCACAGAGATTTAGACTATGAGCTCCACATGTGGAATACACAGCATATAGGTTTTCTCTAAAAATCTTTCTTTCCGTAATATTCTCCAAAATTTACAAGAAGTTACCGTTATTAGGCTCATCAACCATATGCAGGCTGTCTCTGCTCAAAGCCATGCTTCGTTCACTAAAAAACAAAATAGCATCGCAAATTCTTTTTAAAATGTGCCTCCATATTTTTGTTTGGCCTTCGTTTTTATCGTAAAATAATTATAAGCCGGTAATTTGTCGTATAATTTAGCTTCAGAATATCCTTGAGGACGACATATATGAGCAAGATTTTTCTTAATATTCGTGCTAAATAATCGATACGGTAGGTAATAAAAGAAATCATTTTGGAGCTCAAAACTAACTAACTTCGTTTTGGAAAGAAGCGACTTACAAAGTGGTTTATTCTAACGATCACAGGCAAACAATGTAGGCATTTACATAAAACCTCGACGAATCACACTTTCAGGAATTTGTGACTTTTAGGTAAATTTCATATAAAAATCTACCTATTGCAATGGGCTTCATCTCGGAGTTTCGGAAAAATTTTGGTGCCAAACGACTACGAATGATAAGCGGAGACGGAAAAATCTACTCACAATATTAATATTAAAAATATAGTACTGAAATCTGCACTAAATGGCCATTCTAATAATCTAAAGTTTTGTCATTTTAATGGTTAAAGTATTTGTGCCAGAAAGCTTAATAAAATGGATGAAATAAGGAATATGTTGAAGAATGTTGATTTTCAGATAATTGGTGTTACTGAAACATGGTTAAAACCTTATGTAACTAATGAAACTGCTGAAATACCTGGTTGTAATATAGTAAGAAATGATAGAAAAAAATGAAGTGCGTAATCTTTACACGCTGTTGAAGTAAAACTTCAACAGGCCACTGCAGCAGGTATTACTAAAAATATTAAATTTAAAATAAAATAGATATGTCATATTGAAATTTAGAGTTTCTTTCTAATATTCTTGATAATATAATTACAACAATGTGTAATAAAAAGCCATATTTACATGTTTTACAAAGTCTTACAACGTATTACAAATTAAATTTCACGATGAATACATGTCCACTTAATTTAACAATTGGTACAACAATTGATGCATTTTTCAATAAATTTAGCAAATTTGTCATTAACCTCTAATTTCATATTTCAATTATGCTAATAATATAATTGACTTTGTAATACATTATGTAAATATTGCTTTTTATTACACAGTAAATTATATTATCAAGAAATGCAACTCTAAATTGCAATATGACATATTTATTTTATATTTCATCTTTTTAGGTATTAACCACAGTAGGCAAAGAAATTTATTTCAACCGCGTGCAAAGATTTCACGCACTCATTTTTCTATTTAACAAAACAAATTTAATCAACATAAATATTTTTTCCGCCCGGGAAAGCCCGGGATGCAAACTCTAAACACCATGACCACCATGACCACCGTGACACCACCATGACCATCATGACCACCGTGAACACCATGACCACCATGACCACCGTGACCACCATTACCACCATGACTACCAGGACCACCTTGACCACCATGACCACCATGACCGCCATGACCAACATGACCATCATGACCACCGTGAACACGTTGACCATCATGACCTCCGTGAGCACCATGACCACCATGACCACCATAACCACCATGACCACCATGACCACTATGACCACCATGACCTCCATGACCACCTTGACCACCATGACCACCATGACCACCATGACCACAATGAACACCATGGCCACTATGACCACCGTGACCACCCTGACCACCATGACCACCATGAACACCGTGATCACCATTACCACTATGACCACCATGACCACTATTACCACCATGACTACCATGACCACCATGACCACCATGGCCACCATGACTATAATGACCAGCATGACCACACCATGGCCACCATCTACAATCGACACATCCAACTCATATAACATTTATTACGAGACTGAATAAGTGAATAAAAAATATAATAACAAATGAACAAATGAATGACTTGACCATACAAACCTAAAAGATCCACCAAACATGCTTCCATTATACCGAACCAGTTATTCGATTTTGCTCAAATGTCAAAACGGTGCTTTTTGTCCTCTTATATTTCATTATATATGCCATTTACCAAGATTTGCGACAACTTATTTCTCTGCCTTTAAAAAAGCCAAACATGCTGCCATTTTTATTAATTTGCGAGTCTAAACATCCATTGTAAACAAAAATGGATCAGACATATAATATTTTGAAAACTGATACTAAATTAAATTAAAATACTCCAAAAATTCGGATTGAAAATCATTAAATTTAATTCAAAATTATATTTTTTTAATTCGATTTCTGTTAAATTTTTAAGCATCGAAAAATATGAACTATTTCTATAATGCACCAAAAACCAGTGAATATTTAAAATATGTGTGTCATAATCGAATTGTATCGTATATTTGCCGAATATTATATTCGTTTTTTATACTTCCGTTGCAAAATTCTCATAACGCGCCTAAAGAAGTTTTACTTCAAAAACGACGTGGTGGTGGTGTTGCAATTTATATCCAGAAGAATCTTAAATTCTTTGTTGTTGGTCGCTCTGTTGATCCTGCTCACTACAAGCCTGATGAACGTTCAGCTTTTGGTAGATCGGACTATTGTGTTTCTGAAGCTCAATTTCTGTTTATTGAAGTTCACATTTCTAACAGAAAATTACTGTTTGGAGTTATATATAACCCTAAAAGTAGTCAATACAGATGCAGTTCTTCTCTTCGTCCTGTATTTGAAGATCTTCTACCTCGGTACAATGAAATAATACTAACAGGTGATTTTAATACTAACATGCTTGTAGATTCTCCAACTCGGACAGAATTTAGGGATCTAATTACTGAATATGGTTTGTCGTGCTATAACTTGGTCACTCCTACTCATTTTGATGGCAGTAACATACCGACCTTATTAGACTTAACTGTTACTAATTGTCCGGGTGTGTAATAGCTGGGGATAGCGGGAGCTATTACTTTGAAACTTATAAGAAAAGGTGCCGGTAGAGGGTTGAAGACCCTAGTCATCTTTGGAACTGCCCGGCCCTCGCTAACTCAATTCACACACACACTCACTATTAGTAGTTTATTACGACATGATCTTAATGTTATTATTCATTTTATAGATTTAGTATTATATATTGAGAAAAATTTTGACTATAAGAAGTACTAAACATTATTACTTACTCTTAGCCTAATGCAGCTGTTGGTCCTATCGGCGTTGTCTACTCACTATTTACTATCCCACCACCTTCCAAATGTATCCCATACGTTAAAAGAAATATTTGCGTTTCTATTTTTATTTTTATTTATAACCCCAAATTATAACTAGGTTATTACAATCATTCTCTAATCAGTCCAAAGTAATTAACTATCTAAATGTTCCCTTAAACTATTGAACTTAGTACCAGATTTTCTGATTTCGATTATAATAAAATATTTATTTTCTCCTTTAAACACCTTAATCAATTCGGTTCCTTTTACAGTACTTATAGTTTTGTGTAATTAAGTATCTAAATATTCACTTAAACTATTGAATTTAGTATCTGATTTTCTAAATATTCACTTAAATTATTGAACTTAGTATCAGATTTTCTGATTATTCACTTAAACTATTGAACTTAGTATCATATCTTCTGATTATTCACTTAAACTATTGAACTTAGTATCAGATTTTCTGATTATTCACTTAAACTATTGAACTTAGTATCAGATTTTCTGATTTCGATTAATTATAATAAAATATTTTTTCTTTTTAACAATTTTTCTTAACCCATAAAAATAACTTGACCACTTTCGTTCGTAGTCTACTACCGTCTATCTTCTCTCATTTTTTCGATTTTCCGAGTTTTGAGGAAAAAATAAAAAAATTGCAATACTTGCAATTTTTGATGGGAAAAAAAATTTATATAAATTTTATAATTTTCTATAGAAATAGAAAACCATTTCCGTCACTTGCAGACTGGAATAGGAACAACGAAGGTTATTTTATTCAAATATCACCGTTGAGGTAATTGTCCATGAAAACTTCATATATCATGAGAAAATTTTTGAAATAATAAAAGAAATAAGACCACGAAGGTGTTGGACTGGATTTAAGAAATGCAAGTGACAATGATGTGAGAAAGGTTGTTACCATAGGGTAACACGGAATAGGGATAAAGGGGATTTTTATTTCCTAACAACACAGAACAAATAGCTACAGCATACAGCTGCTTTGATCTGAAAGAGGAAATCCCATTAAGTGGAACGTACTAGAAGAAAAGATATTTAAATCAGATTTAGAGAGAGAAATAAGCTACAATTTTATATCATTGGTAGATAGTTATGCAGTGGGTCCATCAAATCAATTGCGGGCCGTAGCCCGTTCCACCTCACCATTAAACTTACTTACTAATAAGACTTTAAAAACTCGGATGACAGAGGTTACCACCACGGTAGCAAGAGTAAAGGTGGCGAAGGAGAAACTTAAGGATTTAATAAATTCAGGCGCGGTCAGCAAATCCTTAGTCATTTGTCCGAAGGTGGAGTCTAGCACCTGTGGCGTGGGAACCCTAACTACCCCTACGAATTGGTAATGGATGGTGATATTGACCGTTTGGTTCGTTCTCTTTATATACAAACTGCACGACCGTTCAGTGTTGTCGTGTTCCAGAATATACGGGTTAGGATTACAGCTCACATAATGGGTCTGGAACGAACAGTCTGAAGTGAAAGGCAATATTCCGGGGGTTTTAATGTTGTACGCTTGAAGCACCACATACGGTTTCATATTACAACCTATACACCCATAGGATGTAATCTGGCGTATTAGACAATGAGCAGGCTCAACATATAGGTTCATGAGGTCGATGTCTCCGAACATAATGTTTGCCACAGCCATTATAGTCCGTCTTACCCGCAGTTTGGAATCGTCAACAGTAACCACTTTCTTTTCTTTCCAGGTCTTTAAATTATCTTTTCTAAATCGCGCGAGCCCGGGTTGAGGTATAATACATCCTGCTCTACAGGACCTAGCTGAACAATGGACGTTCAGGGCTTCGAACGCTCGAGACTTATTATCTAATGATATTTGATAATCACCAACTTTCCCGGAAGTTAACGTATTTAGGTCATTTGCATCTACGGCATATACAACGGAACGGTCTCTAATCACGAATTGTGAGGTGTAATAACTCTCATGTATGAGTGAAGTCACTAACATGGGCAGTTTATCGTTACCAACATCTGATGTGTCTGACAGATCAAAATCTACCTTGTTGGAGTTTAGTTTCACCGTCCTGATGATACCTTTGTACTCAACGGATATTTCGATTTCCCATATGGAGCTATCCCGTTGGTAGACCGTTGCGTAGTCTTCCGTTTCCTTTAACGACCAGGCGTACCAAGTACAAGAAGTTTGGTAAAAGCATAACGTATCGCACCCTAGGGTATTTGTGTTACAACCTTGACCCACGATCGTACTGTTATTGAACTCAGTGTCTCTCCATTTCTTTTCATATAATTGACATGCCCCGTTCCAGCAGCTTCCCGCTCCTTTACACTCGGAATGAGTCCTAAGCATTTGTATTTCGTAATTGGAGGTCAAATACAGCGGATCATATCTGTCTAATATATGTGAATTGGATATGCTCAACCTAAACACGTCCTTTGTACGATCCTGAAAACAGATGCTCTCTCCAAACTTTAGACTAAACGCATACATATTACTAGCATGGCACTTTTCTTTTGAACATATTCTTCCCGTTGACTCCAAAAATAGGGTTTGGTCACAGCTATTTATACATGTAATTAAAAGACAAATGGTCAGTAGCACATGGACTGGACGTAATGGAGCACCAGTATTTGTGCGTGAGCGGGGTGGTAAAGGAGGAGGCGTTGCTCTTACAGGCGGGGAATGTTCTAAACGAATGGCGGATCGTCTTCGATTAACCTTTTCTCTGACTCTGGGTGGCAGTTCGGGGTTTAGAGAGTTGAATCTCGGAACGAGTCTGAAGGATGATAACGCATTTAGGCGGTTGGTTCTCTTTAGTCTCTTATTATCTAGTCTTTGAATTTGTCTTTTAAAAATCCGATATTCTAGGGACTCAAACGACTTGTCGCATAACTTCCTGAAAATCAAACTCAACGCTACCACGAGTAGAATACTCGTGATTATTCCTACGATAATATGTACACTACGTTGAGTACAACCCGGGATGATTTCATTAATGGAGCAATATATCCCACATGCTTGGCACTTCACCGTTGACACTATGTGACCTTGTTCCTTGCTACAATTGTATGTTAATAAGCCATATACTAACAGATGTTTGGTTTCATTAGCCCTTATAGATGTATTGTCAATGAGTACCTCGCACTCGGCGTCTATTAGTTTCCATATTTTGCCTTCTGTTGTATGTATGACCTTGCCTTCAAGGAGGACCAATACGCTTAGACCTAGGATGAAGGTCAGAATTTTACTCTTCTGCATGATGGTAAATTAATTATTGTGACGTTGTAACAGCAATTCTGTAATGACCTGTAATAACACGAAAGATCCAGTTAGATCAGATCTAATAAGGTGGAATTTTATTAGGCATGGAATAAAAACTGAAGCCTAACATGTGTTATTTCCGCACATCCTTGGTGTGATAAATTCCCACCCGTTTGGACGCTATGTCTTCGAGCACTAGAGATGAATTTCCGACCAATTGGAGTACTTTGGCCTCTACAAATTTCGGTGCTAATTTAGCTGAGACATTTCTGCCTGCATCACTCAGAATGAAGTTTCGTCGAAAAACCGTTTCACCCGGTTGGAACAAATTTTTACGGGCCCGCAGGTTGTATCGCGCAGCACTGGTCACAAAAGCTTTTGCTATTAGATCTTTTAATCGCGCTCGAACGTTAGACAGAGTGTCAGCGCGATCTAAACAGTCACTGGACTCCTCCAGGCAATCCAACTTCCTTAGTAGAGTGTAGTATGAACTATGCGTGATCATGGGGAGACCAAACAAAGCGTAGTAAGGAGAACAGCCGATGGTAGAGTGATATGAGCTGCGCAAAGCACAAGAAATTTCACTCAAGTTTTTATCCCATTTGGTGTGATCTTCCTTTAAGAAGGCTCTGATTCCGGCGAGCACACTCCTGTTCACTCTCTCGGAAGCATTTGCCTGGGGTGAATATAAAGAAGTGCGAGTGTGTTTTATACCATACTTCGCTAGGAATTGTTGGAATAACTTGGATTTAAATTGCGTTCCGTTATCCGAAACCACAATCTCTGGACAACCAAACACATGAAATACTTGACTTTCCAGAAGATTGCAGATTGGAGTAGAAGTGAAACTGCGAAGGGGGAACAGGAACACGAATTTGGAAATATGGTCTAGTACCACCAACAGCCCAATATTAGAATTTTTTGTCCTGGGGTACGGGCCTAATAAGTCAATATATAATCGTTGCATTACCCTCTCGGTTCTTAGAGGAGCTATCATTGGTGCACGCAAAATTTGGTTGGGAGCTTTAACTACTTTACATATCTTGCATTGGGATACAAACGAGTGTACTTGGAACAACATTCTCGGCCAGAAATAAAAACGACGTAGCTTATGTAAGGTTTTAGCTACTCCACCATGGGCTGCCGTTGGTGCTGCGTGTGCTATTTCAATCAAGTTGTGGGTTAGTTCTTCGGGAACCCATAGCTTCCACGGCTCACCTTCTAGACACGAAGTGAATCCAACTTTCTTATAAACCCTACCCTTTTCCACTCGTAAATCTGGTAGTACTTCTTTCCCATCCTCGACGATTTTAATTAACTCTAGATATTTTGTAGACTGAAATGCTGGTGAATCTAAATCTATTGCTTGGGAAAAGTTATCGGTCACGGTATCAATCAAGTCTACGGAGTTTATTCTTGATAATGCATCCGGAACCATATTTAAACTGCCTTTTCGGTACTCAATGTCAAATGTGTACCCTTGAAGTTTCAAACTCCAGCGTGCCAGTCGTCCTGATAAATCCTTCTGACTCATCAACCACTTTAAACCAGAATGGTCGGTTACTACTTTAAATGGGTGCCTTTCAACGAACGCTCGAAATTTTTTTATTCCTAGAACTACTGCCAGACATTCCTTTTCGCTAGTGGAATAGTTCCTTTGGGCTGGGTTTAATTTCTTAGACATGTATGCAATCGGATGTTCACTGCCATCTTTTCCTAATTGAGTCAACACGCAGCCTATTCCATCGTTACTTGCATCACACTGTAATATGAATGGTTCTGAAAAGTTTGGGTTGGCCAGCACTGGCGCTGAAGTCAAAGCTTTCTTGATATTGACAAAAGCTGCATCGGCTTCAACAGTCCATTTAAATTTACCTTGGGATTTCTTTAATAACTCAGTAATAGGTGTCACAATCGAAGAGTAGTCGGAAATAAACCGTCGGTAATATCCTGACATCCCTAAAAATCGACGAACCTGTCGCACTGACGAAGGAACTGGGAACTCTGATATGGCTGCAACTTTCTCCTGGTCGATGTTAATCCCTGCTCTACTAATGACATACCCAAGATATTTGATCTCGGATTGCAGAAATTTGCTCTTTTCAATGTTTATTGTGAGATTAGCTTTCTTTAAACAGCCTGCCAGTTCAGTTAATATATGCAGATGAGACTCAAACGTATCTGTCACAATTAAAAGATCGTCTAGGTATACGAAGACCTGAGTCTTCAACCTTGATGGTATTACTCGATCCATCAGTTTAGACATCGTCTGTGGTGAGTTGCACAAACCAAAAGGCATACGAACAAAGTGATAAAGAGGACGGCCTGGGACTGTGAACGCTGTTTTTTCTTTTGAATCCTCATCCAGGGGAATCTGCCAAAAGGCGTCCTTTAAGTCTAAACTAGAGATGTAATTAGCTTGCGGGAGTCGGCTCAGTATTCCTTCGATCTGTGGTAAGGGGTATGCATTTTTTTTCGTTACACCGTTCACCTTACGCGAATCTAAGCATAGACGAAGCTTCCCTGGCTTTCGAACTAAGACCACTGGCGAGCTCCAGTCACTATCAGATTCCTCAATGATACCCTGAGCTAACATGCGGTCCAGCTCCTCCCCCATTAACTTCTCTACTGCAGGAGATATTGGATAGTGGCGTTGTTTGATAGGGGATGCATCGCCAACATCAATGACATGAGTCAATACATGCGTCCTGCCCAATCCCATTTTCGCAAAAGACGGAATCAGCTGAATGACATCTTGCAGTTTCCCTTCCTCGTCAGCTGTCAAAGTACATATTACCGAGGTTTCGGTTTTTTTCGGGATCTGATTTGTTAACGGTGGAAACAGGTTGAACAACCGAAAGAAGTCAATACCTAGATAGAGGTTTTGTGTGAGAGATGGTATAATTACGAGATCTAGGGACTTTGTCCGACCTTGGAACCTTATCTCAGTGTTCAGATGTCCTACCACTTTCTGGCTAGCGCCATCCGCTGTTCTAACTTTTACCGATGAACGTGTAAATAGTGTTGGGGTACGGAGAAGCTCTAGTGCGAAAGTGCCTCCCACTACACTAAGTGACGCTCCGCTATCTAGTAATCCGACTCTTGTGCTGCCTAAAAGTTGAACCTCAGCATAAGCGCGGAGATCATCTTTCACTGATGTGATTGAGGATATAATCGATGACCGAAAGGATCGTCGTTTCTTCCAGAAATTTCTAATACGCAATGCTGAACGAGTATACTTACGAGATGTTGTAAGTGCATTAATTCCAAGACTGGTTCTTAGTGCCATATATTCTTTGAGTCTCTGCTCAAGTGATTTAAATGAGTGATGAGGTATATACGATTTAGTACAAGCTGATGAATCTCGCTTCAAAATAGTTTTACTTCCCAACTCCTCTGGGCAACGCATTCTTAAAGGTGGAGTTGGGTGAAGTGAGGTGTTTGACTTTAAAATTGGGTTGGCTTTTGGGAGCGTGACTGGGTGTTCTGCACGCTCCCGGTCTTGTTTAAATAGCATCTAGTGCAATTTGATTTGTAAACCCCCTCGTTGCCACAACTCCAACAGAAAAGTCGAGGTGGTTGTAGACAATCCTGAAACCGGTGTCCTTCTAGCTTGCAGTTCCAGCAAATTAAAGTTCTGTTTAGCTCACGATGACCGTTGGAATTATGAATAGCTGAGACATCGGAAATTACGGGGTCATCAGAAATCTGCAGTAGGTTGTTGGATTCAGGAATAGTAGCAGGTAATGAAGAAAGCGTATCCTCAGTCGCAGGATAATGATATGATGTAGATGGAGCAATTTCGGATACCGTCTGTGTAGGGCGATGAGGAAAGTTACGAGGTGGCAGCGGTAGACTAGCTAGGAGTTTTTCCCGTTTACGGCAGAGGTCGCGAAGATGTTCAACCGTAAATACCTCAACGTAGCACAATTCTCTT